>JAHLSL010000038.1:15631507-15669950 GCA_025920805.1 Petroica traversi | reverse complement strand
TAATTGCAGCCAGGAGCTGACTCTGCCACCAATCACAGAATGACAGAATGGTCTGGGTTGGAAGGGACCTTAAAGATCATTCAGTGCCACCCCTGACCATGGGCAGGGACACCTTCCACTGTCCCAGGTTGTCCAGCCTGGCCTTGGGCACTGCCAGGGATCCAGGGGCAGCCACAGCTTCTCTGGGCACCCTGTGCCAGGCTCTCCAGAGCTGCCACCCTCCTGATGGCCGTGGACTAAGAGCAATTTCAGCAGCTCCAACTCTCTAAAAGTGGTGTTTGACTCTTTCTAGTTCAAAATTTTAACTTCCAGTACAGACACTGTAAGCACTTTTTGAATTTGAAGAGTTTCCACTGAGTTACAAGTTAGGTCTCTTTAGGTCCAAATCTTTCTCACAGTGCATTTGAAATCACCCAGAGAGATCTCGACCCTGGCAGGGCTTGGAGATTGTTTTGATTCCAAAAGAGAAAAAAAAAAGGCACAAATAAATCTTAAAGAAAGGGAAGATGGAACAGGAGCTTTCAAATGGATGCAGCTTTGCTAGAGACAGGAAAAAAATCAAGGAAGAGGAAACCAGGGAGCAGCAGTTTGGGAAACAAAAGAGCTGCAAGATGCTGATTAAGGCCTTGATGAACAATCCCTGCTCAGGCCTGGAGCAGCCCTGGGAAGAGGTGAGGGAAGGCAGGAGCTGCTTTCCAGGAGAGCTGAGCTGCAGGGACTCTTCACACCCATTATCCACGAGGGAAGAGCACAGAGCACTTCCCATGGAACTGAATTTTGGCTGAGGAGAGAGACTGAGCTGTGAGAGTGGAGGAAGCACCCACACCCAATTCCCCTGCCTGAACGAGCCTCTGAATAGATGAATATTTTATCACCTTTCACCCTGAATATCTGGAAGGTTTTTCATTTCAGGGGAAAAGGAGGATGCAAACCCACAGCAATGCCCATCTGGCTCAAAAAGAACATGGACCTGATCTTGCACCTCCAAATTCCAAAGATGCAGCCAGACCGTGGATACAGCAAAGCCCATGAGATGTCACCTCTCAGCCTGAGGCCACCACAAGCGTAGAGAAGCATTTGGTGCACTTGTAACCTGGGTTTATGTAACAAAATTCTCTTCTCATACTCATCATGTGTCCTCCTGTAAAAACGCTGTGAAGGGTGTAGGTTTAGATGGGATATTTGGAAGAAATCCTTCCCTGTGAGGGTGGGGAGGCCCTGGCACAGGGTGCCCAGAGAAGCTGGGGCTGCTCCATCCCTGGAATTGTCCAAGGCCAGGCTGGACCGGGCTTGGAGCAACCTGGGATAGTGGAAAGTTCCCTGCCCATGGCAGGGGTTGGAATGAGATGAGATTTAATGCCCCTTCTAACCCAAACCATGCAGTGATTCTGTGAGAAATCAGAGCAAATCCTCTCCCTTCATCTCGAATTAAATCCAATCATGAAGCAAAAGCGGCTGCATTTGTGTAGCAATACATGAAAGTGTCTGCAAAGCATTTTAGGATCCTTCAGGAAAAATGCTAAATATCTGTTCTATAATTCAATGAATGTTAATATATTCATCACAGATTTCGACTCTTCAATTGCATGGGAGAAAAACAAGGAAATTGGTGCTTGCTGCAGAGTTAGGATGCCAAGGGATGGAAGCAGTCCAGGGTCTGGAATATCCAAGTTTTGTGTGGGATGCAGGGAAATCCCCATCAGAACACAAGCAGAGCCTGTGTGCTGCAGGATGAGGACTGAGGTCACACTCAGGCCCAAAACCACAAACCAGATGTTGCTTCACCTTTTTGTGACTGCCAGAATCAAACCCAAACCCTCCTCTGTCCTCACACAGAGCTCTGATCCTGCCTGCCAGGCAGAGCAGGATTGTTATAAATACATATTATAGTGTAGGTTTTTCACAAATAATGAATACTATATGTATAATACTGATCCTTGTAGAAACAGTAAAAATGTAGCCATTCTCATTTTGTTTAATAGTTGAGAAATAACTAACAGTGCTATGTTAAATATCACTCACAAACCATCCCTCAAGCAAGGCCATTTACTCCTATCAAGAAATTCTGGGATAAGAGACTCCTCTACCAAATTGACAAACAACTACACAAACTTCTCCTTCTATCAAGATATTCCTGCATAAGAAACCCCCCTCTGCTGGGAATTGGCAAAGGACTGTACAGATGGACAGATTAACTGAATTCTTCAAAAGAACTTCATTAGAATTATACAACAAGCTGTAAAAGTAAAAAAAAAAAAAAGCATACAAAGAAAATCTCTCTCTAAGAAAGGTGTGCTCTGGCTCTGTACACCCGGCATCCCCGGGATGCTGTAATTCTTTTGCCTTATCTTTGTCTTTTCTTGTTGATTTTTTTTATTAAAAACCTATTAACAGAAAAGGACCTTGTTTTTAACAGGGTCAATCATTCCCCTCGCTGTTTTTTCACTTTTTGCCCTTCTAAAAAGCTGTACCTGAGGTGCCTTGCCTGACACGACCTCACCTCGTGAGGACAGGGCTCCAGAGCACAAAGCAGAGCACTTGCCCTCCTTTCCCAGGCACGAATTCACTGCTGCTCCAAGGTATTTTTGTTGGCTGCTTGGAGCCACTCTGAGCACAGAACTGCCCTCCTTTGTTCGGGCTCCTCAGCAGGAGAACCCACTGCTTTTGCACTGCGCTCACACAGAAAGGCTCTCAGCACCTCCGTGCCTTTAACAGCCTCGGGCTACTTTAGCATGTGCTGAATTAGGGGAGTGTTTGTAACTCGCTCACCGAAATGATTGCTGCTCACACACCTCCTGCTTTTACACCTGGGTGGGAAAATATCAATTCCTGCTGCGGAGTGTCCACATAGGGATAAAGTCCTGTGTGGTCCCCCTGCCATTTTTCCAAAAGGTTCTGCCATTCATTTTCTCCCCCAGCATCCTGATCATTAAAGAAATTAAAGAATCAGTGATCATTAAAGAAATCCCATCAGAGGGGCTGGAGCTCCTCTGCGCCAGGCTGGGAGAGCTGGAGGTGCTCACCTGCAGAAGAGAAGGATCCAGGCAGAGCTCAGAGCCCCTTGCAGGGCCTGAAGGGGCTCCAGGAGAGCTGGAGAGGGACTGGGGACAAGGGATGGAGGGACAGGAAAAGAAGGAACGCTTTTAAGCTAAAAGAGGGCAGGGTTAGATGGGATTTTGGGAAGGAATTGTTGGCTGTGAGGGTGGGGAGGCCCTGGCACAGGGTGCCCAGAGAAGCTGAGGCTGCCCCTGGATCTCTAGAAATGTCCAAAGCCAGGTTGGACAGGGCTTGGAGCAGCCTGGGATAGTGGAAGGTGTCCCTGCCCATCACAGGGTGCTGAAAAGAGATGATCCCTACGGTCCCTTCCAACCCAAACCATTCTGTGATTAATGAATTTTGCCCCCAGCCCTGTTACAAAGCTCCCCCCATTTTTCTCCCAATAAAACCTCGCATCCCGACAGCTGGGGCACTGCTGGACTGGGCTGGGTGCCTTTGCAGGAGGGGCAGGAGAAGCACCTCAAAATGAGAATATAATTCTCCAGCAGGGGAGCACCCTTTGCTCCAGCCCGGAGCCACAGCCACCCTTCCATTCCCCTGATTTCCAACAAAATCCTCCCCCTGCTGCAATTCTGAAAGTCCCGACCCCAAAATCAGCCCTTAAAACAACCATCAGCAGTTTTTAAATCACGCTAAGCTGTGCCACTGGAAGGAGGAGGAGGAGGAGGGGAACAAGCTGCCCTCGAGGCAAACTCCAGTTCAGCTCCATTCAGCCATAGAATCTGAAATGTTAAAATAAAATACGGGTGAACCCCAGAGCTGGCAGGTCACAGGGTGGGCAAACCCCAGGCTGTGCTGGCAGGGGCTTGGAACAACCTGGGAAAGTGGAAGGTGTCTCTGACCATGGCAGGAGGTTGGAACAAAATGAGTTTAAGGTCCCTTCCAACCCAAACCATTCTGGGATTCCAAGAAATGCAGGAGGGTTACAACACTTTTAACATCTGGTTACTTTTTGATGTTACTCTCAGAAAATGTTTGCAAAATGGCCATTCAGCATCTCATCTTGATTATCTCAATGCCATCAAATCCACACAGATCTTGCCTCGTGGCAAATGCAGAGTATAATATTTAGGCATTTTAGAGTTTCAAGGCTGGAAAAGCCATTTCAATCTTAAGAGCCTCGAGAAGCAATAAATCATAACAGCTCAGACAGGAGTTGTTTTTGACTCGGTATTACCGAGGTAAATTACTTGTAGCATTACAGAAGAGTAATTCTGTGTGTGAGGAGTGAGCAGCAGCACTTTGTGATAAGGTTAGAGAGATATTTGTGCTAACGAGGAAATTTCAGCTCCATTTCAACGCTGCAGCCGTAACTCCAGAGCCGTCAGCGGTGTCTCCTGCCTTTCTCCAGGGACCAACTCAGTATCACTCTCACATCCTTCTCTGCAGTGATGAAAGCACATTACAGGCTGATAAAAGGCAATCCGTGGTATTTCCTACAGGTCTCCAAAGATCAGCAATTTATTAAAAAGCGCTTTTCAGGAACCCGGCAAAAACAAACGGCTCTTCATCAACACCTCACGCCGAATCCATCTTCCCTGAAATAAATTCCCAGCTCTGGCAACACAAACTCACTCTTCCCTAATTGCTGCTGTTCCACATTTGCAAATTCCAAGTGGTGATGCCTCTGTGCTTGTCAGCAGAGATTTATCAGCCCTGCTCCGTGTCCAAAGGTCACACAAGGAAATCTGAGTGTGCTCTGAGCAGGAATCCCTCCCTCTGTTCCTGAGCTGTCCCATCCACAGCAGTGCACAAACCCAGGGTGACACAATGCAGAATACAACGCTTAAATAATTAAAAATCAAAACTATAATTATCAAATGAAAGAACAAAGCAGCTCTGAGAGCTTTGCTTTGCTTTATCCTCCCATGACTTATTTGCAACAGGTCCCGCGGGCTCTGCTGTGAATTAACAGCAATGAAGGGATGCTCCGGGGCTTGGTTAAAGGCTACTGCATCCAGCTGTTTATCTGTCATCAAAACACAAAGAAACCACCAGAAAATTGAAGGTCTGATTCGCACTTCCCACTTAAAACCACCCTGGCAGTGCAAAGATGAGAATAAATTATACTCCTCCAGCAGCAGCGTAAATGAGCTGTAGTGGAAAGGCTGATCCAGCTGAAGATTTCAAGCTAAAAACCAAAGCAAACACAAGTACAGATGTTTTTCAGTCTCGTGACTTGTGCAAATGCTGCTTTCAGAGTGTGCTGGAGCTGCTCAGCTCTTCTCTGAACAGCACCTGGGAACTGCAGTCACTAAAACCAGGCACGGAAATGCCCAACAAATGAACCATCCAAAAATTTCTTTTACTGTGTCTGCACCTTTGCTGGTACCAAAATCTTTCTCCAGCCCACCTGCTGCCACAGAGCTCTTCGATTCATCCCCACAGCTGAGAAAAGCTCCAGCCAAGCCCCTGTGTGTGAAATCAGGGGAAATCTGTTAAATCAGCCCAGTCAAGTGGAATAACCAGGCAGGGAACTGCTCCTCACAGAGTATCCTCATCCATCTTGGGTCACACTGCTGAACTCAGGCTTGTTTTTCCCAAGGCACTCTGCAGTGAGTGACACCTTCAGTTGTCTGCACTGATGGGGCAAAAATTCACCCTTGATTGCTCAGTGTCACCCCCAAAGGGGGGCAGGACACCAGGGCAGGGGAAGCCTGGCACAAGCCCTGGTGTGTTCCCAAAGGTGTTTGCTCCAGGACCTGGCTGACCCTGACCTCAGTGTCAACAGCATTTTGCCATGTTGTCACTTTTTTAAATAAAGAAGACTAAAATTGGAAGATGTACCTGCATGGCCAAAACACAAACTGCCCTGACAGGGGGGCAAGGTGAAGTAACCCTGTGATTTATTCACTCTGGGATGTCTGAGTCACAGAATCATAAAATCATGGAATCACAAAATCATGGAATCACAGAACCACAGAACCAGGCTGGAAAAGACCTCTGAGATCACAATGTCCAACCACCACCGTGCTCACCACTAAACCATGTCCTCAACTGCCACATCCACACGTTTTTTGAACACTTCCATGGGTGATGACATAGACATCCAGCTCTGAAAATCACAGGTATCCAACCTTACAGTCCATAAAACCTTGTTCTCCTTTTGCCCCCAAAATTCGGAGGTGTTCTGCTTCACCACTGAGGCTCCAGAATGTAACACCTGAGTTTGTTACAGTGCACTGAACGCAGAGAAACATCAAAATACACATCCCAGGCTGATGCCTCCAAACTGGATTGGGTGAGGTCAGAATATTTTGGTAGAGACTGATTTGAGCAGCTCATTTTTCTAAATTACCCTGCGGTGCTGAAAGCGAGAGGCGCTCAAAGCCTAATTCAATTTTGCCCTGTCTCAGAAAAAGAAAACAGCACATTAATCCCAAATCCTGTAAACACAGAGTTGTAAACACTCCCCAGCACCCTCCCCACCCATGCTGAGGATGGCTGGCCTGTTTTCCAAGCCTGTGTGAAAGCAGATGGCAGCCAACTAATTCGGATTCGATGCAATCTGTTGCTGGTGGGGAAGAAGAAGAAAAAAAATCTACTTAACTGCCTTTCCTTACAAATGTAAAACCTGGGAAGTTCAACCCACTCCGTAGTTTTGTGAGATGTTTGGTAACAGTTTTGCCAACAGAGCCAGCTCTGCTCAGGGGGAACACATGCTTCTTGTTCTCAGCCTGAACTCCACAGTGAAAAATCCCCTTATCCTTTTGGGATCATTTTGGGAAGGGGGAGCTGTCTATGGGCTCAGTTCTTATTCTGGCTTTGCACCCTGCACATGCACCACTCATGACAATATCATGATACACAGAGAAACCTTATCTACCTTGTTTTTTTATCACAGCAGTAAAGAGCTAATTGAAAATATAAATACATTACAGCAAATATAAATGCTTTTTGTCTCAGAACACCCCAAGCTGTCGGCCTGCTGGTGAATCCCCTCTGCTTCAGAGAAGTTCTTCTTGTGAGGAACAAAACTGGATGTGGGGTTTTGTGCATGAGCAGAAAAGGGGTTCAGGTCACTTCCCTCCTGTGGCTGGGCTCCTGTTTAAAGAGCCTGCAATGCTGGTGCCTTCCCTTGGGAAGGGAACAGAGCTGGGAAGGGGCTGGAGCAGCAGGAGAGGCTGAGGGAGCGGGAAAGGGGCTCAGCCTGGAGAAAAGGAGGCTCAGGGGGGACTTTGTGGCTCTGCACAACTCCCTGACAGGAGGGGACAGCCAGGGGGGTCGGGATCTGCTCCTGGGGAACTCTTTCTTTCCTTGCACCCAGAAATTTGTTTGAGAGGATTCACCCCACGATTCCTTCAGGGGTCAAAATGGAGCTGTAGTTCCTTGGATTGTCCTTGCGGAGTCTTAAGAAGATGGGGTCAATATTTACCATTTTCCTACCATCTCCATGAAATGTCAGTGGCCTTGCTTTGACACCTCTCAGCACCCAGTGGAACCCATCAGGTCTCATGGATTTGCAGGTAATCCCTGACCCAGCCCCTATTCCCTGCTGATGTTCCTGTGTCTCAAAGCCCTTTGCTCATGGCAGAGGCCAAAGCACACAAGGAGAGGATCATGGAATCATTCAGGCTGGAAAAGCCTCCCAGGATTATCAAATCCAACCATTTCCCCAGCACTGCCAAGGCCACCACTAACCCACGTCCCCAAGTGCCACATCCACACAACCTTTAGAAACATCTTGCTGCTCCTGACATCCCCTGCAAGCATCACCTGTAGGTGAGTTCTGCCTTCCTGACACAAATCCAATGGGCCTGGACAATGTTTAAACCTCCATCCTTGCAACCAGACTCTGCTTCTACCTCCTGAGTATTGGTTTTTCTGCATCTTGAACCCCAAAGGAACCCAGTGCCTCGTTCTGCCTCTAGCAGAGGTCACAGCACGATGCCTCAAAGTGAAAAACCTCTTTGACCCCTCTCAAAACCCAGGGCTTTGATAATTCTTCTCTCCAAGCATGAAAAGCTGCCAGTGATCAGCTAAACCCCTTCCCAGCAGCCTGTGAACAACCCTGGCTTGACACAAATGCCAGTGGTCACAAAGCTTCATGGTCCTTCCTCAGAACAGGCCGATTTTATGTGACTGGGATTCTGTGCGCAGGGATGAATTTCAGAGGTTGATTCCTTGTGATACAATCAGGATGTTTTAGTTCCTGGAGATAAACTGACACTTCTCCTCCTACCCACAGCTTGAGAAGCGTGACACAGATTTCCTACAAACTTACAAATGTTTGCATCGCTGTTCCAGCAGCCTCAAAGTGCCTTAACTGCAGTTTTTTAACAACAAAAAAATAATTGCTAAATGCTGAAGTTACAACATTTCTGTCATCGCTGATGCTTATAAACATTAAATGAAGCTTTCAATGAGCACGTTCGTGCTGTCACCAGCTCGGAGCTGCCTTGCTTTGGTTTTTGTCTCCTGAGGAGAAATGGAGCTGTGAATCCCCCCAGCCAAGAGGAACAGCAGAACCTGGACATCAGCTGTGAGTTGGGCTGAGCTGGGAACTTTACTGGAATAATGGAAAATGTTCCAACACACACGACAAGAAAGCTCTGCTGGTCGTTCTTTCTCTTCATGGAATTATTTACTTAAATTTCTGCTTTTTTTCCCCCCCCGATCTCAGTCCGAATGATGCTTTTCAATACTTTGGCCTAAAAACTCCTTCTGTTATTGCTACCATCAACTCTTCACCCAAATGACACTGGGGGTGAGGTGACATGGGAACACTCTTCCATCTCCTTGATGCATTTCCTTGGGACATTAATCCATCAGACAAACAAACTGAAAGGGGGGAGGTTTAAATCAGATATTTTAGGAGAAAGTTCCTCCCTGTGAGGGTGGGGAGGCCCTGGCACTGGGTGCCCAGAGAAGCTGGGGCTGCCCCTGGATCCCTGGCAGTGTCCAAGGCCAGGCTGGACAGGGCTTGGAGCAATCTGGGATAGTGGGAGGTGTCCCTGACTGTGATCCTGCAATATTAAACCTTGGAAGATCTGCTGCCCTTGTAAGGGATAAAAACTCTTCAGGAGATGGCAAAGGGACCAGTCCACTCCTTCCACTTCCCTCTGTGGAGGACAATTACCAGAAACTGCTCTGCAGCCTGGAAGAGGAGCTGGAGGAATTTATTCCTCACTTGCTCCAGGGATAAAGCACAAAGCCTTTTTTAACCATTTGGAATCATCAAATCACACCAAGACTTCTCCTCTTCAACTTCAAAAAGCCCCGAGGCCACCAGAGCTCAAGGAGGGTTTGAACAGCACTCTCAGGGATGCTCAGGGTGGGATTGTGGGGTGTTGGATTCCTGGTGGGTCCCTTGCAGCTCAGGACATTCTGTGACTGCCCTTGATGAACTCCAGGGTGAGCAGAGGGAGAACATCTCTCCTCAAGCCATGCAAGGTTTGGTGTTTCCCACCTGCTCTGCTTTGGAACAGCTGCTGTGGCTGAAGCTCACCCAGATCTGCTCTGCTGAGAAAGCAGCACGGATGTTCCCCAGCCTCATTCACTGCTGCTCACCCCAGATTGGGAATTTTGGGGCAGCACTGAGGCATCAGCTGGCACAGGGAAACACCAGCACTGAATAAAGAAGGCTGGTCCCAGGTGATGCCAAACCTGCCCTGCCAAAGCCACTCTGGAGACTCTGCAGTGTGACCGGAGTGTTTTCCCCTCTGGAGATGGCCTGGCTGCTTCCCTCGGGTTCTCAGACACCACTTCAGGGCTGTCACTGATGCCGGAATGATTTTTGTCTTTTCTTTTATATACCTTTTACACAGTTCTCTGCATCCACAAGTATCAGCAGTATGCACACTTGCAGCCTTTCACTTAGTTTAGTGCTCAGTGTTTTGTGAGTGTTCTGCAG
This sequence comes from Petroica traversi, assembly GCA_025920805.1. Lineage (NCBI taxonomy): Eukaryota > Metazoa > Chordata > Aves > Passeriformes > Petroicidae > Petroica > Petroica traversi. Next base: position 15,660,040 of record JAHLSL010000038.1, on the reverse strand, counting down.
GCCTGAGACTGAACAGCCCAGAGCTGCAGAGCCAGGGACACCAAACATTCCCACTGGCTCAGGAACCCAAGGTCTCCTGACAGGAGGATTCTGTAAACAGGGGTTAGCCCACCCCAACCTCATTATTGGGCCCCCTTGTTAGATATACTAATGTGTAAAATCTATAACTGGTGTGTGTGATTGGCGGGGGGGATTTTGCCACACTTCACCTGGTTGAAGTGGATGCCCTAAACAGGATCCTGATTAAAATACTGAGGTAAAGACCCCAACCCCTCTAACCGTGTCTAGCTTCATTCTTCCTAACACCAGGAAAAAGGCATCATCACGAGATGCTGGACCAATGTCCACCCTCAGGGTCCATCTGAGTGCATCAGTTCAGTCCCTGGCAAAACAACCCTGTACCAAACTCAGCTCAACTCTGAGCTTGGAATTACGTGCTGGCTCTTGACCCATCAGGATCTCTCTGAGATGGTGGCAAAACCATCTGAGCTCTCGTGCCCTGGAGCCAAGAGAGAGACTCCCCTCTGCCTCTCAGCAGTGCAACTGCACAGAATCCAATATATCTACAAGTACTCTGCTCACTTTAAAGGTTACAGACGTGGTTTCACAAGATTTATTTTCATGAAATGAGACTTTTATCCTCCTTTTTATAAATCATCTCATCTCCCAGTGTACCTCAGCTGTGATATTAATTGTAAAACCCACACGTACCCAGGTAGAAATGTTAAACAGGGAATGCTCAAGAACTGGAGAATTATATGAGGGGTACAGAAGGATGTTCAGTGCAAGGGCAACCCAGCATCCTGCTGAGAACAGAAGATAGGCACCTTTCACTAATCATGTGAAAAAACTTTGGGAAATATGAATAAATCCAAGGGATAATTAAGAAGGGATCGTTTTTGAGAAGTGAACTGCATGAAATGTGGAGAAAGATGTCAACACTTCCTTTTAACACCTCCTCCAACAAAGCCTTCCACTTTCAGCCTCTGCCACCTTGTGCAGATCAGTTCCCAAACCCTTTAAAGCAGAGTGGAGCTCCTCATTCTTACATTGCTTCCAGTGTATTGATCCCAAGCATGCAAAAATCAGCAGCCACAATTATTATGGGATTTGGAAGCAGCTGCTTGGTTGTAACTTGGGCAGAAATTACACATCAGTGAGAAGTAGGTGAGCTGTGATTGCAGCTACTTGGCCTAAATGGCAACAAGTCTGTGTGTCTACAGAAAATGGGGAAGACCACAGATGTCTAATAAGAATGCAGTTCACTGCCTCGGAATGGAAGTTTCAGCCAGATCTTAATGCTGTGAAAATTACATTTGTTTCAGCAATCAAATCTCCCTCTCATTACTTCACTGCTATCAGCCTTCCGATATAATTGACATGATCGCTTTCAACAGGAAAGTTTGGATTTCAGAACAGCCAATCTCGTCCTCCTTTTCTGTACTACTTTACACTCATCCATTGATACAATCAGATTTTTTCCATATAAATACTCCTTTCTAGAAAAATACATTCAAAATACTTTCAATGACCAGGTAATTAAGAATACAAGCAGACACAAAAAGGGTTTCTAAAGGGACAAAACCTCTTCCTTTTTCACTTAGGATGACCTAATGATTTCTGTCTGTGTAAATCTGGTGCCCAGCATGGGGACATAGAGCATTTTGTGCCCTCTGAACGCTCTCATTCACACCTGGCTGTCCCCACCTGCTGCAGTTCTCCCCTCTCCAGCACAGGTCAAGGATGTGACAGCCCAGGCTGTGACCTCCCTGCTGAATTCTGGCCTCCAGAAACCCTTCCTGGTGATAAAACGGATTTATAGAATAACTGTTGTGAAGTCCTGTTCCTCTACCCACCAGTTCTGACATAAATCATGCTCTGCAGCAACTGTGGCAGCTAAAAATCTCCCCAGAACCGTGGAATGGGTTGGGTTGGGAGGGAACTTTAAAGACCTCTGTGTCGAGTCCCCTGCCATGGGCAGGGAAATAAATTTCCAAATTTCCAATCTGGACTTTAATTTTCTTATAAAAAAGGTCTCCTTCTGTCCTTAACTGTTGTGAATCCCACATCCTCTGCACAAACTCCTCTCACTCCTGCAGGAGTTATCCCTTCCTCTGTGCTCACAGACCTGCACTGCTCAAAACCCGGGCTGCCTGAAAACACAGCCAAAAAAAAACAACCTTAAAACAAAAGAACCTAAAGCTTAGACGCCTGGAATTTCCTCTTAACACCTCTTCAAGCGTTCGCTGTTCATTGAGCCTTTCATTTCCTTCTCAAATAACCTCCCACTGAGTTAAACCAACACAATCGAAGAAAATCTCCGTAACCAGGCCAACACAGGGAGCTCCGGAGATGCAGGGAACACGTGGAGCTCTGTCACACCCCCTTCCCGTAGCTGCAGGAGGAAAATCTGAGCTCTGGGATCAGATTGTGGCATCACTTCTGCCGAAGATTTACTTGCAAAAAAGGAATGACCCTGGAGATGGGCAGAGATAGGAGCAGAGGGGTGAGGAACTCGGTGAAAAATAATCACAGAATCATTTTAGGTTGGAAAAGAACTCTGAGATCTCTGAGTCCAACCTCGTTAACTGGAATAACTGGTGTGTCCTGCTCTGGACTCTCACAAATGTGGCAGCTTTTACTCCATGGGACCATTGATGGGTTTTTCTCTCCCCTCTGTTTTCAGGGACCCAGCAACCATTTGTGATGGGAAAAACCTGCACTGAAAACTCTGGTTGAAATGGGTCAAATTCAGAAGTTACCACAGGGGCAGGCTCTGTGTCTCCTGCACACAGAGAACACCAAAATATGGATCAAATAATTTCACAGACTCACAGAATGGTTTGGGGGGAAAGAGACCTTAAAGCCCATCCCATTCCAACCCCTGCCCACTATCCCAGATTGCTCCAAGCCCTGTCCAACCTGGCCTTGAACATTTCCAGGGGTCCAGGGGCAGCCACAGCTTCTCTGGGCACCTTCTGCCAGTGTTTCCCCACCCTCAAAGGAAAGAATTCCTTCTTAATATTCAATCTAAATCTAAAATTCAAAAGAGCATAATTATCCAGTGTTTCATGCTGTGCTTTTTTGCTGTTCAGATGCTCTGATTTCATAATTCAGGACATCAAGAAAAGAAGCCAAAGATCACTATAGAGAATGCCAACCATGTTTTCTCCCAAGTTTTTAGAAAGTAGCATAAATACAACCTCTATTTCTTCTTAGCTGCCCCGCTGTGCAGACTTTGAGGAAAACTCAATAAAACTGGCACACTTTAGACATCTTTTTATTTCACTTGACCACAACACCCTCTTCTTCTGCTTCACTGCCACAGCTCAGACACTTTCAGGACTCTCCCGTTCCAGCTCCCTCTCTCTGCCCCAAATCTTGAGCTCAGCTCTGTCACGAATCCTTCCCCACTCTCCCAACTCGTGATTCCTTCCCCATTTACCTCCACAGGAATTTGATACCTTCCAAGCGCTTATTTTAAGCTGTTCAGATCCATGGAGAGCAGCAAATCAACTCAACCCTGCTTCAGCTTCTCCACCAAACTGGGGCATCCTTGGGACCTGTGAAGGGAGCACTGAGGATCCCACCTCCTCCTCGTGGCCTCCATCCTCCTCCTGTGCTTCTGGCTTTCTTTAAAGCTCTCACTGCCAAAAAGGACACCCCTCTCATGAGAGAAGAGTCTTCTCTCCTCTCCTGCAGTCCTCAGGGTGGCAAAAAGTTAAACATGAACGTTTTTGGTTCCTTCTAGTGAGAATTCCCTGGATTTACAGACAGAGCAGAAAAACACAGAATTTGGAAGAGAATTTGGTTGTGCCTGAGGAACAGATACTCTCTCTGTGGAAGGGATGTGCTGTGAGCCTGTTCCTTCTCTCAGGGATGCTCAGCACTTCCTAAGTGATCAGAGACATTCTGAGTCACTGAATCAATCCACCCTACCCCTCAAAACACAACCACCAGACTCTTTTCTCTCAGCACATCAAAGCCACACAGAAAAGCAGGGACCATGGAATCAATCGTGGGTTTATGGAAGGGTTTGGACTGGAAAGGACCTTTAAAGATCCTCTCACCCCAACCCCTGCCATGGGCAGGGACAAATTTCACTGTCCCAGGCTGCTCCAAGCCCCAGAGAACCTGGTCTTGGGCACTTCCAGGGATCCAGGGGCACCCTGAGCCTGGGCCTCACCACCCTCATGGGGAAATTTTTTTTCCCTAATATCCATTCTAAACCTACTCTCTTTTACTTTGAAACCACTTCCCCTTGTCCTGTCCCTCCAGGTCCTCATAAAGTCTCTCTCCATCTTTCTTGTGGGGTCCCCTCAGGTACTGAGGGGTCACTCAGGTCCCCCCAGAGCCTCCTCTCCTCCAGGATGAACAATCCCAATCCTTTCAGCTTTTCCCCATGGGAGGGGTGCTCCTTCCCTCCAGGATTCACCTCCAGCTACAAATCCCCTGCAGGTTTCCTGCCTTTCTTCCACCCCACAGATCCACTGTGGATTATATGTGAAAAAATACTAAATCCAAGATAAACCAGTGATGACAAGGCCCAGCTCTACTGGAATAACAAATTCACACAGAATCACACAATCACCTGGCTGGAGGAGACCTTCAAGATCATCGAGTCCAACCTCTGTCCCAACACCTCAGCTAAGCTAAACCATGGCACTGAGTGCCACATCCAATCTCTTTTTAAACATGTCCAGGGATTGTGATTCCACCACCTCCCCGGGTAGACCATTCCAATATTTTATCACTCTTTCTGTAAAAAAATTTCTCCTAATATCCAACCTATATTTCCCTTGGTGCAACTTAAGACTGTGCCCTCTTGTTCTGTCAGTTGTTGCCTGGAAAAAGAGACCAACCCCCACATCACTACAACCACCTTTCAAGAAGTTGTGGAGAGTGATTCCTGTTCTGGCTGCAAGGTCAGCACTTGCACAGGCTCTGGGCTCTGCCAAGACAACACACGGATATCACAGGGACCCTGACACAGCCTGACATTTTCCTTACTCCTCTGCCAGGCCTCCTGTGTGCCAAATCATTCAACCATCTCCATCCCATCCCTGGGAAAACACCCCCAGCTCTGCCTTACCCTAATCCACGGACAAGGTCAATCTGCAGGACAGAAAGCAGCAGCTCAGGTGAGCCCAACCGGCCAAAGGTGCTTTTGATTTCAATTTTCCCATGCTCTGAGTGGTACCTGGTGGCTGCTGAGCCAAACCTGGCATTAGGAGCTGCGTTTGTGCTTCCTCAGAAAGCCAGCAGTTAATGGCATTCAGGCAGCCTCCAGAATCATGAAAATATCTTTATTAAGCATGTCAGGAAACGCAGCAAAATGCTGTGTCGAACAATTGGCCGGAGCAATGCTACTCAGCTCTGCAAAACGAGTCTGGATCACAGCTGATGTGCTACATAAAATATATGTCAGCATTTTCCTGGCAATAACAATGGAGCACTGGCTGAAAAAACCTGACCATGCCACAAATAAAATATTTGCAAGTGTGGTCACTGCAGAGCTTAACACACTCAGCTGGAGACTCACATGTCTCAATCGCCTTAGAGGAGAGCTGAATAAACCCAACTTTTTTTTTTTTTTTTAAGGTATATTTAGACACAGTGTTGAGTCTGAGGGCTTCTTATATATTTCAGGTATAAAAGACATTTTTATTTAGCCCTATCTGTGCTTTCCTGCATACAGGCATATGACCCAAGGGGGAAAAAAAGGAGATGAAAGCAAGAAGGTAAGGCAAATGTAGGGAAGGAGGTACAGGTAGGGGAGTTTTTTATGAGGCTTGAAAACTGCTGTGATTGTGAAGGAAATTAGAAATATTAAATAAGAGGTAAAAGAATAAAATCTGCTGAGTTGGACCCAGCAGGATGACAGAGTCCAACTCCTGGCCTTGCACAGACACCTCAACAATCTCACCCTGAGCCTGAGAGCCTTGTCCAAACACTTCCTGAGCCAAGATCATTTCCTGGGGAGTCTGTTCCATGCCCAACACCCTCTGGGGGAAGAACCTTTTCCTAAAATCCAACCTAAAGCCCTTGGATGATCTTAAAGGACGGGAGTGAAAGCACTAAATCGGGGGGCTGGGAAAATTAAAAAAAAAATAGAAATAAGCAAAAAATCCAAACGAACAAAATCCAACAGAGAAGTGACTTTTAAAGGAGTTTTAGTGTTGCCTGGGGATCTTAAGAGTACCAGGAGTCAGGAATGTGATTTCTGCCAGGGACTCTGTCCATTTTGGGATTTTGTGATTATGAGTAAAATCCATCTGGCACAACAACAAAATTCAGCTTCACCTGAAAAGTCCCACACATGCACTGACTGAAAACTGATTCAGATTAAACTCAGCATTTCTTGTGAGGAAACTCCAAGATTTCCCAGCTTTTCCCAGGATCCCCACGTGCTCAGGGCTGGAGCATTTGGAAAAGGAAGGCCCTGGATATTCCCAGCCCTGTGATGCTCTGAGAGGAGCAGGACTGGGTTGGTGGCTGTGCTGAGTTCAGGAACCTTTGAAGAGACTGACACCAGCAGAAACAAAGCCCTTGCCTTTCTGTGAGTGCAGCCATCCCAGGAGAGCACTTCTGAAAGGTTTAGGAAGCCTTTTGATTAGAGGGGAAATTGGAAATCCTACCTACAGATCCCAGCACATAACAGGCCAAAACCTGCTGTCACCAAAACTACCCATTTCTTTTTTTTTTTTTTCCTCACAGCTCTACCAGAAAATGAGTTACACAGAAAACAAGATTAAGGGGAAGGGAGAACAGAGAGGGCTGAGAGTGTGGTCTTCCCATCACCTCCACAGATGATCCCTGCTTCAGGTAATTCCAGCTTTGTCCAAATCCACCACAGAGAAACCTTTGTGCTCACCTTTTTATCTGTGATTTCTCTGCAGAGATGACATGGCTGGGCGCTGATTTTGATGCATCTCCACACCTAACAAGGCTCCTGATCTTACAAGCAGTGCAAGGTGCCTTTCCCACCCTTTCCAGCCCTCATTCTTCCTTGAAAATCTGCAGCAGACAAGGATTTAGCCCTGATCCCAGCAGTGTAAATTAGTTATTGTCCCACTGAAAGATGGTGCCCACGTTTGGTGGTAGAGGGGTTAAACATCACCAACATTCCTTTGCTATTGCTATTAAAAAAAAAAAAAAAAGGAAAAAATCCCAAATAAGTTTTCAGCTGTTCTTGAGCCAGAACTGAGTGGCTGATCCTTCTTCCAAGACCTGTCTGCAGGGATTTGCAGCAGAGGAATCAGAACCCACCCCACAAGGATTTTGGGATGTCCTTGTGCAAAGGAGAGGGTGGATCCCAAACCTGGCTGTGGCATCCTGGGACCAGAAGGCAGAGAAAAAAGGCTTGAGGAGGCAAAGCTTTACAGGAGCAGCAGGGTGGGGAGATCTGGCAGGCCTGCTGCAAAGGCAAATTTGCTTTTCTTAGATTATTTAGGGTCTCCCCCTAAATCTTCCTTGGCCCTGCCTTGTCTTGCACTGGCCCTGCCAGAGACACTCATTTTCCCTGCCCCATCTGTTTGGATTTGCTTACTTCCTAATTTACCCAACGCCTAGCTCCATGGTGGCTAAGCATTTTAATCACTGTGATTAACACACTGAGCAAGAACAAAACAAAAATGGTTAATCAAAGGCTATTAGCAGTGTTTGAATGTCTAGACGCCGTTTTACACATGAATGCTGGTTAACGATCATCTCCCCAGAACGCTGCCTGATTTATTCCTTCCCCTGCCAGCTCCACAGTTTGCCACCACCACGGCAGAGATTTTGACCCATTTGGCACCAGGAGAACACAACACTTTCCTGCAGGAAACGCTCAGGCTTTTCAGGCTGCCTGAAGTGCTTCTCACCACCAGAAATCTCCAGCAAGGGGAAATTCCTCAGCTCCATCCCTTGTCCAGGGGGATGGAAATAAATCCTACAATGCTGTGAACTCCCTGTGATTCCAACATGAAGAGGATCCTTCCCAAATCGAGGAGGAAAGGAAAGAAATGTCATTATTCAATGCATAATGTCTTAACTCGTGTTTCACACTCAGGTATTAGTTATGCACAAACGTAAGGATTTCATAAACCTGGGCTTGCACCTACAACCCTGGTTTTGAACTTTCCACCCAAAAAACTCCCAAAAAACAGAGCCCAGTGCCCAGCTGGGAATGAGAGCTCCCTTGGGTGAAGGAATGTCTGTCCACAAAAAGGCTTTGGCTCAAGGATTGCTACAATCACACAAGGAAAGGAAGGGATGCCCTAATACCTGGACAAAACCTTTATTTAGGAAGCCCAAACCTTTAAGAATGAGTTATGTGGGCAGGGAAAATGTCTTATCTGTGTTTGTAAAGCCCTGTGTAAATTAACAGCCTTGCACAAACAGGATTTAAAAACAAAAATACAAGAGCAGCAACAGGGTTTATGGCTTTAAATACATCTCCAGTGGTTTAGGCTGTGAGCACAGCACTGAAGGGTTTATTTACGAGTCACAGCAGCCTCAAGTAAAGCAGAACTGTGGGTTTGTTGGGGTTTTTTACAGTTAATACAAATAAAAGCAACCAAAAAAGTTTGGCCACTTTCAATCCTGCTGTCTTCAACTGGTCCTTCTGTCACTGAGCTTTTTCTGAGGCTCCTTTGGCCACGTAAATTTTATTTTTCTTGTAAAATAAGGCCCCAGAGCTGCAGTCCTGGGCTCTGGGCAGGATCTGGGTTCAAAAGGCTCCAGTAAAAGCTGAGTGCTGGGTGAATCACAGAACCATCAAGGTTGGAAAAGATCTGTAAGATCATTGATTCCAACAGTTAACACCATGGCCATGATAAGGAGTGAAGTTAAAAATGCTACAATCCCATACCAGCACACACACACATCTCCCTCACGAAAAAAAGGTTTGTTTGGTGGTAAACTGGCAGGAAATTAATTGAAAAGAACAAGGAATTTACCCTAAATCTACTCAGATTTGCTCCCTTTTCCAGCCAAGCATCAGTCCAGGGCCATTATATTTTAGCTCAATCTTTCCCTTCCTTAGCAGGATATATAAAATAGCAGTTTTGGGGGTTTATCTCTGATGAAATCATGTGGAAACACCTACCCAAAGTCTCAGTGCTGTGCAAAAGAGAAGCAGCATCTCAAGATGGACCTCAATTAGCTCAGCCAAACCAGTCTCCAGTCACTTAAGTCCCTTAAAACAGCATTTCCAGCCACAGGAAGCAATAACCAGGCTGAATCTGCACATCAGTGAATTAAAATGCCTGGCTGGTAGATCTTACATTGACCATCCCAGCTTTCCACCAGTTCCACTCCACTGTTGACTGTTTATTTATAATTTACTATCCAGGTGTCTCTGGGACAACTTAATACACCGTGATAGTCTCTCATCTCTTCCCTGCTAATGAAGGCAATAAATAACTACAGTAAGCATTCCAATCAATATTCCACTCTGCTCACATCCTGGAGAACACGAGCTCTGTGGCCTGCACTCCTGCTGGAGATGAAAAGTCTCCCTGGGATGTGCTCAGTGCTCAGGCAGAGAGGCTGGAAGAGCAGCACAGGGCTGGGAAGGCAACGTGCAGCTCGTGCTTTCACAGGTCATGGTTTTTAACTAAAAGAGGGGAGATTTTAGGAAAAAAGTCTTCCCTGTGAGGGTGGGGAGGCCCTGGCACAGGGTGCCCAGAGAAGCTGTGGCTGCCCCTGGATCCCTGGCAGTGTCCAAGGCCAGGCTGGACAGGGCTTGGAGCAGCCTGGGACAGTGGGAGGTGTCCCTGCCCATGGCAGGGGGTGGAATGGGATGAGCTTTAACATCCCATCCCACCCAAACCATTCCATGAAACTATGAAGAGACATCCAAGGTTCATGCACTGAGTAACCTCTGTGAAAAACCCTACAGATCCATTTGTGATTTGAGAAAAAGAAATGAATAGGAAAATGCCATTAACTGCTTGACACGAACAGGCTGCAGCTGCTTGGAATTTTCCTCTCTACAACTCAGAATCACAGAAAACTCTCATGATTCTGCATTCAACTGCTTTTTCCTTCCATCTCCTGTTCTTACAAACTCAGGAGAGCTTCACCCAAGATTTCACACTGCCTCTTGTTGAAGCAATGATATCCTCAGTTCATCCACCAGCTCTTCACTTTCTCCCTGAGCCTCTCCTGCACTGGCAGCTCCAAGGCACAACCAAACCACATTTCCCGAGGCTGAAATGAGACACAAACCATCCCCTCTGAGACCAGTCATTATTAAAGCCCTTGGTAGCCTCCCAGGAATATTTAGCCAGCCCATCTCCTTGCAATGCCCACTCTCCCTTCTCAGGGCTTGCCCCCTTCCAGGATTTTTCCTCAAATCCCACTGAACATCTCTGAGCTGGGATCACAACCTGCTGCAGAGAAATCTGTGGGGACCAAGCCTCCCCAGAGCCTGCAGGGAGTTACTCCAAGTGGTAAAAGATGAGAAAAAGGAGAGAAACCACAATTAATGACTCATCTCAGAGAGGAGCTTTGCTGCTGGAGCTGTTCCTGGTGGAAAATCACCTTTGTTCCCCAGCGTGAGCATCCCATGTGGGAGACAGAATTTGATTCAGAGGGGTTCCTGTTTTCTTTGAGTTTCCCTCTTCTCACAGGTGCTCAGCTCTCTGTAGGGAGCACAGGCATTTTTAAAATGCAATTTTACCTTCCAGAAAGGTGTACCTGCCCATGGCAGGGGTTGGAACTACGGGAGCTTTAATTCCCTTCCAAACCATCCCAGGATTCTATGATTCCATAAAACCCTTCCACTAAAACACCCTTTGACTGCAGAGTAAATAACACATTCACACTAAAAATTCTGACAGCACAGGAGTATTTTCTCTATACATATTCCCAAAGTCCAAGACACACAAAACATAATTACCCAATAAAAATATCCCTGAATCCAACTGTCAACACTGACACCACACTGAAGCTGGAAGGCTGACTTTGGAATATTCAGTACCTTGCTTCACTTAAAAATAAAGAGTGTCTACAATTAATCTGTGGAAAAGTTTTTGTTGCACAAGTATTTTCTCTCTCTGCAAGGGGGGGGAAACTCACTCTGCTGGTTTCAGTTCTTCAGGATAACTTACTTTGTGTAAAGCTCAAGTAATCCCTATTCCATAGAGAAATCTGCATGAAAACAATCAAAAAAAGTAAAAAAAACAGAAACAAAAACACCAAAAACAAACAAAACAAAACAAAAAAACCACCCAAATAAAACTACAGCAATTGTCCCACTGTCAGTATTTGCAGGGAAACAGCTTCAAGCCCTCAGAATTTCCAGACTCACAGAATGGTTTGGGTTGAAAGGGACTTTGAAAATCACCCAGATGCCCTAAGCAAGGGACCTCCTACTAGAAGATCTTTATGTGGGAATTTCCCTCATGAAAACAGCAAGGAAACACCAAGCAAAACAAAATATTTAAAAAAAAACCCTAAAGAACTGCCAACTCCAAAACCCCTCAAAGCACTAAAGCATCCACGTGGGTTATTCAACACACACCACCCCCTGCTCAGGAACTTTTCAAGCCACAAATGCCAGATGATGGCACAAAAACCTGGAGGAAAATCAGGATGTACCTGCCCAGATCCAGCACCTTTTCCTGGGCCAGCTGTGCTCTTTTCTGTTTGCCATCAGAAAGAGGATAATGAGCTGCACGGTGCTTTGGCCTGACATCTCTGAAGGTACTTTCCTACAGTGCCAGAAAGGCTCTTTCAAGCATTGTGAACTGTTTTCAGAAACTGGTAGAGTTTAAAAAAAAATGTATTTTACGCTTAAATCAGAACTACTTTAAAAACACCAAACATTGCTGCTGCTTTGTGGTTCCTTCCTTTAATTCCAGCAGTTAGTAGGGATCACAGGGAGCTGTGCACAAAAGCTGGTTATCCCTGTCACCCCGAGCCCTGAACTGTTCAGGACACGGAGTTACTTCTTTTATTCACCAAAGCCACCCCAGGAAGGGCCCCCATCAAAGGCAGAGCAGAGCTGGGTCGGGAAGGATGGCAGAGCAAACAGCCTCATTTAGATAATCCCACTGGTTTGACCCAAAGAAATTCAACTTTATCCGGTAACAGAACTCCTGTGGGGGGGAGAAAGAGTGTGAGATCATAAACTGACAAAAGCTGACTTTGCTGACTGAACCCAGAGCTTTCAGATGGATCTGACACTTCTCTGCTGTGGCTGAATGGGGAAGTGCACAGAGGAAAATAACTGATAATTTCAGTGTTATCATGAGAATCATGGGCAAAGGATGTGAGAGCAAACGTTGTATCTGGGATGGTGAATTTTCATAGTCATTCCCTGCTCCTGTGAAGAAGCTTTTCTTAAATCCAATTCCAATTTCAGAAGGAAAACAGGAAAAGAGCAGAAAACAGACAAGGGGCAATGCCAAGGGAAGAGGACAGGACACTCCTCATCTCAGAGCTCTTGACAGGTAACAGAAAGTCCCACCTGCCTCACAAACATGAACACAAACTTGCAGTTAACACAGATTTAGTGTCCTACTGAAAGGTTTCCTCTTGGGAAAGGGACTGGAAGAGAAAGAAGCATCTTTAAAGGTGTCTGATGAGTAAAAATCTCCAGTTTTATGATGGTGAAATTGCTCCTAAGAATGCAGATTCCTATTTTGAGTGGCTAACAGATGTTTTCACACAGGATTTAGGACAGGAAGAATACAAATGCACCGATAATGGCAGCCTAATGAAGTTTAGTCCTCAGGTAATTCACACAACTAATTAATCCCATATCCAGGGGAAAGTGGGAGCAAGGCAGGGACCCTTTTGCTGACCATAAGGAGCAGTGCTAGGCAAAATATCCTGCCTAAATATCATGGAATCATGGAATGGTTTGAGTTGGAAGGGAACTTAAAGATCATAAATATGTGCATTTTCATTCTTAATTAGGGCTGTGGTGTTTTATGAGCCTCACAGCATCACACAACCAGCTCCCAACCAGGTACAATTCCCCAATCCCAGCCTGGCTCCTCCAGCAGCCAGGATCCTTGAACATCTTTCTGCTCCATTGGGATCAATTTTCCACATGGGAATCGGCTCTAAATAATGATTTTTCAATTATTACATCCTCACTCATCAATTCCTACCTAGAATTCCTCAGCAGAATTATTCCAAAGTAAACATCTCAAATTAAAAGTTTGATTTCCTCACCATTTCCCCCAAAACGCAGTTTCAGGATAGACCCTCCCAGTGTTTCAGACACCTTTGTAAGGAGTGATGCTTCACAAAAAAATCCCCTAATCCCCTGAAAAAAGGGGGAAATTATCCATTCCCAGGCAAAGAAGTTGGCAAAGCCACCAGAAATTCAACTTAACCCCTGATTTCAAACTCCCTGCTGCAGTTACGCAGCTCCCTACAATTGCAGGAAATTGGAAAAAAATTGCTTTTTTTTTCCCTCTGAGACCACACTTAAATATGAACAAGAAAAATAAAAGAGTTAGAAATAATTTGCCCTCACTGCTAAAAAATTGGTCGCTTCCCAGGAATGGCAAAGAGCCGGTTCCCCGTGAAAGGAGCAGCAGGGAATTACAGGGAGGTCTGTGTGTTCAAACAGAAAATTCAGTGCCTCGTTGCAGGCAGAGCTTGATCACAACCAAGAAAAATAATGAGAGCCTTTAACGAAGCTCTAATTGTGCAACAAGCCGTGCCATGGGGAAGGAAACAGCAAAACCCCCAAATGTTTTGATAAATGGGATTACTGAACTCCAGAGCAGTAAAACAAAGAGCACAAATGGTAATAAAGCATCATTAAAGGTGCTGTTCTGAAGCCCTGCTGAAGCACAGGTAAATGTCAGGTTACCCAGGCAGAGTTTTAGTACTCAAAAGCAATGTTTAATCTGATTTTTTGCTCTCCTGAATTTCTGGATGGAAGATATTCCCCTTACTTAGGGATAATTTTTGTTTTCCTGGGAGGATATGTGGGTTTTTTCAGCCCCTTCGGAGACATGGGGCACTATGAGAAAGGACCAAGCATTAAGACCAACCTTAGAGGGGTCATTTATCCCTTGTGTTCACTGCCTGACAAACAAATTTTAAAACTGGGCTTTGCATCCCCATCAGAGAAGCCCCACCAATTTTACAGCAAGCCAAGGAAATGCTGGAGAATATCTGAATTTAGGGATGCCAAGATTTTCCCACAATAAAACCAGGGCAGATCAACCGTAATTTTTAGCAAGATTATAAATGACACCTGAAGTCCTGGCTGGCTTCACCTACTGAGGAATGATTAAGCTGCAAATCTACAATTACTTCTAATCTTAAATAGCTGATAGGATTTGAACTCCCAACATACAGTAGCTCAGATGTGATATTACTGGGAGCTTTTTGAAGCCAATCAATAACTATTAAAGCTGGATCCCATCAGCTACCACCAGGTATTAGCCACTTTCTCAATATTTCAAGGATTCAGTTATTCTTAGCTCCAGTTAAAGTAGTAAAATGAAGTGGTCTCATACTGACACTGCGATAAATACGAGATTAAATATAGAACAAATTTATTACTCCCCGAAGTCCTACTGAGTGTCCTGATTTTTTTTTTTTCTGTATCCACAACAATCTGGTTTACTTTGATGTTTTATTATCCCAGATCTAAAGCTCAGGACTGAAAAGCAAAGCCTGTGCTGGTTCAAAGAACCCAACGCGGCCACGCCGGGGGAAGGGAGCGAATCCCAAAGGGAAGGTGAGGATGGCAGGGCCAGCCCTGTGACATCCCTTATGCCCCACTTGGAGCAAGTGGCACTCACAGGCGAGTGATTTGTGACACCGAGCGTGTGTGACACAGCACAGCACCCCTGGAGTGCCTTGGGCTGCCAGAGGATCGTGCCTGCAGGAGCCCACGGTTCCTAATACCCCGCGCTTTGAAGAGAGCGGAATAATCAACCCATTTTTAAGGGGTTTGAAGGGCTCCGAGGAGTTTTAAAGGAAAGCAGTTAATTACTTGGCTGGCTTTAAAAATAAATTAACCCACAAATGAGAGTGGGGACGGGTCTGGGTGATGGTGGGTGACCCCAGGAGTGCTTGGTTTTGGCTCGCTGCATGTCCTGAGCTCCCAGGGATGATCCCAGTTTAACCCTGCGGGTTCTCCCTGCAGAGCAAAGTGCTCTGGAAAACTGCAGGAAAAACAAACCACATCCTCCTCCACCAGCATCAGAGCAGGGTGAGACCACAAGGACACGAGTGTTTGGGTCTCAGCTTTCTCTGGAAGTGTTCAAGTCCAGGCTGGACGGGGCTTGGAGCAACCTGGGATAATGGGAGGTGTCCCTGCCCTTGGCAGGGGACTGGAACTGGAGGAGCTTTAATGATCCTTCCAACCCAAACCACTCTGTCATTCCATCATTTATGACATGTCTTGGCATTTTTCCATTCTCTTTACCTGGGATTCACCCCAAAGCATCAACTCTAAAGTGGCCCCCTAATAGAACTCTCCTGAAGGTGATAAAGACAATCTAATGTAACAAAGGTATCTACTCCTGGTGCACACACAGGAGTTATAAAATAAATTCAGTCCCAAACAGTAAACCTGATGGACACGTCCAAAAGCTAGAAGTGAATTTTGCTGGAGACTCTGATAGGCTGGATACACCTGCAGATTGTAAAAACAAGCTCATACTCTCGTAAGAAAATAAAAATTAGCCTTAAGTAAAGGGAATCTTTTTCCTCTGATGCGTTGCATCCTCCTGAGATCCTCCTTGTCTACCTGACAGGGATGCTGCTGCCTTCAAGGCTCAACCACCACAGGACCATCCCTGGGACTTTCCAGCCCTCACCTCAAGCAGCACCACCAGAGCCCTTCCCATGGAGGCAGCCACCTTCTCCCAAAAGCAAAGAAAGCTTAAATGACACAAACAGCCATGCTGTGCCAGCCCATCTCAGGGTCAGAGGGCAAATCCTGCCACTACTGAGCTCCCAAGAGGAGATGTGGCCACTGAGGATGAGCTCCTGGCAAGTGAGATGAAGGGGGCTCTATCCTTAATGGCTGGATTTTGGGATAAACCACAAAAGGAGAAAGATGTCCCTGCCCATGGCAAAGGGGTTGGAACAAGAAGATCTTTACGTTCCCTTCCAGCCCAAACCAATCTGAGATTCTCTGAAGGGCTCTGGTAGCATCACATTTGGTGCTGGAGCCTTTTCTGGCGTCAGTGGCACGGTGCATTGACGTCAGCGTGTGACAAGGGCCCGGAGTGACAAGGACCAAGGTAAGATTAAGCATTCAGGAGCAAAGCGTGTCCTTCACTAAAACAAGGGCACCAAAGCCTTTATTGTGCTGCCTTTCAGCTCAGCCTGAGCCCAGGCTCAGCCTCCAGCTCCAGCTCCAGCTCCAGGTTGGATACACATGACTGATGCCGGAATGATTTTTGTCTTTTCTTTTACATCCCTTTTACACAGTTCTCTGTAGCCACAAGTATCAGCAGCATGCACACTTGCAACCTTTTACTGAGTTCAGTGCTCAGTGCACTGTGAGTGTTCTGCAGGCCTGAGACTGAACAGCCCAGAGCTGCAGAGCCAGGGACACCAAACATTCCCACTGGCTCAGGAACCCAAGGTCTCCTGACAGGAGGATTCTGTAAACTAAGGGTTAGCCCACCCCAATCTCATTATTGGGCTCCCTTGTTGGATTTGCTGATGTGTGAGGTCTGTAACTTGTGTGTGTGACTGATGGGTGTGTGCATTGCCACGCTGTCACCTGGGTGAAGTGGATGCATCCAACAGGATCCTGATTAAAATACTGAGGTAAAGACCCCAACCCCTTGAACCGTGTCTGGCTTCATTTTCCTAACACCAGGAAAAGGCATCAGACTTGGCAAGGCACTGCTGCAGCTTTTCCCAAGGAAAAGCTCCTTCCCCAGCCCAGCCGGAGCAAACGCTGGGAAATAAAGCCCCGAGACAACCTCCCGATGTGACAGACTGAGTGGTGAGCTCTCACCCCGACGTGTGTGAAGCCTTCCCCACATTCCTGAGCCTTCCACGAGGGTGGATTTCTGCATCAGCTGTCGGTGCACGCTGCTCCAAATGATTTCCATTTCTAATTAATATTCATAAACGAGGCACAATGCTGTGCCTTCCATCAGCCGTCACACACCACCCACGCCAGATGAAAGGACAACTACACGAGATAAGCAGTTTATTGGATCAAAAGTCCCCTTTAGACGAGGAGACAGCTATTGCAACAGCCTCCAACTGATAGCATCCCATCACATGGAGGGAGTATCAGCAAATCTCCCTCTTTAAACCCAGATTCAGCACACGGAATGCACAGTGCAATTATTATGTTAATTTAGCTGCATTTTGCTGCCTGCTTGAGGCTTGAGCTGGAGGGAGGAACTTCGGTTTGAAGAGCTACCACTGAAAAAGTGAAAATGGCTACTTGAAAAACCTCAACTGACACCCAATTATACCATCAGTGTCTGGAGTTTAATCTCCTGCTGCCTCACCTGGCTGGTGTTGGGCAAGGACTCTGCCCCTCAGCTTCTGCCTTCACCTGCCATCCACATCTCACTCCAGCAGGATCCTGAAGGAGCTTTGCCTGTTCTCCTCCCCAAACTCAGTTTAGGTGGCAGAAAACGAGGATCTCATCTGCTGGCACAGAACATGGTCTGGGATTAACAGTGTTGTCCACTGCCCCTGCCTGGACAAAAAAATTAATCAAACACCTCACATTCACACCAAGGCCATGGAGGGTGATGGAAAGCACTGAGACTGTAACATCACATTCCCTCCTCTCCACTGATGGGAAACGACTGTTTCCCAGCTTTAAACTGAGAGAATAGATTGGATATTGGGAAAAAACTCTTCCATGTGAGGCTGGGGTGGCCCTGGCACAGGGTGCCCAGAGAAGTTGGGGCTGCCCCATCCCTGGAAATGTCCAAGGCCAGGCTGGAGGGGCTTGGAGCAACCTGGGATAGTGGAAGGTGTCCCTGCCCCTGTAAAGGGGTTGGAATTGGATGATCCTTAGGGTCCCTTCCAACCCAAACCATCCCAAAATTCCATGATTAAAAGGAGCAGAGGAAGGTGCATTGCCCACAGCTCTCTGCAGCTGTTCTGCTGCTCATCCATGAGGGACCCAAACAGTCTGCCCAAGAAAAAGCCTATTTACACCCATTGCCAGAGAGGGAAAGTATAAATATTTCCAAAGCTTTATGAAGGCTGGTACTTACAGTCAAGCTTTGAAAGGGAAAGAATAAAGCAAAATATTCAATTAGAAAAAATTACTATAATTGCAGGTTCTATTTTATCCCTCCATTAAAGCAATAAAGTGCCTCGAAATATTGCTGAGCTGGGATACAGAGCTTAGTGCTACTTAACATATTAATATACATCCAGGGGGGTTAATTTAATTTAAATCTGCATGAGGGTCTTCTCTCCTCCCTGGCCCCTGTGGGCTCCCCCTACATTTCCAGCTGGATCCCCATGCAGGCTTCCCCCCCTTTTCCAAGGGATGGACACACAATGCTGAGGCTGGACATGAATTGTGACATGTGCCACACACCTCTGGAGCCAGGGGACATCAAGCACATCCATGCCCAGCTCTGCACACACAGATTCCCAGCTTGAACCATGTTTGCCTGCCCCTCAAAGCTCTGATGTCTGAGTATTTGATTTTCCGTTGGAGGAAAACGTCCAATTCCTGCTCTCTGAACATCAAACAAAATCCTCTTGGAAATGTAAAATCACCCCATTTTGCTCTAATAGCACATAAATCCCACGGGAAGGGATTTGCTGGTGAAAGTCACTGAGCAGGGAACTGCTGAGGCTGAGGAAGGGGCTCTTCCTCCCAGCCTTGGCTCTCTCCACACTTTCTCCACACCACGGTGCCACGAGCTGCAGTTTTCCCAATATAACCTCGCTCTTCCCTGCCACAGAAGATAAGTGAATCTTATTTTAGGGAGCCCTTCATCCTTTTAATTAAACAAATTAATATCACTTCTTCGTATCTCATAGCCTCCATTATCTTTTGTGAACTCCTACAATTCTGTTGTAAAGATATATTGAAAAAGCGCTAATTGAGATAATCTCTGGAATTCAAGAGTTGCTGTATTTTTAGCCATGTTTTAAAACTATTTTCCCTTTGTTTCTGGAATGCCTCCCATCCTTCCTCCCATGCCAGACTGTTTACATTATTTAAATGCCTTCTGCTTATACCACTCTTTACAATTTTTACTTCAACAACATCGGCCTCCGTTGCTCTTTTTTCCCTCGCTTAGACATAACTGGGATGAATTCCAATCCCAAACTCAAAACCACTCCTGGTGCTTTACTGCTGTCTCTGTGTTTGGTAGATCAGGCAATCTATTCCTGCCAGTCCTGTCATCCAGGGCTGCCTGTGTGGGGCATCCAAGCATGAGGAGTAAAACTGATCTTTTTTTACAAGAGGAAATGGGAGAATGGTGATCTTCCCAGAGAGTGGAACTCTTTAAGCTCACAGGGCCACTTGAGATGTCCCGTATTTAGGAGATGACCCTGAGCCACCCCAATGAAAGGAAGGGGGGATCTCATCTCTCCTGGATTTTTGTGGAGAGCTGTGAAGTCCAGTGTCCATCACAGAAGCAAAACACGATCCTGCTCCTTCCCCAAAGAAAACCCCATGAGCTGAGGGAGGTCCTGGCAGCTGGACATGATCCTCCCTCACTCAGGTTTGGGTTTTGCCCACAGGTTTCATTAGCAAAGTGATAAAGCAGCTCCAGCTGCCAGGGCCTTTCTCATCGGGGCTCCTGAGGAGTTTTTAATAAGAGTTCTGCCAAAGTGGTGGGGGTTTTATGGGGAACTTCTCCCACGCCAGGCAGACCTGTGAAGGTAGAAAAGGTGATGTAGCTCAGCAGCTGACAGAGTTTTCCAGCATGAGTTGAGACCTCTGTGATGTCCATTTAAACCTGTTCACAACAGGCTTGGTTTTCTGAGAGCCATTCTCAGGCCATCTGCCGGGCACTGAGGCAGCAGTTAGGAGAAATTCCTTTCTCAGTCCTATTTCCCGTGGTGTTTTGGGACAGGGAGAAGGTGCCTATTCCCTCAACCCATCCTGTACAAAGGGGGGTACTTAAAGAGGGCGTATAAAAAAGAGGGAGAGTGATTTTTATATGGACAGATAGTGACTGGACAAGTGAGAATTGTTTTAAACCAAAAGAGGTGATATTTAGGTTAGATATTGAAAATAAATTCTTTCCTGTGAGGGTGGGGAGGTCCTGGCACAGGGTGCCCAGAGAAGCTGGGGCTGCCCCTGGAGCCCTGGAAGTGTCCAAGGCCAGGTTGGACAGGGCTTGGAGCAACCTGGGATAGTGGGAGGTGTCCCTGCCCCTGTAAAAGGGTTGGAATTGGATGATCCTTAGGGTCCCTTCCAACCCAAACCATCCCAGAATTCCATGATTAAAAGGAGCAGAGGAAGGTGCATTGCAGTGGAAGTTGTCCCTGCCCATGGCAGAGGGTGGAACTGGATGGTCTTTAAGGTCCCTTCCAGCCCAAACCATTCTGAGACATGATTCTATTCTATGATAACTCAGGGATATTTCTTTGGGATGCAAAAATCCAGCTGCAGGTAAAACAAAACAGAGCTGAGCAGAGGAAGAGGAGGTCATGAGAAAGGCTCTGGGCTTGGACACAGAAGGCTTCAACAAAGCTGCCAATTCTGCAAAAGCTCTTCTGAGCAGCTGAAGTCACTTAAGGACAGACTGAATATCCTAGAGGTGAACCTGAGCTCTCACAGATTTCCAAAAAAAGGAGACGTGAGGAGCAGCACAGTCTTCAGGTCCCTTTATAGTTTTGGGGACACATTTGAGATGGCCTTTTGCTCTATTTTTTTGTCTTTTGGCCAAAATTTTATTTTGTTCCTGGTCCAAGACAAGGAACTAAGGAATAAAACACCCATTTATACTGAAATAAGTGAAGTCCATCAGTGAAATTAGTCCAGGGATGGAAAAATAGCAACTCCTGAGCCTCCTCCTGAGCTCTGTAGATCTGCTACAGCAATTCCATATAACTAAACATAGGCTGAAACTGGAATACAGTGGTAGGAAATGTAAATCCCAGAGAGAGTGACAAAAAACATAAAAATAAAAATCCATCCAGGGAGAGATGAAATGGGCTACTCCTGGGACTGAGCCAAATGCTCAATCCCACAATCCAGAAGATTTTGGGGCACCCTTGACACTGCAGCCCAAAGGATATGGGATGTGCATGATGTTCTGCCCTGCAAAGACCAAGCAATTCTGCTCCACAGGGTTAAAAACACAGCGTGTTCCCTCCATCAGACTGCTGCTAGATTGGAGGATTTTCTAAAGATCCTCCTCCCCTGGAAAGCTCCTTCACCATTTTCTTGGGATCCCGTTTGGAAAAGCATCCCCATGCCCTAAAGCATCACAGTAGACTTGGCCATCATTCTGAATCCCAGCACATCAGAAGAAGGTGGGTCAATGAAGTGACAATATTTGGCACATGTTCTTTGCTTACACCTTTAATTACAATTTAATTTTCTCTCTAGCAAAGCCTTACTCTGAATCACAATTCCTCCTGCCTAAAAGCTTCCAGGTGTTAAAACACTGCCTCGTACTACTGCTGATTTTCACTACAGTCAGGTGCTAAAAATCAAGTCAGGATTCAAGGGAAATAAAGCAAAATTAGTAGAGTGAAGTTGTGTGAGGAATCCAGACTTCTCCACAGGCTCTCCTTCATTCCCCAAGGAAAATTACATGTTTGACATCCCATTTTTGCTCCTTGCAGTCTCAAGGCAGAGCAAGCAGCCCTCCTCCAAAGAGATGCTTTATCACCATCAGTTCTCCCTCCATCCTTTTCATTAAAAGAAATGCTCCCTGAATAACCTACATTTGTTCGGAGAGGAGAACCACTGCAAGGAATAAAGCTGGCTCAGTGCAGCTGAAGGCAAAATGGAAGTGTCTGGAAAGGTGGAAAATAGAGAGCCTGGAATTTGAACACACAAAAAATGGTGAGCCATCTTTCCTCCCTCCCTTGGCACCCTGCCTTCCTCTCCACCAGGAGAGGCACTGTCAGGCTGGAATTAAAGATAAAGGCACAGGGAGAGTGGGAAAATAAACCAAACAGCTGTTTTTCCTGGAAAAGGGATGTTGTGGTCAAGGACCATATGGGTGGGAGCATTTAGAAAAGCAGCCTCCAACCCAACTTCAAAGCAGCTGCCAGTTTTTGGACTCCTGGAGATGCTGTCCCAAAAATAAGTTGCAATGGTGTCTTCACCTTGAAAGCCATGGAAACTTTATGGCTCCAGTAAGAACTAAGTCAGGTCACCCAAGCAGTTCTGCTCCCCTTTCCTCCTCCCCAAAAACCAGAGCAGGGGAGTGATGAGCTGCTGTCACTGCCCAGCCACAGAGCACCACTGGCTCTTCCTCAGCAGCATCCAAGAGCAAACCAAACTCCAGTTCCTCCTCCAAATCCCACTCCCCACCTGCCCCAGCCATGCTGGCTCTGCAGAAACACTGAGGTGCATGGGGAGGGGAGGGCTCCCAAAATAATATCCCAACAGGATAATATTTCTCCCAAAGGAAAGGTCTGGAGAAATCCCTGCCCAACCAAGGCTGGCCCAGCAGATCCATTCCAACATCTGTGGTTGGACCCCCTCTAGTGGGAACCACTCAACAAGACATGGAGCATCTCCACCTCCTGCCACCCATGGAGACCCCACTCAAGGGATAAAGCCCCCTTTCCATCGTTGTTATGGATTATGATTGTTATTTCCACTCTCTCCCAACCTCCGTGCTCTGTAGATGTCGTTGGACCTCTACACCCACAGCCCAGCCCTTCCTTATGGAGATCCTGTGGAAATGGGGGTGGAATGGATAAGTTTTTTGGTAGGGAGAACAACCTTGCTGGGAAAAAAATATAAAAAGTTATACCCCAGACCTGATTTTGTAGGGAGAACATATTTATCATCTATCCCAGAATGTCTTCCTTCTGCCAACTTGTCAAAAGCTGACAAAACTCCATACTATAAAAGCAAGCTGTTAAAACTTGGCTAAAAGGAAAAACTCAGCTGCCAGACAAGCTAACCAGAAAAAGCTGAAAAAAATATTCCAACGTGCCAGGGAAGGCAGTAAATTTACAGAAAAGTCTCTACAGAGCTGAACATCCCAAACCAAGACAAGGAGGCAGCATTAGGTCAGCAGCTTCTGCTGTTTGACAAGCAGATGGTTCTCACTTCGAGGGATTTGGGCAGAGAACTTCAGAGTTGTAGCTGCCTTTATTTCTAAACTATCCAAAATAAAGTGTCTCTAACAGTTCATCCCAAAGTATTTTAGGAGAGCCTGAACCCACTCAACACAAAGTCATTAAATGCCACATATTCCGTTTAAACCCATTGATTCATCCTTCCACCTCCAAAGATGAACAGCTCACAGATTGGTCTTTCCACTAATAAAAAAGATGCCAACTCTCTGCCTAAATGTTAGGAATTTCTCACCATGTACATACACAAGACAATTTTTAATGTCACAACAGTGACGAGGGTTGTTGTGGTTTGCTGGGTTTTCTCACACAAAATGTTTTTCTCCAAGATCCGTATTCAAATCTGTTTTAATGACAAACCCCATAAATAGAGCACATTCATGTCCCAAAACTCACCAACACTGACACTTTAACAGACACAGAGAGATTTCCAGCTGGTCAGCATTCATTTTAGCTCAGCTCCACATCCCGTTAATCCAATGGAATCCAATAATGTTTGCTTTAATAGCACAGCACAACGCAAGGGATTGGAATTCCCACTCTAAACCCCGTGTTCCAGGGCAGCACCCATGACCCAGTAACCCACTTCCAGCAGAGGTTAAGGAAAGGTACATCAGACAGGGAAGTTCACTCCTGTCATCCACACAACCTGTGCCACTACTCGAGACACCAAAACTTCTGCTTCTCCTGAATTTACGTGGCTGAACAGCTCCAAAAAAAGTGACAGCCCTGTGTTCATCCAGCAAAACCACAGCATCCCCCCTCAAGGAACAGCCCTCGGCAGCTTGCCCTCTATAATGACCATAAAGTGCCCCAACTGGGATCCTTCACTTTTTGGATAATCTGGGTGAATTGTTCAAGTCCTCAAGACAATTGAAGATTTGAGAGGAAAGGTGAATATTGTAGATTTATGAAGGTAAAAACCCCAGGAGCTGAGCTTTATTGGTGGGAATGGCATTGGAGATCAGACTACTGGAATCCATTTGAGATCAGACTTCTAGCAAGAATTTTAAAAAAATATATAAATATATGTGTGTACACACACACACATATGTTTTTACTATTTTTTCCAACAGCCACTATAGACAGACAGTACTAACACATCCTTCAGATCCCAGCTGAACTAAAAAAAACCACAAAAGCCCCAGGAATATCACTAAGCCCCCCCTCAGCACTCACACTGCCCCCTCAGCCCTCCTGCCTGGTCACGATCCACCCTCTGAACAAGACACAAACAGCAGACAAAGCTCCCATCCAGACTGCTCCAAAACAAGCTCCTTCTCCCACAATCCTGACAAAATAAAGAGACAGCCTTACTAAAATAAGATCCCGATGTGTATTTATATTTCTGCCATAAAACGCTATTTATTCACCATCTTATTGGCGAGCCTTCCCGGTATTTACGAGAAGAAGCCGCCACAGGAATTGTGTCATCCCTCAAAATCCAAACGCACATTTACCTAACGCATTCAGGATGAGAATCCCTGTACTACTCCAACCTGCCCCCACCAATTCTCCACGATTTCACTCCCAGCTGCTGAGCAACACCCACGGCATCCCCTACGTAAGGTACGATCCCGATTCCGCTCCATGCAGCGGCAGCGTGGATCCGTGATCCCGCAGGAAACCAGGCTTGGAGCATTACACACTGAACTTACACCGTCCTAGGTTTTCCTCCTCCATCCCCACGTCTAAACTTCTCCCCAGCACGCAGTGATTGTGCTGCAGGCACAGGCGGCCAAACCAGCGCGTTCCAGTATCGGCCCCATCACCGCATCCCCGATTAATTTTAATGGCGTTGGCAATAGCTGTAGTGGGAATGCAAAAAGACACCCTCGTGGAGGCTGCTCCACAGATCCCAGGAAGTTCATTCTGGCTCTGGTCAGATATTGGGAGTCAGCTCCACACTGTCCATGGTGCCTTAAAGAGCAGGAGGCAGGTGCTGGCGGGATTAGAGATCAACAGGAGAGAAAGCTCCCTGATTTCACCTAACGTGATCCGGGCTGCAGCGCTCCTCGTCAGTCCCTTTGGCATTCCCAGCCCTGCACAACCTCAGAAGCAAACGTTTTTCCTCTGCATTAGCATAGCAGGAAAAGTCTGAGCAACTTGAGATTTGCTTCTTCCTATTATAAAAAAATCAGCCCCCCAAATGCACCCCCTCTGTCCCTGCCGGCATCACTTCGGCATCCCCCTCCCCACGCGCTCACTCGAGCGTGCCGTGGCATGGGGTGCTTGTGCATGGCTAAAACACAATCATTTCTTCTGCCTGACTCCAAGAAAGGAAAAATCCAACTTGCCAGAGGAGCATCTGCATTGAGAACTGCTTTTGCTGATGGGATCAGCACTTGGGAGTACCAGGGGAAGCAGCAGAAAGGGTCGTGGACCAATTCATCATCCTCGCACGCAGCACCCGCAGACATCCCCCTCCCGCCACCCCCCAGCCCAAATCTTGGCCGTAAAAAACCTGTAAAAATAGAATAAACCCCCAAGCAGAAGTTGAGAACAAATGTGCTTTGAACGCTGCACAAATGACATTGAAGATGCAGAAGAAATATGTATTTGCTGTTGCACTGCACGACTGCATGGGCTTATTTCCTACGTACACATCTCACGCACCCTTCCCACGCAGATCCCCTCCCCTCCACCCCCACGGCTTCTTCAAAAAAAAATTGGGAAAATAAAATTCTTTGATCCCTAAGGATTATTTTAAAAGCTACAAACACCTAGTGACCCCCATCTGGAGGCTCTTCCCTACAGCCTGCCCCATCCATGGGGTGGAGGGGGTGCAGCCACCACCCTGTGACAAAACCCAAATCTCACACTCCTTCCACGTTCCCAACCCGCGCCCCAGCTCAGAGGATCCTGGGCCACGCCGGGTCTTTGCAGCTGTCCTTACACCACCTCTCTCCGTAAGCCCGACATCTCTGTGGCAGTGTTTGCATCCACAGGCTTTCATCCTGGAGAATCCCTCCCTGCCTCCTCCCACCTCTCTTTTTGGGGAGGATAACGTAATTTCCAGCTCGAGCTGGAGGATGCTTTTTTATTCCTGCTGAGCCCGAGGTCACTTCCCAGACCCGTCCTCCGGCCAGCGTCTCCTCCACCCCAGGACCTCTCCCTCTGGCAGGGAAGGGCTCCTTATCCCTGACCTTCATGCTCACAGCGGCAGCCCCACCGCCACCGTCCCCACCGAGGAGGTTTCTCCTTTCTCCAAAGCCACAGCCGAGGCATCACGCTGCGTTTTTCCACTCCCACCACCCGCTCCTTCGGTTCGGGGGGAGCCAGCGAGCCGGCGGCTCCCGCTCCTGCTCCATCGGCTGGGGAGAGGCTCTCGGGGGTGGATGAGACCCTCACCCCTCATCTGTGCCAGGAGGACATCAATCCTCTGGAATCAGCACGTCCCTTGGCAGCCACGGGTCCATCCCCCCGCAGAGCCTCTCCGGAGCAGCCCCTGAATTCTATGGGGTCTTTTCCTGGCTCCAGGAGGGGCGTGGTGGGGTGACCACAGGACCTCCCTCTGCAGCGTTGCCACTGCGAGGGTCATCCCCACCCCCGGGCCCGTCCTGAAGGGAGGAGCAGCTCCATGACCCCCTCCTGGTCTTTTCCCATGGCTGTGGAGCAGCAGCAGCCCACCCCATCCCTAAAAGGCATCACCTACATCCCCACAGAGCAAGAAACCCTTCCATCCCACGCCTCCGACCTGTGAGGTGAGAGAAGCCCCACTCCCCTCTCCCAGCCCCACATACTCGTTTGGGGGTGGCATCTCTGCTTCCTTTGGGGCTCTTCTCAATGAAGAAGGGGTCACCCCAAATCTCCACGTGAGGAGCACCATCCCATGTCCTGCTTTGACCAACCAACCCTACTCCTCCCACCTCAGCCCCACAGATACATTTTGGGGGAACTTCTCTTTCCCTCAAATGTCCCCTCAGCACAAGGGGGACCGTGACACCTCCTCCACTGTGGGGAGCACTGGCAAGGGTCCACTTCACATCATGAGGTGACAACAACCCCCGTGTCCCACACCTCAGCTCCCCAGGCTCATTTTGCGGGAATCTCTCCTCTCTTTGGGTCTCTCCTCACCCAAAGTTGGAGTAACCCCAAATTTCCCCTCCTCCTCCAAGTGGAGGGCACCACACTGACCACAACCACCTCAGACCACGAGGTGACACTGACCCATGTCCATCTCAGACCACCGGCTGGCAACAACCCCCATCCGCCCCACCTTAGCCAAGGACAGTGACCCACCTCAAACCATGAGGTGACACTGACCCCCATCAGTCCCACCCCAGCCAGGGGACAGCAATCCACCTCAAGCCATGAGATGACACTGCCCCATGTCTGCCTCAAACCACGAGGTAACAGCAACAGCCATCTGGTCCACCTCAGCTAGGGGACAGTGACCCACCTCAGCACATCGAGGTGACAATGACCCCCACCTGCTCCACCTTGTCCAGAGGACACTGACCCACATCAAACCATGAGATGACAGTGATGCCCATCTGCTCCTGCCTCAGAGAGGGGACACTGACCCACCTCAAACCATGAGGAGACACTGACCCACCTTAAACCATAAGAGGACACTGATCCACCTCAAACCAAGAGATGACACTAACCCACGTCCACCTTGGACCACGAGCTGAGAGCTCCCCACCTCATCCAGGGGATATGACCCATTTCAAACCACAGGGTGACACTGCCCCATGTCCTCCTTGGACCACGAGCTGACAGCCACCCACATCCACCTCAAAGCAGGTGCTGACAACCACCCACACCAGCCCCTCCTCGGCCAGCGCACACTGACCCACCTCGGACCAGAGGCGACACTGCCCCACGTCCACCTTGGACCACGAGGTGACACTGCCCCCATCCATCTCAAACCGGGAGGTGACACTGCCCCCGTCCATCTCAAGCCAGGGGGTGACACTGCTCCCCGTCCATCTCAAACTGGGAGGTGACACTGTCCCCCGTCCATCTCAAACTGGGAGGTGACACTGTCCCCCGTCCATCTCAAGCCAGGGGGTGACACTGCTCCCCGTCCATCTCAAACCGGGAGGTGACACTGCCCCCCGTCCATCTCAAACCAGGAGGTGACACTGTCCCCCGTCCATCTCAAACCGGGAGGTGACACTGCTCCCCGTCCATCTCAAACCGGGAGGTGACACTGCCCCCCGTCCATCTCAAACCAGGAGGTGACACTGTCCCCCGTCCATCTCAAACCGGGAGGTGACACTGCTCCCCGTCCATCTCAAACCGGGAGGTGACACTGCCCCCCGTCCATCTCAAACCAGGAGGTGACACTGTCCCCCGTCCATCTCAAACCGGGAGGTGACACTG
>JAHLSL010000038.1:15613352-15631107 GCA_025920805.1 Petroica traversi | reverse complement strand
CCCGGCGCTGAGGCCTGGAGAAGGCGAGGCTGAGCAGGGACCGCAGCGCCGTCCGCAACTTCCTCGTGAGGGGAAGAGGAGGGGCGGGCGCTGGGCGCTGCTCTGGGTGACCCGGGACAGCACCCGGGGGAGCGGCCGGGAGTTGTGGCAGGGAGGGGTAGGTTGGGTGTGGGGAAAAGGTTCTTCTCCCAGAGCGTGGTTGGGCACGGAGCGGCTCCTCAGGGAATGGTCGCAGCGGCAAAGCTGGCGGAGCTCAGCACTTGGACAGCGCTCTCAGGCACGGAGTGGGGTTGTTGGGGATGGTCCTGTGCAGGACTGGATGGTCCTTGTGGGTTCCCTTCAACTCAGGTTTTTTTTGAGATTTTCTGGACAACCTCTGCCCTCTCAGGTCTGAACACCCTCAGAGGGAAGAATTTCTTCCTAAAATCCCGTCTAGCCTTGCCCTCTTTCAACTTAAAGCCATTCCCCCTTGTCCTGTCACTCCATGCCCTTGTCCAAAGTCCCTCTCCAGCTTTGTTTGAGCCCCCTTACAGATTCACAAAATCAGGGTGGAAAAGACCTCTGACATCACCGAGTCCAACTGTTAACCCAGCACTGTCACGATGATGCTAAAATTGTATCCCCGAGCTCGACACCTACACATGTTTTGAAAACCTCCAGGGATGAGGGTTCCACCATCAGGTTGCCTTGGGCAGCCTGTTCCATTGCCTCACCACTCTTTCCATGAAGAATTTTTTTCCAAATATCCAGTCTAAACCTCCCCTGGTACAAGTTGAGATTACCTCACAGCATCACAGAATCACAATATCATTTCGATTGAACAACACTTCAGAAATCATTGGGTCTGACCTAAGACCAAACAGCACCTTGTAAACCAGACCAGAGCACTGAGTTCCACATCCAGTCATTCCTTGAACACCTCCAGGGATGGAGACTCCATGACCTCACTGGGCAGCCTGTTCCAGGGTCTAGTGATTCCTTCTGTGAAGAAATTTTTCCTGATGTCCAACCTGCACCTCCTCTGCAGCCACACAGGACCTAGACTCTAAGATCTCCCCAGGGTTTTCCTCTCCAGGCTGAACAACCCCAGTTCTATCAGCTTTTCCTCATAGGAGAGGTGTTTCGTCTCTTTAATCACCTTTAAATTACAAAATCTACACTGAATTGTAGAATATTCTGATTTGGAAGGGACACACAAGTGCAACCCCTGACCTTGCACAGGACACCCCAACAATCCCATCCTGTGCCTGGGAGAGTTGTCCAAACGCCCCTGGAGCTCTGGCAGGATTGGGGGCAGAGCCTCTGGGGGCAGAACCTTTTCCTCATATCCAACCTAAACCTCCCTGACACAGCTCCAGCCATTCCCTGGCTCCTGTCCCTGTCACAGAGAGCAGCTGGACAAACCCAGTGACAACATTCACTCCTCATACGGCCCCTGAGACCCCTCACCCTCTTCCTGACCATCCTCAGGACACTCAAAAAGTTCTGCTGTGCTTCTTCCCCCAAGCCCCAAGTGCTGACACCGCCATTGCCCAGACCACCCTCAGCTGGGCCTCCTTGTGCTGGCCCCACCCTGCTCCCAAACCAGCTCCCCAGTCCAGTGTCACCTGCCCTGTCCCTGTCCCCTGCTCAGCCTCAAATCCCAGGATCACCACTCTATGGGGTTCACCCTCAGCCAGGCTGCTTTCCACCTTCCCCCCTCCAGCAGCTCCCTGGTCTCTGGCAGGTTCCAGATCTGGGACCTCCTCTGGGTTTCTTTTTGAGCTTTTCCTTCCCCTGGTTGTGCTGGGGAAGGGGAGCTCCTGTCCCACCCCATCCCACAGGCACCTCTCCTGTACTCACAGGGTGCTGGAGCACTGGAACAAGAAGCTGTGGCTGCCTCATCCCTGGAAATGTTCAAAACCAGGCTGGACAGGGCTTGGAACAGCCTGGGATAGTGGAAGGTGTCCATGCCCATGGCAGGGAGTAGAACTGGATGAGTTTTAAGGTCCCTTCCAACCCAAACTTTTCTAGGGTTCGTTCTCTGTCGATAACAGTGCTCTCCAAGCATAACTTGGCTCCCTGACCTCACACCACCTGTTGCCTTCTCAAATCCCCCACCTCGGTGTCTTCCTGTCCTTCTCCTTCTAACCCAGGGATTCTCCATCCCCTCCTCTGCTCTTTGTCCTTCCCTGACCCACTTTGGGAATGCTCGTTTTCCCACCCTGAACTTAACAGACTCAGGCAAACTCTCCAAGGGCTCAGCTCTGTGCTGGAGAAACCTCTGACAGGCTGAGGAATCAACTCCCAGCTCTGTTTTTGGGACCTCTCTGGAGCTGAGTTGCACCCCAGGCAGCTGTTTCACCAAAGGACCCACTGGCAAAGTGGCAAAGCCAAATTCCAGGTCCTTTCCCCCCAGCTCCGTGATACATTCATCATATCCATCTTTTCTGAGCTGTCTTGTGCTGTCCTCTGTAGGTTACAATCTCTTCTCTTTTCCATGTGGGTTTTTGCCTCCCCATTCAATAAGAAGACTCCTTCCAGATGCTCCTTCTCCAGCAGCTGCTTCTGCCTCTTTCTGTGGGAGCTCAAATTCTGCCCTTTCTCCTTTTTTATTTTCCCCTTAAAACTGTGTCAAAATATCAGGGCTGAGAGTGTCAGGGCTCCAGAACTGGCTGCAAAAGTTGCTGCTTTGCAGAGTCTGAATTTCAACATGGAGAAAAAAGAAACAACTCCAAGAAAGAGGAAAAACGAAGATAAAGTGCACTTTATCAAATGCTTTTATGGGGAGGAAAAATTAATTTAATCTTGAAGAAAAAGTGGGAGGACTTCCATATATTAAGCAGGCTGTCTGGGAAGGGTGTATTTGGTGTTTCTGAGTGATGTCAAAAGAGCTGAAAAGTTCTGTGAAGTCTGAAAAATGCTGCTGGTTTTTGAATGGTTGGATCCTCCTGTAGCAGAAAAACAGAAGAAAGGGAGCAGAAAGCAAAGCTTTGGGCATGATCCACGTGGATGCACCTGATTCACACCTGGATGTGGGCGTATTTCACTTGGAATGAAACTCCAGATTCTCCCTTCTCCAAAAGGAGAAAACTGGTATTAATTGATAATATTATACAGTGGGATCAGAGACAGCAGGATCCCACGGATCCCCATGATAACCAATTCAAGCATTGCAGATATTCCCTTATTTTCTGCCAACTTCAGCTATTGCAGGAATATGGAAATAAATAAGAGCACAAGCAGCCCTCGGCCAAAATTACCTCATGTGCATAAGACATGTATAAATATATATATAACATCAAATCCCTCCCCTGATGGATACTTTCAAACCTAAAAATGGCTGTTAATTCTCACAGCAGTATGAAATAAGGACTCTGGGACCCATATTTTTGGGTGAGAAGCACCCAGATTAAGCTTCGACTTCTGATTTGCAGAATGAGGAGATATAAATGGAAGCATCCCTCATTCCTCCAAACTTTTCTGTGTAGCAGATTGGTACATATGATTAGAAAGAGATTGAAAAAAAAAAAACCCAAAAACTCAAAACAACAGAGAAGTAAACAAACTATTTGGTCTTTTTACTTAAATAGAAGTGTAGGTGAACCAATAAGGGGGCAGACGAGTCATCTGTTTTGATACAAAACCAACCCAAACGTGTTTGATGAGACATTCGGGTGGGAGAAGGCAGCAGTTGAGGATTTCAGCGTTGGCACACGGAGTGAGAGAAGCAGCTGCTTGGGCAGGGGATGACACAATGACAATACCCTGCTGGCACTGCCCCCAAACTCCTCGGTGCAGTTGTGGCCACCTGTGCCCAGGACAGGAGAATTCCAGCTGCAGGGAAGAGCCAGGTGTTGATCAGAGCTCAGGACAATCTGTCTTTTCTCCTGTGGACTGAAAGAATTTGGCTGTTTCGTTTAGCTAAAAAATGAGGCTGGAGAAGGAATTTGTTTTCCTGCCTATAAATACATCCTGGAAAGTAAATTCGAGCGGAGGGAAAGGCGTTGGGACACTGAAGGGCAACGGTGGAAAAGCAAATGAGTAGGAACTGGCCATGAATATTTTTAGCCTGGAAATCGGAAGATCTTTCCAGTAGGAGTACCGGAGACTGAAATAAAGAAGTAACTCATTTAACACAAAACTTCCTGATTTCATCAAGGAAAAGGCGTGCCAGTGTGGAGGGATAAACAGCTGGGATGGAAGCCCTTTAAAGGTCCCTTCCATCCTGGATCATCTCCCCTTGGGAAGCTCCTGTCCATTTTGATGCACGGAACGCTACGTTCCTTCCTGCACCAGGGGATGAGTCATGGCTACATGACTCCGTGGGTGGCCAGAAGTGATATCTCCACCACTTACATCTTAATTCCTGATCATCCCATGATGTTCTCCAGCTCCTGCTCCCTCTCTGAGCGCACATCAAGGCTGTACCCATGTCCCAGTCTCCCCACAACCCCCTGATTTCCCTGTTTCCCACAGTTGTGGGTTGCTTTGGCCAAGGATATGGGGATGATGCTTTGCCCCTTCAGTCCACAAGAGCTCCCATTCCCTGGTAGTGCTGGCCCTCACAAAGAGCCAGAAGTCATTACTCAGAGCCTGTTTCTTTTATTAGCCAGCACTCTGTATTTTTAGGGATTTTTTGGAAGTTGTGAGTGTCAATCACACCCATGTTGAGATCTCTCAACTCATATTTTTGAGAGGAGAGAGCTTTTCTCGGCACTCAGCAGCATCCCACGCTTCCATCACGCTGGAGGCGCTTGTGTCCGGAGGTCTGGGTAAACTCTGGGTGACCCTGAGATCTGCAAGTATTTATAAAACATGTTTAGCCAGGGTTTTTCCCTCGCAGCACTCAGAGCTGATCTGGCTGTGCCTCGCATTTCATGTTCCTTCTGTTCTCCAGGAGCACCAGGGAGGCACCAGGAAGGGGAGGCGTGTTCAGTGCTCCAGCATCACCCCAGCATGGGATCACAACCTCCTTGTGCTGCTTGGTTAAAGGCTTTTTCAATCCTGATCAATACCCTAATTGAGCTGTGTGGTCTTCCATCTTCCAGGCATTTATTCAGATCAGGGGAACAAACACTAAATATAGAGAGGTATGTAAGCCAGAATCAGAGTTGTGTAAATCTGGAACTAGCTCATTTGAATAACTGGGGGATGGATCCAGCTGAGTGCTTGGTGTATGTGGAGTACAGATAATTACAATTAATGGGGATTTACTTTAAGCAAAGTAGGTCAGAAAAAAATGACATCTTATTGTGTCATTAGTTTCCATCAATTACTTCCATGTTGTTCGCTCGGTTCCCAAGTCAAACGAGTGTGGGCTGACAGCCTCACAAGCTCAACTTGGTATTGTCTCTAAAAATCAAACTGCATTATTTCTGCCTCATGCATCATCTCTAACAATAAAGCATCCACTGCTGGAATATAGCAGGTGGCTTTATTATTCAGACATGAGGCAGAAAAAACTCCAGCTTTTTTTACCATGATTTCGTGTCTCCACAGGATGAAAAGTTGGCTGTGTTGGTAAACTTGGTAGTTATTGTATGAGCTGGACTTAGAAGTTCCATTTAGACCAGTCCTTCTGTTGATTAACTTTGTTAATTTCTATTAATCTCCTTGAATGCTATGTGTATGTACCAGGGGAGGATCAAAAGGATGCAGCCTTTGCTGCCACTGTCTCTCTCTGGCAGCACTGACACAGAGTTGTGGAATCACAGAATGGTTTGGATTGGAAGAGATTTCTTAAAGCTCATCCTGTTCCAACCCCTGCCATGGGCAGGAACACTTCTGGGACACTTCAGGGACAACTGTCCCAGGTTGCTCCAAGCCCTGTCCAGCCTGGCCTTGGACACTTCCAGGGATCCAGGGGCAGCCCCAGCTTCTCTGGGCACCCTGTGCCAGGGCCTCCTCACCCTCATTGTAAAAGACACATTTATTCTATCTAATCTAAACTGACCCTCCTTCAGTTTAAAGCCATCACTCCTTGTCCCCTTTGTCCCCATCTTATGGGCTCCTTCAAGTACTAAAAGGCTGCAATACATTCTCCCTGGATCCTTCTCTTCTCCAAGTGAGCACCTCCAGCTCTCCCAGCCTGGCTCCAGAGCAGAGGGGCTCCAGCCCTGGGAGCAGCTCCAGGTCCTTCTGCTGTTGGAGCCCAGGGCTGGAGCAGCTCTGCAGGTGGGGTCTCACCTGAGTGCGGCAGAGGGGCAGAATTGCCCCCTTCCTCTGCTGGGGGATCAGCCCAGGGCATGGGGAGTTTCTGGGATGTGAGAGCACATGGCCAAGGCATGTCCAGCTGTCACCCACCACTTTGTGACACTGGGCTCTCTAGGAAAAAGACAGAGGGTCCCAAATGTTCTCTATTGAAAAACTACTTCACATCCTAAGAACTGCCTCTAAGAGAGCGTGAGGAATGTTTAGTGAAGCTTTCCAGTTCCATCCCTTCTCTTTGATGAGGGCTTCCTTTCTGAGTTTTCATTTTAACAATGCAATTGACTGGTAAGTGTTATCAGTGGCTGTCAATAGCATCAGTCCTTACTCATCATAAAATCATGGAATCACAGAGTGTTTGGGGTTGGAAGGCACCTTAAAGACCATCTTGAATCACTCCCTGCCATGGCTGTGAATCTCCCACTAGACCAGGTTGTTCAGAGTTTTACCCATCTTGGACTTTAAACAAGTGAACGTGGTTTGTTCTCACAGCTGGACCAGGTGCTTCACTTCCATTTCCTTATAAATCCCTGAAACATGTTCAGGTCCTCAGGTGTGACATGATAAAAACTGGATACCAATTCCCCACTAAATATGAAATTAAATTAATCCCAAACTTGTGTCTATTGGATAGAAATGTTACATTGGAATCACTTTACACCTCCTGACAAATTTAGGAATTAGTATGGGCTTGAGACGTGTGCATTAGCGAACTTCATCGTTCCTGTTATCTGGATCTTACCTGCAGTGACAGGGTTTATTCAGCTCTCCTCAGGCTCCCTTTAATCTCCTGAGAGCTGCAGCTGTTTTCACTTATTGCTGTGCATCAAAAGGAACCTGCCTGCTCTCTCTGCTCCCCCAAAAATGCCTTTTTGGGCACCTTTTCAATGCCATCAGCTGAACCAGTGACATTGGATGCCTGGTCCTGAGGCCACCTGGGGCTGGGCAGGAGAGGGTGGGTGCAAGATTTCCATCCTGCCTGCCTTTTCTGGAAGTTCTTGCAGCTTTCCCATTAACCCAAACACAGGGTAATCCCCTCAGTCCTGCTCCTCGAGGAACTGGATTCCCACTAGCAAGGAGCAACGTGACTTCATCAGCCAAGGAAGGTGGTGAGCAGTGCAAGGAGCTGTGTTTCTCCCCTTGGAAAAGCATGAACAGCTCAGGCCTCCTGTTTGATGCACTTGCATGGTGCTTTTCCAAGCTGGGATTTAGGAAAAGCGACTACACAGCATTTCCCACTTCCCCCCATGGGATTCCAGTGATTTAATTGGCTCTGAAGGGCAGGGATGTATCTCATAGAGTAGCTGGCTGCTGTTGTCACTGTGCCACGCTGCTCCTCAGAGCTTGGTGAAAAATAAACTTATCAGGCAATGCTTCCCCTTCCAAGCAGGGTGAAGTTTGCCCCTGTGCCAATGGGAAGTGTGAGTAACATCCAGTTTTTCTGTTCTTCTGGGTCATTGGAAAGCCAAGGTAGAGCCATGGACTGTGGGAGGAAGTGGAGCTGGATTTCACACCTTAACTAAGGTAAGGTTTATTCCCTGTAAAATTATTCCCCTTCCCACAGTCCCTGAAGTTTGGGGTTTTTTTAAACTGATAATCATTGAATTGCAATGGTTTGGGTTGGAAGGGACATTAAAGCTCATCCCATTCCATGCTCTGCCATGGGCAGGGACATCTTCCACTATCCCAGGTGGCTCCAAGCCCTGTCCAGCTTGGCCTTGGACACTGCCAGGGATCCAGGGGCAGCCACAGCTTCTCTGGGAATTCCATTCCAGGACCTCCCCACCCCCACAGGGAACAATTCCTTCCCAATATCCCATCCATCCCTGCCCTCTGGCAGTGGGAAGCCATTCCCTGTGTCCTGTCCCTCCATGCCTTGTCCCCAGTCCCTCTCCAGCTCTCCTGGAGCCCCTTCAGGCCCTGCAAGGGGCTCTGAGCTCTCCCTGGATCCTTCTCTTCTCCAACTGAGCACCCCCAGCCCTTCCAGCCTGGCTCCAGAGCAGAGGAAGCTTCAGAGCATC
Source organism: Petroica traversi (assembly GCA_025920805.1). Lineage (NCBI taxonomy): Eukaryota > Metazoa > Chordata > Aves > Passeriformes > Petroicidae > Petroica > Petroica traversi. The sequence continues at coordinate 15,622,897 of JAHLSL010000038.1, read as the reverse complement.
TCCGTGGCATTTTCTGGGCTCTCTCCAACAGGTCCATGTCCTTCTTGTGCTGGAGGCCCCAGAGCTGGAAGCAGCACCTTAAGTGTGGTCTCATGATGCTGTAAACCTCCCCCAAACCCATGAATGTAACAGAATATTTTCTTGTATTTAACATTGCCACTACAGAATTGTTAATTAAATGACCTTATATATCAAACCAAATATCAACAGGATGGTGCACAAATCTGAACGTACCTGGGTTTCCCCTGGAAAAACAGCCAAGGAAAAGGTGACTGGTGACTGCAGCTTCTTCCATCTCCCTCTGGCTGAAACATCAGCCCAAACATTGCCTCTTTCCAATGGGGGCTGCTACACCTTGGTGTCTCTAATTCCTCTCTTTGTGGTCCTTTCTCCAGACAAGGAATTGCAGAGAAATCCCCTTCGCCTGGTTCCCTGCTGATCTTCTGAGATCCTCTATGGCCCATTTTCCTAAAGCTCTGTCCACACCAGGTCTCCTTGCTTTTCTCTCCTTTTTCATCCCGAGGACAGAACTTCCATTTTATTCCTGTTGTTTATGGCTTGAACCTTGGACTTGCCCTGTGCAGGGCCAGGGGTTGGATTTTGATGAACCTTGTGGGATCCTCCCATCTCTGGATGTTCTTTAATTCTGTGTTGGTGACACCTTTGCAGCCGTTCTCTTCTCCCCATGAACCACATGGGATTCTCATCCCTTTGTCCTTTTGTACTCACTAAATCTTCTCCCCCTCCTTTGGCTCCACTTTAACCACCTTTTGTCCCACTTCGATCCTGAGTGGGTCCCAGAATGGTTTGGGTTGGAAGGGACTTTACAAATCATCGAATTCCAGGCCCCTGCCAGGGATCTTCCCATCCCATGGCTTTGTCCTCTCCTAACTCACCTTCTCTTGGCAGGAACAGGATTTTGGGCAGCAACACAGAATTTTTACCTGTTTTTGGGAAATCCATTTACTTGCCTTTGCCACTTGGCATTAAGTGCAGGGAGATGGGGCAGAAACACTACTTATTCCATAGATCCTTTTTTTGTAGGACAACAGATATTTTTCCCTTGTTTTTATTCTCCCACCATTTTAAAAGCATCACCAATTCACCTTCTCTGCTTTTAATTGATTTGGCTTTGCCCAGGTCACTTAATAACTCAGGGGACGGATGAGATTTGCTCAGCTTGAAATGGATGCTGGAAGTCTGTCATCTCTGTGGCACAAATTAACACGTGACTGTTTCAGACAACATCTCAGAATTAAGTCTGGCTATTCTGAAGTCCTGGTTCAGGCACACTCTGTGCTTTCTGATATGTGCAGTCACCAGCATTTCCCGCTTAGCCAAGTGCTCTTATCATTCCTTCCATCTGCCAGTGCACATAATATTTCTGAATCTGTTAATTAAGGAACTGAAGTTTTGCCCTAAGACACTGGAGTAACTGGTTCAGTTTCTTTGCAGTGAAAACTGATGCCTGCCTTGTCCATAATTACCTAAATTTTGAGAAAAAAAAATGGTTCTGCTTTCACGTTGATTCACTTTTGTAATTTCATTGCCAGGGCTAAGAGTGGTGCCCGTTGAAATTATCTCCTGCTCTCATTTTACTCAAGACATGTTATTTGCTAACAAAGATTCAGTATGGAAAAACTGGAAGGTGACAACTACCTCCTTCATCAATGCAAATGACAATAATCTCCTCTCCTCCACCATGTAAATATAAACACTGAATCATCCCAGACAGAAATACCCTCCTGCATTTAGAAATATGAATGTGCAAAGGAGACACCTGCTCTCATTTATGGAGTCATAAAACTCAAGTTTATCCAGTGATTCCATGGCAAATCATCCAGGAGTTCAGCAGCAGCGTGGACACCGACTAAAAGTGTCCCCAGTGTTTATTCCAAGAATATGGACATTCTTCACCCTTTGGTTATACTTGCACTTGGAAAGAGAAGATTAATTTTCCTTCTTGCCTAGTTGTTGGAATTATTTATATTAAAAACCAGCCCATACGATTCCACCATGATTTATTTTTTTCTAATAACTCTTTGATATTATCAGTAGCCTTTCTATAGCTTCTAATGCAACATCAAACCTTCCACAAGTGATCACCTCTTGGAGAAAGTGCTGCTGGGTGTGCAGAGGCTTCTGCTGAGGCAATCTCAGGGTGATGCTCCTTTTGAAACTCAGCTGCACGTGGAAGTCTTTGCCATTTGACTTTTGGATGTGCAGTTCTGTAGTTGGCAGCACTTGAGTTCAACCATAAAATCACAGAATGGTTTGGGTTCATCCAGTTCCACCCCCGGCCATGGGCAGGGACACCTCCCACTGTCCCAGGCTGTTCCAAGCCCTGTCCAGCCTGGCCTTGGACACTTCCAGGGGCAGCCACAGCTTCTCTGGGCATCCTGTGCCAGGGCCTCCCCACCCTCACAGGAATAATTCCTTCCCAATATCCCATCTAATCCTGCCCTCTGGCAGTTTAAAGCCATTCCATGGTGACCAGCTTTCGAAGAAGATCATGAAAGTTTGTCACTTCCACAGGATCCACTGATTGCAGTGACCTCTCTGCCTCCTGGATCTCTGTGAATCTTCTCACTGGGCAAACTTCACCCAGAAGTTTAATGGGATTTAATGGGAGCACTGCAGACCTACAGCCCCCTGCCCCTGTGACAGACCCTGCACAAGAGGAGCATCCCCAGGGCTCAAACTTTGCTCAGCCCCACACGGGGCTCCTGGAAGAGCCAGAAAGCATGGACACCTTTGTGGGGTCTGGGTTTGAAAGGTATTTTGGTAGATGAGAGGGTCCAGCTGTGGTGTAAAACATCTCTGAGGAGCTCAGAATGCAGAAACTTCATCAAAATTCTTGAACAAGAGGAGAGAACCCTGTCAGAAATTCCCCCTGGGATGGATTTGGCTGCATTGTGCCATAACCCAGCAAAGCAGAACACAGGGGCAACTCCTGCTGAGCTACTTTTTGCTTAAGAATATTAAACCTAAATGCATAAAATAATACCATCTTTTTTTTTTCTCAGAGGTTGTATCATAGAATCACAAAATTATTTTGTTGGAAAGAACCTTGAAAATCATCTCATTCCAATCCCCTGCTGTGGGCAGGGACACCTTCCATGGACCACTTTGCTCCAAGCCACTCTTCCCTAAACAGAGTTAATCAATAAACCTGCACATGGCTCCATGAATCTTGCAGAGAAGACAAAAATTAACACCTCCAAAGGCAGCCCTTCTCCCCTCCTGCTGAAAATCCAAATTCTCCAGGCTCTGCTGGCTTCTCTTTTCATTCCTCCTCGTGCTTTGAGCCATTCTTTTCTCCACAAGGATGGGTGCTTAGATGCTCGCCTTCTAATCAGCCACAATTACAGCCTTTTCCAGGATCTTCTGCTGCCAAATTGGAAGGGGGGAAAAAGAGAAAAGGTTTTTAAAAATAAGAGAGAGAGGCTAATGCTTGCAAAGACATATGTGTTTAGTGTTGTTGGCAGATTTGTAAACTTATTAGTGCCTCCACACACCATGTAATTAAGATCTACTGGTAATTAGTCAATAGTTAAAAATAGGGGTTGGTATTGTGCTGCCGAAAACGCCTACAAAATAACGCGTTCTCTGCTCTCAAGATGCAGTTTAGTGTCTCTAAAAAATGTTCATTTAAAAAACATGTATTCATTTCAGAAGCAGATTTTTAGCCGAGATTTCAGCGAGTGTGTGTGTGTGTGTGTGTGCATCCAACCTATTTGTCTTTATGTGTGTTTGTGTGATGTCCAAAGAGCCTTGACTGCGTGTTTTGTCTCGGATAAAAATGTTAATCTACAAAACTGCAGAGTCGGCACAGCCGTGGAGAGCGAGTCATTCTAGGTTGTGGATTTCCATTGGAATAAACCTGCTCATCAAAGGGAATTGTTCAAAAATCCATGGCAATGGCAGATGTGCAGCACCGTGGGGCAGATGTCTGGTGTTTGGAGAGCCGCGCGTGTATTTTCTAAATATTCAGGGATTACCAGAGTCTATGGATATAATCCTGTAGTAACCTGGAATGTCAAAGACAACACAAAAGCTCTAATGCCTTGTAGCAAATGATTTGGCCAAACTGCACTGGAAGAGCAGGTTAGAAGTCACTTTATCCCATGAAAGAAGACCCAAAAGAGGTGATGTGTTGTTTCTTTTTTTAAGATTTCTCAACTCCTGCTGTATAATGTGCTCCAGAGCTGGGAGAGTCGCTGGTGATGCTCTGAAAGGACGTCTCATTTGGCTGTCATAAGCAATCTGCAGTGATTTGTTGTGCAGACAGGCATTTGTCTCAAGTAATCCAAAGGGCTTATTGTGATTGCTTGCTAGATCCAAGGAACGCAGAGTCGACTCGATGGGGGATTCATTTATTATGCTCCCAAACCTCTCCTAAATCTTTCCTTATGTCATGTCAATGGTTTTGTCAGGCCACCCTCAAGCAGCAGTGGTGCACTGGTGGGGGAGGTTACCTTTGCCAAGCAGATTTGGTAGCTCTGTTCATAGAGCTGCTCCTGAAGTGCCTGTGGAGAGGGGAATTCTGCTCCAGGAAAGAAACTGGATTTTGTTTCGTGCTCTGGAGAGATGCATCTTTGGTTGGCCTTAAGAGGAAAAAACCCTACTCCAAATCCAGGGGAAAGCAGAAAAGACCCAACTTGGACTGTCCTACCAAGGACAACAAAGTTATTTCTTGATTCCGCATGAGTTCACAGGTCATAAAATAATGGAATGAATTGGTTTGGAAGAGACCTTAAAAACCACTTCATTCCAAACCCTGCCATGGACAGGGACACCTTCCCTTATCCCGGGCTGCTCCAAGCCCTGCCCAACCTGGCCTTGGGCACTGCCAGGGATCCAGGGGCAGCCACAGCTCCTCTGGGCACCCTGTGCCAGGGCCTCCCACCCTCGGAGGGAACAATTCCTTCTCAAAATCCATTTTAACCCTGTGAATCCTTATTCTCTCATTCCAAGCCCTTGTAAATGTTGTTTTTTCCAACTTTCCTGTTGGCTCCTTTCAGGCACAGGAAGGCCACAATTATGTCATCCCAAAGCCTTCTCTCTTCCAGGCTAAACAATCCCAACTCCCTCAACCTCTCCTCTCAGAAGAGGTGCCCCATCCTCTGGTCATTTTGGTGGCCTCCTCTGGACTCACTCCAATCCACGTCCTCCCTGTGCTGGGGACCCCAGGTGGGGTCTCACCTGAGTAGGGCAGAGGGGCAGAATCCCCCTTCCCCTCCCCTGCTGCTGGGGGATCAGGCCAAGAAATGGGGTTTCAGGGCCAGGGCATGTCCAGCCTCTCAGCAGCATCCCCAAGTCCTTCTCCTAGGGCTGCTCTTGATAGGTGACATCTGGAAAGCCCTCTGAACATCCCTGCTACCCAAACACCTGGCATTGCTACCTTTGAGTTCACAGTAGGATTTATAGTAATGTTTCTTTGATGCTGAAAATGAATTTCAATTTCATTGTGTTCAACTGTGCCCTTTATAGAGTGAGTTTTCTGCTCAAAAGCCTGAACAGCCATTGGGGCTTATTTTCAAATAGCTTTTTCAGGTATGAATGTGTCCATTCCCTCGCCCTTTCCCACGTCCTCTTTCCCTGGTTAAGTGGCAGTTAACCAGCATATGGAAAATACTTTGGGAATGTCATAAAGTTCCTTACACAGAACCCATGAGCAGAGCGATGTTACATGATGATAATTAAAATGTATAGACCTATAGTGGAGATGCAGTTTGTTTTTAATAATAAAAAAAATCACTCATTGAGAAAAAAAAAATCCAAACAAATTGTGGAATCACAGAATGGTTTGAGTTGGAAGGGACCACAAAGATCATCTCATTCCCTGAGCTGGGACACCTTTCTCTAGATGAGTTTGCTCAAAGCCTCATCCTCAAAACCCATCCCCAAATCAAGTGAAAACTCCAATCTTTGAACAAGGAGTGGCCTTAAGATTTCCTTTCTTTGGGAGCTGTGCCTGTCACCTGCAGCTTTACCTGGCAGAAGACATTGTTAGGATGTCTTTTGTCTCCTTGGGGTCTGGGAGAAACTGTTGGAGGGATGAAGGAGTTGTTGGAGCAGATTGGAATGATAAAGACAGAAAATCAGAGATGGGCACTCTGAGGGTGTGATCCCCCAGCCTTGTTCCATCAAGAAACCAGAAAAACATAAAAAACCCCTTTATTCCCTCAGCTCTTTTCTGCTTCGCTTCTTCCAGCTCTTTTATAAATCACCATTTCTAAATCTCACTGTCCATCCTGGGCTCACTCGGGACTCAAACACATCCTGCAGCATCACCCTGGGGTTGGTGCACATTTCTCCTGGAGCAAATCTCCATTTATCAGCCACCACTGGGGAGCACCAGCTGATCCCCACTCGTGCCAGAGCTTGGGAAGGAGTCACTGCATGAGAACTGGGGCGTGAGGACCTCAGGGACACGTGGCTGCTTAGGCTGGACAGTGACAAACCTCTCCAGAGGGACTTGGGACATCTCCTGCAAAATCCTGGAGGACTCCAGGGCTGGGGATAGGAAACAACTGCTGGGCTGTTCCAGAGTGTGAGCAAGGAAGAAAAGCCCATTTGAGGCAAATGGCAATGAGTTCAGGGAGTCCTTTAGCATGAAAATGTGTGGAAATGGAATGATTAAATATAAATAAGTGTTTTCCCTGATCTTACTTTTCTTATGGGACCTTCTAATGGCCCACAGTGGGGGGGAAATGTGAGGTGAATCCTTGATTTCACAGGATCAAAACAGGTTGGAAAAGTCCTCAATGGGCATCAAGTCCAAACTTGGACCAATTTGTCAACTAAACCAGAGCATTCAGTTCATTTCCAGTTGTTCCTTGAGCACCTCCAGGGGTGGTGACTCTACCACTTCCCTGGGCAGCCCATTCCAATGTTTAATGTAAATGTTGCATTGCAAAGAAATTGTAAAAAAATTGTTTTTTATAAAGAAATTCCCCCTGAAGTCCAAAAAATTTGAAGCAATCCAGCTCCTGTAGAGCTCCTGGAACACTCTGCTCCCCGGGAGGATGCACAGCACCAGCTTGGCCCAGGGTGAGGAGAGGCTGGAGCAGCCCCTGTGCTCCTGTCCCTGCAGCACAAAACCCGTCAGGATTTGCTTCCCAGTGATGTCTCTTCTCCTCAGTTTGGAGTTTTGCTTCGAAAGGCAGTTCTGGTGACTCTGATTTGTGATGACAGCGACTTCAGTGGCATTTAAAGGGACTGGAAGGAAGAGATAAATAAGCTTGAAGATTGCTTAATAAAGCAGTGGAGGAATTGTTCTTCCCTGTGAGGTTCCTGAACACGAAGCCAGGCGTGGGAATTCGTCTCGCCTTGTTTTAACCATCTAGAAGTTGGACATCTTCCTTGTGCAAGCTGATGCTTCAGAGTTTCTCTGGAGGATTTGGAGAGGATGCCAGCACAACTGGAAAGCAATTGGGGCATGTATTTTGGGGCAGGAGGAACCATGCTCTGGAGGTGCCCTTCCTTTTTCTGCTGGCTGCCCAGAAATTTAACTTTTAGATGGGTGAAAAATATGCAAGGGCAACCCAGACCAGACAGAGTGAGAAGAACCTCATTCAGAGATGGATCCTTTGATTAGGTGACACTTTGAGAGCCAGGAATTGTGAGTTTGGTCTTTGGGATGTGTCACAAAGTGCTCCTTGTGACATCTCCGGTGGGAAACCCAGCCAGAACCGGAGAAATCCACCTCCTGCTCTGCTCAGGGGATGGGCAGTGCAGGACAGAGGGAATCCCATGGAGGTCAAGCAAAGCTGGAGGATTCCTCCAGGAGAAGTGTGAGGAACTCATTCTCTGCTGGTTAGGCTGATCAGAAGGGGCACGAGGGAGTCTGCAGCACAAATGCTCAGGTTGAGCCTCGGAGAGGATAACAAGCTCTGGCATTTTTAGGGCAGAATGGAAAGAAGATTAAAAAAAAAAGAAAGAAAGAAAAAAGGAGCTGAAACAGCAGCAAGCAATAACCCTTGATCTACATCTTACAGATCACTGTACTTGCAATGGGGAAACTGTCCAGGTAAAGACTGCAAAACTGGGCCTGTTGAATGAGACCTACCTTGACTCTAAAAGTTCTTAAATGTCCTTCCACCTCCAGCAGAGATCGTGCCAGCCTTGACTAGAAACTCTGCAGCTCCTGTACTATTTCACCTTAATAGAGGGAAGAATCCCCATTCCTCTCAGACATTCCCATCCATGCTCAGTCGCCCAGAGAGGCTGTGGGCTCCCCATCCCTGGAGAGATCCAGTACCAGGCTGGGTAGGGATCTGAGTGGCCTGGTTTAGTGGAAAGTGTCCCTGCCCATGGCAAGGCTTGGAACTGGATGTTCTTTAAGGTCCCCCCCACTACAGAAAACATTCCATGATTCTATGATTCAATAAAGAGACACTAAATTCATAGACCTGAACTTGAAGAACGGTCTTGGGAATGGCAGAGGACATGGTTTTAAATTCGGAGAAATCAGGAAGGAATTTTTCCTGTGAGGGTGGGGAGGCCCTGGAATAGAATTCCCAGAGAAGCTGTGGCTGTCCCTGGATCCCTGGCAGTGTCCAAGGCCAGGTGGGACAGGGCTTGGAGCAGCCTGGGACAGTGGGAGGTGTCCCTGCCCATGGCAGGGGGTCAGACTAGATAAGCTTTTAAGTCCATTCCCACCCAAACCATTCTAGGATTCCATGATCCTGCTGATCCTGCTTAGGACAGGTCAGAAATCCCCCCAAGAAATCTCCACATGAGAATGGCTCTCGTTCCCTTTGCAGTCAGCGCTGCACGAGGTGCTGCGAGGATGCGAGTGTGGCTGCTCATTAATTAACATTCCAGGGAGAAGCCGCCGGTTCCACTCCCGTGAGCAAGTTCCCCTCCTCGGCGAGGCTGCAGCTCCCGCTGCCAGCGGGATTTGGAGCAGGGTGGTCGGGCCAGCAGGGGGAGAGGCAGCAAATTCCTGTTTTCAGGAGCTGGGGCAGTGCGGTGACACTCCAGGGACAAGCGCACACCCCGTTCCTTGCTCCGGGTTTCTCGCGGGGAATCCAACACCCTTGGATTGCTCATATCATTCCACCTCCTTGTCAGCAGCTCTTTTATCACTTCTTGATTAAACAAAACATTTAAATCCTTATCTCTTATCAGGTCTCGATGCCGAGACGTGTCTGTGTGGCAGAATATTCAACCCAGCTCCCGGTGCCACTTGTTTCAAGGAGCACAGATGGGCTTCAGGTTAATTTTAGGTGTAATATTTTGCTGAATCAGGATCTTGCCCTGCAAAGGACGAATTCCTGGGTACAGAGAGGGCAGTGCAAGGAGACATCCCTGTCGCTGTAGGAGACACTGGTTTTGCAGGAGAAAATGTGCATGGAAGGACCTGACGGCTTCATCCTGAGCCTGCAAGCCCAAATTGAATTGCTTAATAGGGGTGATGGTAGAGCTGGAACTCATCTCAGCTTTAGGAGGGATCTCAGTGTTTTTAAGGTATTTTCTATCCTTTTTGCTCATCCATCCATCCATCCATCCATCCATCCATCCATCCATCCATCCAT
>JAHLSL010000038.1:15577743-15588359 GCA_025920805.1 Petroica traversi | reverse complement strand
AGGAAGGAAGGAAGGAAGGAAGGAAGGAAGGAAGGAAGGAAGGAGACCTTGATGCTGAACTTTCCTTTAAGAGGACTCATCAAGGGGCTTTTCTTAAATGTAAAAGAAGGAAAAGCTGCAAGGAATCACCTGTGCCCAGATCTTTTCCCTCAAAATCAAAAGTCTGGAGGGGATTCAAGGGTCAAACAGCCCCTTCTGACTGCAGAGTGTGATCTCTGCCGCTGGAGAGGAGAGGGATCCAGGGAGAGCTCAGAGCCCCTTGCAGGGCCTGAAGGGGCTCCAGGAGAGCTGGAGAGGGACTGGGGACAGGGATGGAGGGACAGGACACAGGGAATGGCTTCCCACTGCCAGAGGGAAGTGGCTCTTGCAGCTTCTCCAAGCAGGATTCAGCAAAACACCCTTTCTTTTGGAGCTGCAGTTTATGGGGCTGATTTTATTGATATTCATCACACACGAGGCACAGGGTTGGTTTTTTGGGGCCAGGAGTTGGACTGGCTGATGCTTATGGGTCCCATCCTGCTCAGGGCATTCTGTGATTTTTATGGACATTTTTCAAGTTACTCTGTGTTTGTCAGACAGGAAAGACAAAGATCTGTTTTGGGCTTTTTTCCCCCCAAAATACCTGTCATTTACAGATGTAGAACACCATGAAAGCTTGGCATGAAAGGAGGGAGCAAATGTTGCTTTAAAGTGGTGCAGTTTTAGCTGGAACCTCACAGCAATTCAGAGTCACTTTGTTATTCCACTCCTGCATTTGCTCCATTGCTCTGCACAACTCCCTGACAGGAGGGGACAGCCAGGGGGGTCGGGCTCTGCTCGCAGGGAACAGGGACAGGAGGAGAGGGAACGGCCTCAGGCTGGGCCAGGGGAGATTTAAATTGGATATTGGGAACAATTCCTTCATGGAAAGGGTTCTCCAGCCCTGGCACAGCTACCCAGGGCAGTGCTGGAGTCCCCAACCCTGGAGGGATTTAAAGTCCCCGTGGATGTGGCACTTAGGGACATGGGGCAGTGGTGGCCTTGGCAATGCTGGGGGAATGGTTGGATTTGGAAGTTTTTTTCCAATTCTGTGAGGACGCTGGTGAGTGACCTGTGAGCCCTGGAGAGCAGATGAGCTGGGGAAGGGGCTGGAGCAGCAGGAGAGGCTGAGGGAGCTGGAAAGGGGCTCAGCCTGGAGAAAAGGAGGCTCAGGGGGACCTTGTGGCTCTGCACAACTCCCTGACAGGAGGGGACAGCCAGGGGGGTCGGGCTCTGCTCCCAGGGAACAGGGACAGGAGGAGAGGGAACGGCCTCAGGCTGGGCCAGGAGAGGTTTAGATATCCAAATATTGGGAACAATTCCTTCATGGAAAGGGCTGTCCAGCCCTGGCACAGCTGCCCAGGGCAGAGCTGGAGTCCCCACCCCTGTAGGGATTTAAAATCCATGTGGATGTGGCACTTGGGGACATGGGGCAGTGGTGGCCTTGGCAGTGCTGGGGGATGGTTGGACTGGGTGATCTTGAAGGGCTTTTCCAACCCAAATAATTCTGTGATTCTGTTGATATCTATAAACATCAGGGTAACTCTGCTTTCTCACTGGAAAATATGGTTTATTTTCCAGATTTATTTGGGCCCTCATGAACCCCAAGTCTTAAGGGGTTGGGGGTTTTTTAATTTTATTTTTTTCAACCTTTTTTTTAACTTTTCTTACTGAATTCAGTGTTCAAAGAAAATGTATTAGAAGGGAAATGCAGGTGATAACTGAGGAAGGTCCCTCTGCTGAAATCTCTGCAGCGACTTCAGGGTACCAAGACACAAAAATCATTCAAACACAAGTGCTCAAATCCAGTCCTGGGTCAGTGGCACAGAGAACATCCTGAGAGGGATTGTTTACAGTGCCCTAATTCTACAATTCCTCTGGAGTTGCTGAGGTGGATTTTGACAAAACCAGAACCACTGGGAGGTCAGAGCTGCTGCTGCCCGAGATTTGCTGCATTCCCCAAATTGTGTCTTTTTAGGAACGACCAAGTGGGAAACCCAAACTGTCAGATTTCAGCCCCTTTCCTCACCTGCTCCAGAGATCTTGGCTCTGTGTTTCTCCTCACCTTTCCCAGGATCCATTCCCCATCCAGGGCCAGCAGAGGTGCCTGGAAATGGTCTTGGCTTCACTGGAGGACAAGGAGGTGGAATCTGCCCCAGATCCCAGGGTGGGTTAATCCAATTTCCAGGAGCTCCCTGAGCACCTTCTGGTCATCACTGGGTGGTCTCTTCAAGCTCCCTCTATTTGCATTTTCCCCTTTCACCAATCCCTGATTTATTTCACCACATTTCCTTGGGTTTCTCCAACCTGTGGCCCCTTTTTCCCTTCTAAACAAGGAAGAAGCTGAGGAGAGTGAGGATCCTGTCCCCAAACTTCCCTGTCATTCCCCAGCCGTGGTCACAACCCTTGTGCCAGGATCTCCAGTGAACACTGATTTTTTGAGCCCCAGGACAGAACCTCCCACCCATGGGATTGGCTGTGGGGCTCAGTGGGGACAGACACAGCCAGGAGGGTGTTGTTCCAACCAGAATTTGTCACCCAGCACTGCCTGGATTCCCTGTGGGAAACAGAGGGGGAAACTCCATCTCTTTAATGATTTCGCTGTGAAATTTGTGGGAAAAGAGCAATGAGAAGTGATGCCAACAGGGACTGGGCTTGGGGAACCCATCCTAAGGCTTTAAATGAGACCACACAACAAATTATATCTCATTTTTTTCCTTTGTTTTATTTATTTATTAAGAGGAGGGGATGGCAGTGGGGTCAGAGCGCTGGGAATCTGCTCCCAAAGCCACCCTGGTGCCTCCTGTCCCCAGGTGCTCCCTTTGCAGCTCCTATTTGCCCTTCCAGGAGGTTGGGATGCAGCACGAGTACTTGCAGTCAGCAGAGCTGTACTTCAGGTCCATGGCTCGACACTTTGGGGAGCAGTAGCCCGCAGGAGCACAGGTCTTCCTGAACTTCCCATAGCCTGGAAGAGGGCAGGGAGAGTGGTTGTTCCTCATCTCTGTTCCCCATTTCCCCATCTCTGTTCCCTATTTCCCATCTCTGTTCCCCATTTCCCATTTCTTTCTCTCTGATTCCCCATTTCCCATTTCTGCATCTCTGTTCCTCATTTCCCCATCTCTGTTCCCCATTTCCCTGTTTCCCCATTTCCCATTTCCCCATTTCCCTATTTTTCCATTTCCCTATTTCCCCATCTCCAAAACATCCCAGATGTGCCTCTTGCAGTAGTTTAAACTGATTTTTTTTGAGTAAAGACTCATTTGTATAAAAATAGATCCCTCATACAAGACAGCCTGGGGTAACGGAATTGTGTCACAGAATGACAGAATCCTAAAATCATAGAATCACAAAATAATAGAATTATGAAATCATAGAATTATGAAATCATGGAATCATGAAATCATAGAATCATGAAATCATAGAATCACAAAATCATAGTCATGAAATAATAGAACCATGAAATAATAGAATCATGAAATCATAGAATCACGAAATCATAGAATAATGAAATAATAGAATAATGAAATAATGGAATAACGAAATCATGGAATAATGGAATTACAGAGTGGCTTGGGATGGAAGGAGATACAGATGCCCACCCAAAGGATTGGGGCCAATTTTAGGGCAGCAAAGTCCCAGCCCTAAAGCCAACAGGGCCCACATTTGCCACCCCTCCTCACCCTGCTTTTCCCCCTGATCCAGCTCACATTCGCCCACATTTTCCCCTTACCTGGGGCAGCCAGGGCCACCAGCAGGAACACGGCAAAGACAAGGTAGAGGAACCTCATGGCTGGAGTGGAGCTGGGATCTCAGCGGGGCTGGAGCTGGAGCCGGAGCTGTGAGAGGCTCGGCCGAGGATCCTCACATTTATGGGGCAGAGAGGAGGGTCTGGGGGAGGTTCTGCTGCTCAGGGCCACCACGGGTCACCGCAGGGCCACCAGCCCCTCCCCCCTGCTCCTGGCAGAGCTCTGCTGTCCCCAGCCCCGCTGGCAGCCCCGGTTGAAAGGGAAGCCGCGGGGTGTGGCAGGAGCAGCTGGAACAGATGTGCTGGGGCAGAGGGACCTCACAGGGAGCCAGATCGGTATCTCAGGCCTTTCCCAGCCTTTGGCAGGGATGCAGCAGGGCTGGGGTGAGGTCAGGATGCGCTGACAGCTCTGCCTCTGCTGCCTGGAGCTGTCCCCATGCGAGCAGGACACGCTGAGAGGACGTGGCATCCCTGTGACACCCTCTTGGGAGCCAACACTGCAAATCCCTCTGGCAAATTGAGCAAACCCCTTGACCCCTGCAGCCTGTTCTGTTGTCCCCTCTCACCCCTCTGAAGGACAGGAGCCCTGGAGCTGAGAGCCTTTTCCCAGGAAGATCAGCCCCTCTTCTGTAGCTGTGGTTCAAGTCCAGACAGTTACGTACCCTCTGAGGAATTTGTGGGGGCCTAGAAAGTGAGGCCTCTCTAAGGTAGAGTTAAGTTTGGCCTTGGAAAGGGGGTCAAACTCCCCCCTCCCATCCATCAGTTAACAAAGGTATCTTGTGTCTCTCTGTCCTCCCTTACTCGTTCCTGATGAGGCCCTGACCCTCTGACCCTTCCCTGTTCCTCCCCTGTACCATTATGAGATCAGTTGTAACCCTCAGAATAAAAATCTGAAATTTGGGCTCTCCAGGGTCTTTTTGCCCCTGAACCCAAGCAGAGCAGACCCTCGTGTCTTGTGTCTGATTTGGGCTCCGGGTGAGGGAACACTCTCTCTCTCAGCAGCTCTCTGGCTTTTGGGACAGTGGCCACCATCCCAGGGAAGCCAGCTCGTGGCGAGGGGAAAAGAAGTCCTCAGCTGAAGTTGACTTAACAAAAAGGAAACTCTCAGAACAAGCCACTGAGCCACCGGCCGTCCCTGTGCTCAGCTATCGGCCCTCAACACTGGCCACACTCTTCCTCACAAACTTTCCAGACATTTCTGGGGCTGGAATGTGTTTAATTTCTGGGGTGGGCACAGCCAGATCCCAGCGCTCAGTGCCAACAGAAGGTTGTTCAGGGCAGGGGAATGAAAACTGACTGCAAGGAGGCAGAAGGATCCCAGCACTCAGTGGCAGCTTCAGCAGATGGCAAAGGAGGCTGGCTCAGGGATGGCAAACTGATTTTCACCTTCCAGGAATGAGACATTCCCAAAGAGCACTCAAAAAAAACCAAACCAAACCAAACCAAAAAACAACAACAACAACAACAAAAAACCCCCAAACCAAAACAATCAACAAAAAAAACCCCAAAAACAACAAAAAACCCCAAACCAACAGAAAGAAAAACCACCCAAAAATCAAAACAAAACAAAAAACAACAAAAAACCAAAAAACCCCCACAGTGTCCAGAAGCAGGAAAACTGGGTGTTTGTGTTTGCTGGAATGGGTGCTGGTAGGAATTGGAGTGGTTTTTTGACAATTTTGAGGGTACTTTGTGCTGCAGACAGTGCTGGTGTCCCTCTCTCTGCTCACGCAGAGCCAGAAAAGAGGTACAAAGGATGGCAGGGAGGGTGGTGAGAGCTGGGGACTCCTTCCGAGGCAGTGAGACAGTAATAACTGGGAACTTCCACTGCAGAGGGAGATGAGAGTGTGGGAATGTGTGACAGCGCTGCTCAAAAAGTGCCCTAAAAAAGAGGGAACTCTGGTTTTCCCTTTCCATAACCAGGGGAGCAGATGACACATGGAGTCTGATGCACTGAACAAAGGAATTGTTCTTTCCCACTGCTCCCAGTGGTGCAACTCGCTGACAAGATGAGAGGAAACAGCCTCAGGTTCCACCAGGGGAGGTTTAAATTGGAAATTTGGAAAGATTTGTTCACTGAGATGGTGGTGAGGGCAGTGCTGGAGTCCCCATCCCTGCAGGGATTTAAAATCCGTGTGGATGTGGCACTTGGGGACATGGCTCGGTGGTGGCCTTGGCAGTGCTGGGGAATGGTTGAACTTGGTGACCTCAGAGGGCTCAGTGATTCCATGGACTTTGTGGAACAGGGAGTTGTAAATATCTCCAGAAAGTAACTGGGGCAGCCAAACTGACTTTGGAGGTTGCTCTGCTCTGAGCAGGCTGGAGCTCCAGAGCTGCCTCCCACCCTGGGTTATCCTGGACTTCCATTGATGCTGGAATGAATTTTTCCTTTTCTTTTCTGTACATTGTACCCAGTTCTGTGCATCCACAAGCATCAGCACACTTGTAACCCTTCCCTGAGCCTGGTGCTCAGTGCTCTGTGAGTGTCCTGCAGGCCTGAGACTGAACAGCCCAGAGCTGCAGAGCCAGGGACACCAAACATCCTCCTGGGAATGCCAAGGTGCCCTGGCAGGACAGATTCTGGAACTGGAGCTGAGCCCAGCCCAGCCCCATGATTGGGCTCCCTTGTTGGATTTGCTGATGGGTGAGGTCTGTACCTTGTGTGTGTGATTGATGGGTGTGTGCATTGCCACGCTGTCACCTGGGTGAGGTGGATGCATCCAACAGGATCCTGATTAAAACACCGAGGTAACGACCCCAACCCTCTCACCGTGTCTGGCTTCATTTTCCTAACACCAGGAAAAGGCATCACCATGAGCTCCATAAAATCCCCTGAGGGACATTCAGCACAAAGAAACCCATTCATAGCCAACTCAACACTCCAAATATCAGAGTGTTGGAATTGTGGGGGTTTCCAAATAAATGCTGCTGCATCTGGCTGGGCTCTTCCACCCTTCTGAGCATCAGCTGTTTGTCACTGTCACACTGAGGGCACCTGGCTGGATGGGGACCTGCTCCACAGAGCTGGGGAAGGGAATGGAGCCCCAGGAGAAGCTGAGGGAGCTGGGAAAGGGGCTCAGCCTGGAGAAAAGGAGGCTCAGGGGGACCTTGTGACTCTGCACAACTCCCTGACAGGAGGGGACAGCCAGGGGGGTCGGGCTCTGCTCCCAGGGAACAGGGACAGGAGGAGAGGGAACGGCCTCAGCCTGGGCCAGGGAGGATTAAATTGGATATTGGGAACAATTTCTTCATGGAAAGGGTTCTCCAGCCCTGGCACAGCTACCCAGGGCAGTGGTAGACTCCCCATCTCTGCAGGGATTTAAAATCCATGCGGATGTGGCACTTGGGGACATGGGGCAGTGGTGGCCTTGGCAGTGCTGGGGACTGGTTGGACTGGGTGATCTTAGTCAGAGATCTTTTCCAATCCCTGATGACTCCAAGACCCTGTGATCCTGTGATTCCATTGCATGGTTAACCCTCCTGTTCTCACTTCCTCACAAATCAACCATCCCTGCACAGGGAGCTGCCTCTCCTCGTTGGTAAATTTTGAGCACAGCCCTGGCCAGGTTTTGTTTCTGAGGCTCCTTTACAGATCTGCAAACACCATTCCCACTGCTCCTCCTGAGTCTCCATGAGTCAGGCCTGATTTCCAGTGGGACTGGGGCCTGGTCGCCCTGCATGGAGTGGCAGAGATTTAATATTGCGGATTTTAGCAGGATGTGATCTCTGACATCAGGGCCAGGGAGTGGGACATGGAACAGTTCAGCTGCCTTGGGAATGCTTGGTATTATTAAAATTTATGGAACCACAGTGTCCAGGGAGGCCCCAAAGGTGCTCTAAGGGCTGGAGCCCCTCTGCTCTGGAGCCAGGCTGGGAGAGCTGGGGGTGCTCACCTGGAGAAGAGAAGGATCCAGGGAGAGCTCAGAGCCCCTTGCAGGGCCTGAAGGGGCTCCAGGAGAGCTGGAGAGGGACTGGGGACAAGGGATGGAGGGACAGGACACAGGGAATGGCTTAAACTAAAAGAGAGTAGGTTTCGATTAGAGATTTTAGGAAGAAATTCTTGGCTGTGAGGGTGGGGAGGCCCTGGCACAGGGTGCCCAGAGAAGCTGTGGCTGCCCCTGGATCCCTGGCAGTGTCCAAGGCCAGGCTGGACAGGGCTTGGAGCAACCTGGGATAGTGAGAGGTGTCCCTGCCCATGGCAGGGGGTGGAACAGAAGGGTCTTTATGGTCCCTTCACCCCCAAACCATTCTGTGACCACAATCTCAACTCTTCCAGATTTTTGTCCCAGATCACCTTCTCCTGGTCCTGTAACACTCTCAGCCCTGAGCTCTCTCCAACTCTTCCACCTCCCCTTGAGGCCTGGTGCCCTCAGCAGCAAACAGCACCACCTGGAATTCTAATTCAGAATAACAAATTAATTAACTGTAGCACCTGAGATGTGATTAACCTGGTGGTTATTTTTATAGAGAGAATAATTCCTGCCTTTTCCAGAGGAGAACAGGGTGACATTGTCCCAGTGTGTGCACCTCGGTGCCCACTGGAGCCCCAGAACCCCTGCATTGCTCCTTCCAGCTCCTCCACCCACTGTTCCTGTCTTTTCCAAAAAATAAAAGCCAATCCCCAGTGCCCTCCAGACTGGAGCAGTCCCTTTGAGCCTATTTGCAAATTCAGGAAGGAGGAGCTTTATTCCATTATGGAATTTTTTAGTGGAGACCCTGGATAGTTCAGGACTTAGAACAGCCTTCTGAGATGTCCTCCTACCATCTCCATGGTAACTGGAAATTTATTTACTCCTGCTATAAACCATTTTTCCTCCATTTCCTCTAGGCCATGGTCAATACCAGGAAAAAATATAATAAAAAAAAAGGAACAAACTCAAAATGGAGACAAAACACCCAGAAAAACCAATGTGATGAAAATATTGTGGAGAATCCCAGCTGGGAGAGGCCCTTGAGGAAGCTCAGTGCAAGAGCTCTGTCTTTTGGTTATTTTGTGAGCGTTGTTGAGTGCTTGGGGCACAGCAGGAGCCACCCTGGCCTTCCAAGCATTGGATTTGATATTAAGAATGGGAATTATAGGGAAAAAGTCTTCACCAAAAGTGTGGTCAGGCATTGGAAGTGGAGGGATCACCATCCCTGGGGATGTTCAAAGAAAACCATGTACATGTGGTTCTTCTGGACCTGGGTCAGTGGTGGGGAATGGTGGGACCTGATGGTCTCAGAGGGATTTTCCATCCCTCAGTGGTTCCGTGAGTCCTTTTTCTTCACTGCTCTGCTTTTCCCTCGTTTCCCTCCATGCCCACCCAGGTCACTCAGCAGCTGGGAGCTGAGGAGGATGGAGGGACCTGGGAGGACAAAATTGGGAATTGTCACCTCCAGAGCCACCTTATTGGGACACCCTGCAGTGAGACACCCTTGGATACAAACTCCACTGGCAGAAACTCTCCAGGGAACTGGAGAAAGTCTCTTCCCAGCCTCTCCCCCATCACTCCTTTATTCCTTTGCCAGATATCTCAATTTTTCTCTCTCTTTTATGCATCCATCCAGCAACTGTCCATATCCAGTTATTATAATTACATGTTCATGCCCCCTTAGCCCCCTTCTTCCTTCTCTGCTTTTTCCTTTTGCTTTCCTATTTAAATTTGTCTGTTTTCTGTGACCACTAAAGGGAAATAACCCTGCTCATCTCTGCTGTTGATCATTCATAACTTTTTAGAGAGAATAATTCCATTGACTGGAAGGAAAATAAATCATTACCCTCATAGAAGTGTTTTGGGTTTGTTTTTTTCTTCTTGACAAGAAACTGGGTGGGTTTTTTAAAGATGCGGAGTTTATTTTGTAGATATTGAACATGTTTGTTCCTACAAATGTCCAGCAGGGAATCCCTCATTGCAGCTATTCAAGTCAGAATTCAAACAAACACCACCAATTGTTCCTGGTGTTGTCTCATCTTTTCTGGATTCATCCATTCTGGATGCAAAACCAACAGCTGAAATCTCCTCCTCTGAATTAAGGCAGAAGGAGCAGGAAGGATGAGTCTGGATCAGCTCAGAAACACCCAAAAAACCCCAGTGCTGAGAGATGCTGAGGCCCTTTGTACCACGGGAGAAAGAGCAGAGCTGGAGAAAATCCAGCAGAGGAGAGGAAGGATCTTCTATGTTCCTTCACCAAAAAAAAAAAGATTACTGTATTTTTGAATGGATATGAAAATTTTGGGGTTCTTTTTAATCCTAGAAATTCTGGAACCATTTTCCCCCAGGCAGATCTGTGGCTTTGCTCTGATGTTTTCATTCCTTACCATGGGGCACGCAGGCATCTCTGTGGTCCTTGTGCCACTGAGCTGAACCCTGAGCCAGCAAATGAAATATTCTCAAATATGGCAACAATAAATGTCCAGTCCCTCATCCTGATGTAAATCTGGGATTATTTAACTTTGTTCAGTTGTGGTGCCCCAGGGACCTCCCTTTCCCACTGCCCTTGGTTTGTCCAACCCAGAAGAGGGAAAGGCAAGGGGGGTGAATGTCTCAGACAGAGAAACACAAAGGAACTGGGATCTCCTCACTCTCCTCTGCTGCTGAAATTTGGAAGCCAAGTCCTTTCCCAGCCACGCAGCAGGGAATGGCACAAGGATTAATCCCATGGGATGAAACTGCCCCCAGCTTCCAAACCATTGGGGTTCCACCCAAACCCTGGGTCTGGTCTTTGGTCTGTGGCCAGTCCAGAGCTTGCACTGGGGATTTGGTGAGTGCTGAAAGTCTCCAGGCAACGAAGGCATCACCACTTCTATTATTATTTTTTTAATTTAAATTTTTATTTTTATTTTTATTTTTATTTTTATTTTTATTTTTATTTT
>JAHLSL010000038.1:15535881-15554948 GCA_025920805.1 Petroica traversi | reverse complement strand
GGAGGATTCCCTTCAGCCAGCTCTGCCATTGTTTCTTAGTTACTCTTCAACTCAAACCTTGTCTTCATCTCAATTTCGATTCTCCTTTCCATATTTCCAGCATCTTTTGCAAGGCAATCACATCTCTAAGGCTTTCCTATTTCATGTTCCCCAACACCTCACCCTGGCTCTGTGTCCCCAGGCCATGATGAGGAGCAGCCAGCCCCTGACAGGCACGAACGGGAGGCGCTGCAAGGAGGATGAGAAGCTGATCAACGCCACGCTCCGCTCCGGCCGCCGCGGCTTCGTCATCGACACCCGGCCCCTGGCTGTGGCCCAGCAGGCCAGGGCCAAGGGAGGGGGCTTTGAGCAAGAAGTTCACTACCCCCAGTGGAGGAGAATTCACAAGTACATTGAGAGGTGGGTGAAATCAGGCTCTGCAGGTTGATGCCTTTTTGCTGGTGTTGGGAAAATGAAGCCAGACACGGTTAAAGGGTTGGGGTCTTTACCTCGATATTTTAATCAGGATCCTGTTGGATGCATCCACTTCACCCAGGTGACAGCGTGGCAATGCACACACCCATCAATCACACACATGAGTTACAGACTTTACACATCAGCAGATCTAACAAGGGAGCCCAATAATGAGGTTGGGGTGGGCTAACCCCTGTTTACAGAATCCTCCTGTCAGGAGACCTTGGGTTCCTGAGCCAGTGGGAATGTTTGGTGTCCCTGGCTCTGCAGCTCTGGGCTGTTCAGTCTCAGGCCTGCAGAACACTCACAAAACACTGAGCACTAAACTAAGTAAAAGGCTGCAAGTGTGCATGCTGCTGATACTTGTGGATACAGATAACTGTGTAAAAGGGATATAAAAGAAAAGACAAAAATCATTCCGGCATCAGTAGAGCTCCACTAATTATTTGCTTGTGGTTGTGTATCCTGGTTCCTGGCAGCACAGTTGTGTCCCTTTGATGGCAAAACCAGGATGTGGGGATGATAAGGGGATTTTTGGTTTGGTTCCTTGTTCTGAGCAACCTGCTGCAGGCTTCAGCCATCAGGAATCTCCCTGTGCTGTTCCTTCCCTGACCATCTTTAGCCACACTCCAGCCTTCCTGTGTTCCCTTGCACAGGCAGGAGCAGGTACCTTGCCAGGAAACTCCTGCAGGGGAGGGTTTGTTCTGTGCCTGTCACACTCCTCTTTTCCAGAGGATTTGTCCAGAGAAGCTGTGGCTGCCCCTGGATCCCTGGAAGTGTCCAGGGCCAGGTTGGACAGGGCTTGGAGCAGCCTGGGATAGTGGGAGGTGTCCCTGCCCATGGCAGGAAAGTGGAATGGGATGAGCTTTAAGGTCCTTTCCAACCCAAACCGTTTCACAATTCTGTGATCCAGTACTTTTCTCTGAACATCCAGTATTGTTCAGTCATTTGGAGAGAAATTGCTAAATAAAACAGAATTTCAGTCTGGCCTTGTTCAGCTTTTCTTAAGCCTTAATTTTGGGGTATCCTTCACAATCATGCAGTAATGTTACTGGAGCTGTAGGCCAGCTCTTGAGGAGTTAGATAAGGCATTTCCTGGCAAATACTTGAAGTGTTTGGTTTTGCTTCTAGAGATTTTATGTGAACTTAAATTTACTGATTATCTTGAAGCATCTGAGAGAGAGGAATGAATAAACACAACATACAAGCACTAAAGAATCCATGTCCTCTTTCCCATGGCACTGCTTGTAATATCCAACAATATTTTCCTTTTCCCACAGGTTCAATATCCTGCAGGAGAGCTTCATCAAGCTGGTGGAGGCTTGCAATGACCAGTCACACAACATGGACCGCTGGCTCAGTAAACTGGAAGCTTCCAACTGGCTCACTCACATCAAGGAGCTGCTGACTGCAGCTTGCCTGGCTGCTCAGTGCATTGACAGGTGAATCTCTGCAGAAACTCTTGGCTTGCTCATTCACTGCTTACAGATTGCTCATTAAATACCCTGGCAGTATCAATAACTGCCCACCGTGGTCTGGCTCACTTGTGCCCATGGAGGATTCTGCTTCCTCATGCTAAAGGAATGTTCCTCCAATAAATCAGGAGGAGGGAGGAAGCCTCGGCTAAGAAAAGGTTTTGGATCATGTGGTTAAGGTGTATTCCTGTGTCTGTTGCAGCCAAGCTGATTTAGAGACTTTTGTTGAAGGTTTGGGTTAAAATGGGCCCATCTGAAATGCTGTTATAAAAGGGCACACAGAGATGATGTTTTCTTTTTCTTAAGAAGGCCTTTTTTTCTTTTCAGCTTCAAATTTCCAATACCACACCTCGCTTCCAGAGGTTAAAACAGTATAATCTCCTTGTTTTCCCCAGGAATTGGCTTTTCCCCTCTTCCATTTTTATCCCCACAGCCCTACCCAGGCAATCCTGCTCATCCCTTCTAAGTGCCTGTGACCTCTTTTAACCTGACATTTCTTTCACAAATGCTGCTGACTCAGCTGAGTCGTGCTCAGGCCTCAGGCTGCAGAGCCAAAGCTCTCTGTCAGGTGCCAGGGTTTGTAAGGCCAGATGCAGGAATCCAAATGGATTTTATCTGTGGCTCTGGGTGGGAAAAGCCCTCCCCAAAATTTAGGGAAAACCTGGCTTTTTGTAGGAGCTGAGAATGTGTTCTGCAGGCACACCAGCAGCTGAAATGCAGGCTCAGTGGTGAAAGGTCTCTGCTGCACTGAAATGGGAGCTCTGTGCTTTTCAAAAGCTCTGACAGTGTTGGTTTCATTACTGGCTGTGCCAGAAAAGAATTGCTCTGGATCAATAGTTTTATCTGAATTCTTTCCTGCAAGCATGCAATGGGAAAGATCAGTGATGAAACCCTTGTGGCTTGTTGGGACAGTGGCTGATTTCATCATTTTTAACCTCAGCTCTGCTTTTTGTGTTTACCTGGAGCCCTGGCAGGTCAGTTCCAGGTGCCTGACCTTGCTCACTCAGAGCTGGGCTGACAAGGAGAGTTCTGTTGTATTTCCATGGGAAGGGAATGGCTGGGACAGATCTTTCAGTATCTTAAAGGCCTGAAAGATAAAAGGGGAAAATAATGTTAGAAAATCAGTGTAGAGAAAGGTGAAGATCAGGTAGGGAAGGAAGGAGATCTCACTGTGCACCTTCTGTCAGTGTGGGAAAGGGTCTGGGTTTCCAGGCTCTCTGCAGAGAACTGAGCCTTTAGTGCTGCAGAGCTCAGCTCACTGTTGGTGAGTGTCCAGGTGAGATCCCTGTGGGATCCATGTGGGACCCCTTTGGGATGGGGCTGAAGTGCAGCAAAACCTCAGCATTGTCAACATTCACACCCATGGGATGTAATGGCATCCACAGAGTTCTGCTCATTCCTACTCTTACCCCTTCCCAACTTTTCCTTTCCCAGGGAAGGTGCTTCAGTGTTAGTCCATGGCAGTGAAGGAACTGATTCCACACTCCAGGTCACTTCCCTGGCACAGATCATCCTGGATCCAAGGTGCAGGACCATCCGTGGCTTCCAGGCTCTTGTAGTGAGGGAGTGGCTGCAGGTAAGAAACAGCCCTGGACAGAACAGCAGCCTTTTCCAGAGACACTGGGCTTGGGCAAGAGCTGAGAGGCAGCCAGAGGGTTGGGCCTTGTTGCAGCCCTGCTGAGTGTGAGTGTCCTTTGTCCTAAAGAGCACATCATTACCTGAGTCATTTGTCCCTCTGGTGCTCCTGGCAGGGTTTTGATTTTGGGGAACTGCCTGATTTGTGTGCTCAGGGTGAAGATCTCTTATCAAGAAGGGTTTGGGTTGGAAGGGACCTTAAAACTCCTCTCATTCCACCCCCCAGCCATGGGCAGGGACACTTCCACTGGAGCAGGTGTCACCTTTTGCATCTCATTGGATCAAACTGTTCAGACCAAACCACAAAACCTGAGTTGTGCTCTTTGTACCTTGGCAGTCTGGTCCTCCAGTGCCCCCACCCCAGTTTGTTCCTGCTCACATTCCTGGTCAAACACAGCCTGAGAAAGGCAGGGGAAATGGTCACAGAATCACAGAACTGTTTGGGTTGGAAAATACCTTTAAAGCTGTCAAGTCCATCTGTTCCCCAGCTCTTGTCCATGTCCCCAAGTGCCACATCCACATGGCTTTTTAATCCCTCCAGGGAAGTGGACTCCACCATTGCCCTGGGCAGCTGTGCCCTGGCTGGACAGCCCTTTCCATGAAGAAATTTTCCCTAATATCCAATCTAAACCTCCCCTAGCACAGGTGGGAAAAGACTTCTGAGTCCAAACATTCCCCCAGCACTGCCAAGGCCACCACTGCCCCATGTCCCCAAGTGCCACATCCATACAACTTTTGAATCCCTCCAGGGATGGGGACTCTACCACTGCCCTGGGCAGCCAAATTCCAATTTGCCTGACCACATTTGGGGTGAATAAATTGTCCCAATATCCCATCTAAACTTTCCTGGCCCAGCCTGAGGCCGTTCCCTCTCCTCCTGTCCCTGTTCCCTGGGAGCAGAGCCCGACCCCCTTGGCTGTCCCCTCCTGTCAGGGACTTGTGCAGAGCCACAAGGTCCCCCCTGAGCCTCCTTTTTCTCCAGGCTGAGCCCCTTTCCAGCTCCCTCAGCCTCTCCTGCTGCTCCAGCCCCTTCCCTGGACACGCTCCAGCCCCTCAGTGTCCCTGTCCCAAAGCTGTCCCCAGCACTGGAGGTGCCCCAGCAGTGCCAGCACAGGGGACAGGCACTGCCCTGGCCCTGCTGCCACCCCAGAGCTGGCACAGCCCAGGTGCCATCGGCCTCTTGCCCACCTGGGCACACCTGGCTCGTGTCCAACGCTGTCACCAGCACCCCCAGGGCCTTTCCCAGTTTTCCAGCCCCTCTGCCCCAGCCTGGAGCTGCAGGGGTTGTTGTGACCCAAGTGCAGGACCCAGCACTTGGTGTTGTTAAACCCGACCCAAACAGCCCCTCCATCCATCCTGTCCAGATCCCTCTGCAGATCCTTCCTGCCTTCCAGCACATCTTCACCTGCAAATTATCTGGGTATCCCCTCCATGTTCCTCTTGTCAGGAGGGGCCCAAAACTGAATCCCAGGTTTGAGGTGCCCCAGCAGTTCCAGGTGGTTGCTCACAGCTCCTTCCTGGCTGCCTGAGCAGTTGCATGGACAGAACTCGCTCTGAAGTGTTTTTTCCACGTGTCCTCACATCCCATTATTTTGTGTGGTGCTGTCCCTGATTGCCCCCAGGCTGGCCACCCTTTCCAGCAGCGCTGTGCCCAGTCAGCCTATTCCAACAGCAAGCAGAAGTGGGAGGCCCCAGTGTTCCTGCTCTTCCTGGAATGTGTGTGGCAGATCCATCGGCAGTTCCCCTGCTCCTTCGAGTTCAACGAGCACTTCCTCATCCTGCTGTTTGAACATGCCTACGCCTCCCAGTTTGGGACTTTCCTGGGGAACAACGAAAATGAAAGGTTGGTGAGGATGCTGGGCTTGAATCCTTTAAATGTTGGGCTGAATTTGACTAAAAGGTCACAGAATCATGGAGTGGTTTGGGTCAGAAGCAACTGTAAAGATCATCTTGTCCCAACCCTCTGCTGTGGGCAGGGACACCTTCCATTATCCCAGGGTGCTCCAAACCCCATCCAGCCTGGCCAGAAATCTCCACCCATCACCTGTTTATTTAGTGTTTTACACAGAATCTCTCCCATAAAGGAATAAGCAGCTGGAGTTTGAGGTGAGTCACAGCTGTGGGAAGCAGACTTGTCCATGCAGGCCTGGAGGAGAAGGTCAGGGAGGCAGAGGACACAGTTGGCAATCCTGTCCCTCACCTGTGAGGGAGGGGTGTGACTCTGTGGCCTGGTGGTCCTGAGACCCCCAGGGGCAGCCCTGAGTGGGGGAGTAGTGAACTGGGAGAAGGATTGGAGCTTCCCACAGCTGCCAGGGGGGTTTGGATTCCTGTTTGGAGCTTGGCAGTTCTGCCCTCGGGACTGTGGCTGAGGGTCTCCTGCTGGACTGAAGGCCACTGGACAGGAAGGGAAAACAGAAGTGACATTCCAGAGAAGGAAGGCAATTTAAAGCTTCCTGCAAACCTCTCTGCCTTTAAATCTGGGCTTAGAAGAGACTCTGCTGCCTTCTGCAGGGCTGCTGAACCAGTCGTCTGCAAAACCAAGTTAGACTTGAAACCAATAAGCTGAAATTTGGAGGAGGATTGAATGCTACGTGTAATAACCTGCCTGTCACATCTGAGCACATCAGCCTGGGAGCACAGGCAGGGGTTGGAGTCTGATGTTGAGCTTGTGCTGTCTGAAGCATTCACAGGAGTGGTGAATCTCCTGCCTGCCTGGCAGCTCAATTTGCCAGTGTGAGCAGAATGGGATTTGCTGGAATGTGAGGCACGGGGATCCCTGTGAGTGCTGGAGGTGGGATTACCCCAGGAAAACAGCACTGCCTGCTCTGTGTGCTCAGTTCCCTCCTGCCACCAGAGGGACCTGTCAGACGTGCCCATTCCAGCAATAAAACTGCTTTTATGTGCTTGGAATTCCACTGCCATCCTTCCCTGCTGCAGCCCTGCCCCACCTCCCACTCTGCCTTAACTCAGGAGCCTGATCCCTTTCCAAACCTGGCACTTGAACCAGGAGGTGGCTGGTTCTTCACCTGGACAGCACTTCCACCCAATTTACCAGTGTTACTTCCCCATCTTTATTCAAAACTAATTGTAATCAGCCAGGCTGAGTAAATTGCTTTAAGTTTACACCCTGTGCCATGATGGTGAAAGGCACTGAAGGGATTAACTTGAATTATCTGGGGGAGTAGCACGTGGAAAATCCTGTGGTCTTGTCTGTGAGGTTCTGACTACAGGAGCCTTTACAAATGTATAAAACTGACTTGTTCCTGGGGGTTTCTTAGGGCTAAACTGAAGCTGCCTCAGAAGACCATGTCCCTCTGGTCCTGGGTGAACAGGCCTGAAGAGCTGAGCAAGTTCCAGAACCATCTTTATGAGGCCAACAGCCTTGTCATCTGGCCCTCCGTGGCTCCTCAGAGCCTGCAGCTCTGGGAAGGTGAGCCAGGTTTGCTTTTCCTGTTGCAGCCAATGCCTCTTTTGTGATTATTTGTCAGATTTCATTGGAGAATCCATGTGCAGTGGGTTCCCTGCTGAAGGAGCTTTCTCCATCCCATGGGTGCTGACACAGTGACACAAACTGTGGCAGGTTGGAGGCTGAAAATGGTCTTTTAAGTAGAGGAGTTAAAAAAGGAATTAAACCCCTCATTTTTCTTTTATTAATCTTGCTTAATTAGGATGGTGAGCTTGGAGAGGAGAGGGGGGAACCATTTAGGGGGAGGGAAAGGGAAGAAGGTGTGAACTCGGTGCACCTTCCTTGAGAGCTGCCAGAATGTGAACGACCCTCTGAATTCCTCCTTGTTTCAAGAAACCCTTGTGACCCTGGTGTCTCTGGGCTTCCAGGTGTCTTCCTGAGGTGGAACAGGCCTTCCAAATTCCTGGAGGAGGCCGAAGAAGAGAGGATCAACATTATCAAGTACAACAAGGAGCTGCAGGCCAAGGTGAACGCGCTGAGGCGGCACCTGGCAGAGATGGAGGCGGAGGGGGCAGCACCAGAGGAGCCCTGAGCTGGCCTTTGCTTCCCAGCCCCTTCTCATGGAGCAAGAAACATGGAAAGTGCATGTTCTGCTGAGCCTTGGGTGCAGCTGAGCCTCCCACAGCTGAGCCCTTCACTCCATGAACCTCCCTGCTCTCGGGGAGGGGTTTTTGTTTTGTTTACAGAAGACACAGCCGGGCACAATGTCCCCTCTTGGCAGCTTTTCTGTCTCAGAGCTGGGTACAGGATCAGCAGGAGCTGGAACTCTTTACCTCCAACAGTGTGGATGACCAGGATGGGCCAAGAGACAGGATGTCTCCAATTTCTTTTGGACTTTTTTTCTGGTTTTGTTGGACACTCACAGGATTCAAATGCAGAGTTCTATGTAGATAGGTAAAGGCATTTTCTCGGGAAGCACTTTTTCTCTCCAAGAGTAGGTAAGGCAGCTTAGTTCTTTAATTTCCTAGGAAAACTAGAAATTGTTAAAATCAAATTACAGGTTCTGCCAGTCTACACAATACTCTCAGTAGCCTTCACATCTCACACTTGGGTTTTTTGTGTTCAGCATTGGCTTGGGAGCAGGAAGTTAAATACCAAACCAGAGCAAGACATTTCAGTGCAATACAGAATTGAAGGAGGGATTCTGCTGCTAATGTTTAAGCCATGACCTTCAGGTGGAATTGTCCCTCGTGGACAAGGATCTCCTGAGGAGGAACAAATTTTTTTTTTTATTCTGCCTGGAAAACAAAAATGTTTAGTAGTTGGTGGAGGTGTTCACTTGCGGAACAGGGCTCAGAGCTGTCCTTCAAACCAGAGCCAAGCTGCCTTCTTGGAAATTCCACCCCCCCTGGCTGGGTCAGGACACCTGGCCAGGCTCACAGCATTGCCAGGGTGCAAGAGCAGCACTTCATTTGCAGCTCAGAACATTTCTGTTGCACCTGAAGTGCTTTTTCCTTCTTGTGCTCTTACACCCATCTTGTGAAACCTCAAAAGCAGAAGCTGGAAGTTCAGGTGACCTCACAGATCTGCTGCAGATGAAGGGGCCATCACACTACAAAAAATATAAAGAGTTTAATGATTTGTAGCTGCTAGAACTGCTTAAAGACTTTAGGGATAAGCTTTTTCCCATTTAACTTCATGTTTTGTAGCTGCTCTTTCTGTTTCTGTGGCTTCAATCTGCTTTTTGTAAAATCAGAGTTCTCTCTAGTGGGTTTTTTTATCCTCCTTTAAAAAGACAGGTAGGAGTAGGTCTGAAATACTCACTGAGGCTTTTTTTTCAGCTTGATTCCATGGGTAGCTGTACAGGACTAGGAAAAGTTGAATTAACAGCAGCCCATGTGGCTGGGATTATCCAGAAAAGAGCTTCCTGTTAGCCTGGTTCTGCTGGCATGGATGGAGCTGCAGTTGGTCAGTGCTGTGACCCCTCTGGAAACTTTTGAGCTTCCAAGTTTGTGGAATGAAGCTGCCTTTATTTAAAAGCCACTCCACACAGATAGGTGTGAAAATGCAGGATCTGTAGTTGTAGAAGGAGCTGGGGAGGAACCTGCAAAAATCATGTAGCCACTAAATATAGTCTGAGAAAATTGTATAACCAAGGAAATGATATAAAATCATGTGACAGTGGTCAAGTGCTACCTTAATGCCTTTTGTTCAGTCCTTATTTCCTTAATTATTTCCTTCTTGCCTAAGCTGAACTTAGCCCTGAAGTCCTCTGGCTTAAAAAAATAACAAGATCCCCTTTAAACCATTGCTCACTTAAGGCAGAAGAGTGCCTCCCCTTGCTTTTAATGCCAATTTGAGTTTGGAGCCTTGTTCCCTAAATCCAGAGTGACACAGGGAATGCTGCTCAGAGTGGCTGGGGATCTGTTCTGCCTGACAGGGGAGGCACAACTGGGCTGTTCCCTCCTCCAAATCCAGAGATTCCCCTGGGTTTTGCTCATTTAAACCCTTCAGATGATTGAAATGATGCCTTTGGGATCTGCACCTGCCTGGCTGCTGTTTCCTGACCCCATTCAGGATTTCTCCATCTGAAATCCTTTATCCCCAGCCAGATGGGAAGGATTCAGAAGGCTCAGTTTTCCCTGTAATAGGCTATACATAAAACACTCGTAAAGGTTATGCAATTCCCTAACTCAGTAATTATAGATTGAGCTAAATAATAGAGAAGCAGAGAGGGGTTTTTTTTGGGATCTAATTGCCTGGCTGCTCCAGCCTCTCCTGCAAACTGCAGGCATCAGAGGAAATTGGGAAAGCAGCTGTGACAGCCAACAAAAGGCTCCACATTCCCTTGGAGCTGGCATCAACTGCAGCCTCCACTTGTGCTGAATCCACACCCAAGTGCTGTGTGTGGATCCTGGGAATGTGAGTGCTTTCCTGTGTGTCCTTCTGGTTTATCCACAGTTTTCCTGTTTGTCCCTGCAGTTTATCCACAATTCCTGGGCCGTGCAGCACCTTGTCCTGCACAGGTTCTGTGCCTCAGGGCTGGCAGGAGATGGAGGTGGCACAAGATGTGTGGTGTGGAGTTGGTTCCCCTGGGCCAGGTCACTTCCCAGAGCTCTCCTGCCACGCTGCTCCCACATTCCCACTGAACTTTTCCATTCCTGGTGCTTCCCAGGCTCCAGGTTCACTCCTGTTCTTTGCTTTGCTGCTTGCCTCCC
The DNA here is from genome assembly GCA_025920805.1 of Petroica traversi. Classification (NCBI taxonomy): domain Eukaryota; kingdom Metazoa; phylum Chordata; class Aves; order Passeriformes; family Petroicidae; genus Petroica; species Petroica traversi. Next base: position 15,544,761 of record JAHLSL010000038.1, on the reverse strand, counting down.
CTGTTTAATCACATATTTAATATCAGTGATGGGTTTGCTCCCTCTCAGAGGGGAATCCCTGCCCTGTGACCCCTTTTTGCAGATTCCCTGTGTTTTCCTGAGCTGGGGCAGTGCCCAGCTCTGGCTCCTCCCTGTGCCACTGCCTTACGCCCTCACTGCCCCCTGCTCTTTTGCACACTTTGTGTAACAAGCTGGACACTGAAAGCCCCATCCCCAAATTTTGGGGGCAATCCACGAGGACACTCTGCCATTTACCAAAAAAAAAAAAAAAAAAAAGAGAAGGGAAAAGGAACTTGCACAGTTTTCATAAGGGAAATACAAAATATGTACCTTCAATATTTTGATTGTATCGATGAACTCTTGAATGTGGCGCTGGTTGCTGACGTGCACTATTGTCCCTGTTGCATAGGATCTCACATAAGAATTGCACTGTACAGCATTTTTGGTGTCTCTGTGCTTTGCTAAGCCTTGGGCAGTGCTGTGGCTGTGGGAGGGGAGGTTTGTCCCAGCACTCAGTGTTTTGTCACAGCAGAGCTGTGTGACGTGTGCTGTGTGTCCTTTCACCACTGCCAGCTCCACTGCTGGCCCCACATCTGGAACTGCTATTTGGACTTGGCTGCTGCTGAATCACTCTTGATTTGTTTGGTTTTATTTTTTTTTTCTGTACAATTTGAAATGCCAGAGCTGGGAGTTGTGTGCTGGTATTTGGTATTTGCTGTCTGTGTACAGAATCCCAGCTGCTGCGGAGTGGAATTTATTGCAACAAAAAAAATAAAGAAAAAGTAACAAAGCCGAGGAAAAAGAAGATGATGGCTCAAGGGGGAGCAAAACAGATACAAAGTGGCTGTAAACTTTGCTGTACATATGTTGAGAGCATAGTAGATGTGTCTGTTTAAATTAAAACCATGAAGACTGAAAAACTTTAATTACACTTCTGAGTCTTCTTTATTAGTGTGTCCTTTGATTCCCACAGGAGGGACGTGGGTGGGGGTGGCTTGCACGAAGCTTTTGCTGGAAATTTTAGCTCATCTCAGCTCAGTTTTATTTTACAGGTGAACAGGCTCTGTGGTGGTAAAGGGGGATGAAAGGAGAAGGGAAGGGTGAGACCCTGAGGCTGAGAGGGGCTTGCAGAGCTCTGCTGCCGTGGCTTGGTCCTTGGAGAGCAGCTCTGCCTGTGATGGATGAAGAGTTTGATTAGCCAAGGTTTTATCCTGCTATTGATACTTTTATCCTGCTGTTGATATTTTTATCCTGGTTTTGATATTTTTATCCTGCTGTTATCTCTCCAAAGAAGGACAGGGGTGTCACAGGGAGAGGCCTTGCAGGAAGGTGGATGGTGATAGGACGAGGGAGAGTGAGTGGTTTTAAACAAAGCCAGGGGAGATTTAGATGAGATATTAAGAATAAATTCTTCTCTGTGAGGGTGGGGAGGCCCTGGCACAGGGTGCCCAGAGAAGCTGTGGCTGCCCCTGGATCCCTGGCAGTGCCCAAGATCAGACTGGACAGGCCTTGGAGCACCCTGGGTCAGTGGGAGGTGTCCCTGCCCATGGCAGGGGGTGAAATGGGATGGTTTTTAGGGTCCCTTCCAACCCATCCTGTGACTCTGAAGTCCATCACTGGCTGGGGTCACAGTTACCTGTTTTAGGAACACAAAAAGGACAAACAGCTCCTGAGAACTGTGGGAACTCCTGGATCTCTCCTGGCTGGTGAGTCAGGAGGCTGGGAACTGCTGGGCTGATGAGTTTCTGTGGCTTTTGGGGTTTGAGCAGATGGAGACTGGGAGTGTTTGTGCTGCCCTGCAGCCTGTGCAGCCCATGAGATAACACAGGGAATGGTGCTGAAGGTTTTGATGGGAAAAGATTGATACTCAGCCACTACTTGTGCAAAAAGTCCCAGCTGAAACAGAGTAGGTCTGTTTTGAAATATTTTCAGCAGTGATCAGGCAGTCTGATTTGGGTTAAACTTGATTTTTGGAGGGGGAGGGAGAAAATAACTAAAGAATCCCAGAATGGTTTGGGTTAGAAGGGATCTTAAAGCTCATTCTGTTCCATCCTCAGCCATGGGCAGGGACACCTCCCAATATCCCAGGCTGCTCCATCCAGCCTGGCCTTGGACACTTCCAGGAATGGGGAATCCATCTGAAGTGTTGAAATTTTTTTTACTTTGACTTTTTTTGAGGTTGTCGCATTTTTCCCTTGGAAATCCCAAGTGTTTTTGCTTCGTGCTCTTGTAGGAGTCTCCTCCATGCTGCCCATTTTTCCCCTGAGCAGTGAGGGGAAACAATGAGAAGGAATTCCCATTGCACTGGATGTAATTTGGGATTCTGGGCTGTGCTGGGCTGCTCACAGCTTCCCCTGCTCTGGAAATGTCACCCCCAACCTCTGGCATTTGTCTTTCAGAGCTGATGCTCCTCTGATGTTCTCCTGGGAGGTGCTGCTGATGCCTTTGGATGTTTTATCATGAGCAGGTCAGCTCATAGAGGGTTTGCTCTTAAAGCTCCAAATCTGCTCCCTCAGGATCTTAAAATACTGGCAGACAACCTGGGCACTGCACAGATGTAGTTACACCACTGAAAGCACAGTGTTGGCCCTGAAATCATGTTTTTTATAGCTTGGGCAGTTGGTTGTACCCATTTACATGGCCAGTTTGCCCACCCCAGTTGGTACAAGTTCTGTGCAGGGGTTTCAGGGTTGAAAGGTGCAGCCTGTGGTCAGTGTGTGAAGCAAAAAGGCTCTTTTGGCAGGTGGCTCATTCAAAGGTACAGGAGATAAATGAAATCTGCTTCCTGCTGCTCTTTCCTGGCATGGGAAGCATTTGTTGGATGCCCCAGCAAGGTAAGTGCAGCATTTCCACAGGGAGATTTCTGGGGTTGGCTTGTAAGTCCTTGGTGGTACAAAATAAAACCTTTGGGGCAGGAATAAGGATTGTTTCAGAGTTTGGAGTTTTCTTTGAGCAGAGAACTGCTTGCCTTCAAGTCTGTCCTATTCTCCATCTCATCACATCCATTTTTTGGGGTCCACCTTGAACACCTCCAGGGATGGGGCTGACACATCCATCAGTTGTTTAGGGACAAAGCAGCAATTTCTAAAGAGAGGGCTCTGGTTTCTACGTTTCCCTCAGAGAATAAAAAAAACCCAAACCTTACTGGAAAAAGGATTTTCTTCCAGAGATCCTTAGGGGACACTTGTGCAGCCTCAAGCCCATGGAGTGTCCTGGCTGTGCTGCCAGCACTTGGCAACGCTGTCATTTCACAATGGGGGAGGCTGTGGCAATCCTGAATTAAAATTCTGCTCTGTTCTCCTCTGCCTCTGTTTCCTCCTCACTTGTGCTGGTCCAGCTGTTTGTGATTCCACGTGGCACAAGGGATTGCAGAAATGAATGGAAAAGTGACACAGGCAGGAGGGAAGAGCCCTGCAGGCTGAGTCAGCAGCTGGGGTGTTAAATGTGGCATTGATGCTTGGAGTGAATTAAGTCACAGGGAGGATTTGTGAGGTGAAAACTCTCATGGAGCTGCTGGAGAGAGTTTGGAGGAAGCCAGGGGGATGCTCCCAGGGCTGGAGCCCCTCTGGAGCCAGGCTGGGAGAGCTGGGGGTGCTCACCTGGAGACGAGAAGGATCCAGGGAGAGCTCAGAGCCCCTTGCAGGGCCTGAAGGGGCTCCAGGAGAGCTGGAGAGGGACTGGGGACAAGGGATGGAGGGACAGGACACAGGGAATGGCTTCCCACTGCCAGAGGGATGGGATGGATGGGATTTTGGGCAGGAATTGTGTCTGTGAGGGGGGGAGGCCCTGGCACAGGGTGAGCTGACAGAGGAAGAGGAGGAAAGCCAGCACACCTCAGTCCTTGTCACCTCACAGGACCCTGCTCTAACACCCTGGCGTTGTCACAGGGACCAAAGGCAGCTGCTCTGCTCCAAGGCCACACCGTGGGCAGAGCTGGCCCTGCAGAGCAGGGAACCAAGGCACAGCCCATCCCTGCTGTGTCTCCAGGCCTCCTGAAAGGCTACGGAGAGCTCCTTGCCCCGAGCTCTCCGAGCTCAGTGGGTGGAGAGGGTTTGCAGGTTCAGCAGGGCAGAGGAGACCACAAAACCCCCGGGTGTGGGAGGGAGAGCGAGCCCGAGGCTCTGGGAGAGGCTGCTGCAGAAAGCTTTGAAGGAGCAGCACTTCTGGATGTGGATCCATGGAAGGGAGAGGAAGGCAGTGGTGGAGAGTGGGGACAGTGACAGGAGCTCTGGTGGAGCCCCTGCAGCGATGGCACCGAGCTGCCTGTGAGAGGGAGGATGCTGGAATGTCTCCTTTCTTCCCCTTGATTTGTATTTCCAGTACTCCCCCATTAGCCTGGTTCTGAACCTCAGGCTGGCTTTTCATGTTTGCTTTGTGTTTAAAAAATACCCCAAATCAGACAACAAACCAACCCACAAAACCTTAAAATCCAGATAACATGAAAAATACAGAACGTACAAACTCCTCAGTAGCCTGGGACTGTCCCTCTCTCCCTGGAGCACTTTTGGGGGCATCTGCTGACACACACAGAGATTCTGGGAGCAGGACTGGCCAGGCTGCCCAAGGAAGCAGTGGAATCATCACCCTTAGGGGTATTCCAAAGGTGTGGATGTGGCACTTGGGGACATGGTTTAGAGGTGGATTTGGCAGAGCTGGGGATGGTTGGACTTGATGATCTTAGAGGGCTTTTCCAATTGAAATAATTAGAGGACACACACAGGTGGGGACTGTCACAGAATGGTTTGGGTGGGAAGGGACAATGAAGATCATCTGATTCCACCCCCTGCCATGGGCAGGGACACCGTCTCCTATCCCAGGTTGCTCCAAGCCCTGTCCAACCTGGCCTAGGGAGCTGCAAACCTGAGCTGACCACAGAGAAAGACACTCAAGGTGTCTTTGCTGCCCACAGGGTGGGCATTTTGGCCTCAGCAGTTGTTGGAATGGACTCTCCACTCCGCTCAGGTGCCATTGTCCCCCAAGGTGGAGTTTTCTCCCCTTTAGGATTTTCTGCCTTCTAACATTGATTTTCCGCTTGTCTCCTTGAGCTGCTGCCTATCACACCCTGACACTCCAGCCTCTGTCCTCGCTTTTACCTGGCTTATCTGGCAGGGCTCTGTGCTGGTTCTCACAAGTGGCAGCCTCCTGGCTCAGGGAGGAGGCTTTTCCAGCTGGGCTGTGCCTGGGAGGCCCTGGATTGCAGTGACCCTGGGGGATTGGGCAGTTCAGGGCTCCCTTTTGCTGGTTTTGTGCCAGTTCAGTGCTCCGGGTGCTCAGCTCAGTGCTGGGGGAGGGAGGGGGTTTATGGAATCACTGCTGCTTCCCTGCCAGGCTGGGGGCTCTGCCATCCTGGGGTGATCTGGCTCTGGGAGAGCTTTTCTTTGTGTCCAGGGAAGGGAACGGAGCTGGGAAGGGGCTGGAGCAGCAGGAGAGGCTGAGGGAGCTGGGAAAGGGGCTCAGCCTGGAGAAAAGGAGGCTCAGGGGGGACCTTGTGGCTCTGCACAACTCCCTGACAGGAGGGGACAGCCAGGGGGGTCGGGCTCTGCTCCCAGGGAACAGGGACAGGAGGAGAGGGAACAGCCTCAGGCTGGGCCAGGAGAGGTTCAGGTTGGACATCAGCAGGAATTTCTTCATGGAAAGGGTGCTCAGGCACTGGAAGGTGGTGGTGGAGTTCCCATCCCTGGAGGTGTCCAAGGAATGCTTGGACGTGGCACTCAGTGCTCTGGGCTGGTGACAAGGTGGGGATTGGTCACAGGTTGGGCTCAATCCTTTCCCAACCTAAAATGATTCTGTGATTTGCATTGAGTCAAGTGATCAGGTGCAGTGAAACCGCCTGTGCCCCATGCACTGCCCTTCCTGAGCAGCAAAATCCCTTGTGCCCAAGTGCTCATCTCTGTCAGGGCTCTGGGAACAAAAGGAACTTTTCTTTTTCCCTCTGCAGAATCCCAGGTGAGCTCTGTTTGCCCTCCCTGCAAGGCTGGACCCACTGTGCTGGAGGCTCTTCCTTTCCTCCTGTTTGGTGCAGACTGCTCAGCCTGGAGCTGGGATTGCTGAGATCCTGATATGAGGAGCACTGGCATGGAATCACAGCAAGGATCAGGTTGGAAAGAACCACAGAAATCATTTCCCTGTAAGAAATCCTTCCCTGGGAGGGTGGGGAGGCCCTGGCACAGGGTGCCCAGAGAAGCTGTGGCTGCCCCTGGATCCCTGGAAGTGTCCAAGGCCAGGCTGGACAGGGCTTGGAGCAACCTGGGACAGTGGGAGGTGTCCCTGCCCATGGCAGGAGGTGGAACAGGATGAGCTTTAAGGTCCTGTCCACCCTAAACCATTCCATGGTTCCATCAGTCTGACCTGGCTGCTGGTGGCCTTGAGACACCACCCAGGATTCAGTGACCCTTTAATTTGACCCTTTTTGGAAGCTCCTGCTCAGTCTGTAGCAGATGGATCAATTCTGCTGACCACAACTTTGCCTCCCCAGGGACTCTAAATGTGTTTGTTTTTTTTTTTTTTTTCCAGGCTCTGCAGTGGAACAAGAGGGTTCTTTGTGTTTCTTTTCCTCCTGGAGCTTTCCCTCTTTTCAAGAGCGACATCTGCTCTGGTCAATGGTACTTATCAGGCCTTTCAAACTCAATTAGGCACTCTGAGACTAACACTGAGAGCCGGGAGCTGCTCAGCTTCCCCAGCCAGCAAAGGATTTTCCCATCTGCAGCCCCTGTAATACCACGATTTTCCAAGATTTTCACACTCTGCCAGCTGAGTTTTTAATAACTGGCCGTTTGTTGGTGTCTGGAATGCTTGGAAACAGTGGCCAGTCCTGCGGGTTTGGTTTTTTTTTTCTTCTCTGAAAAATTTCATTCAGCACTTTTTAAAAGGGAGAAAAATAAAACTAAAGAAAAAGAAAAAAAAGCACTGTCTGCCCCAACCCTGAACTGAGTCGAATCTTAGATCCACAACAAATACCAGGGATGGGGTTTTTTTGGGCAGGCTTGCCAACAAAACCATCCCTGCGTTTGAATCGGTGAAAGCCGAGTGTGTTTCCCCTCGGCCGAGGTGCATCTCAGGGCACGGGGTTTTTGTAGGATCTGCTCCTGGCCCGGGGCTGTGCCCGAGTCCTGCCCAGCCGGGCGGGGAGGGATGGGATTAATCGCTGTCAGATGAGCTTGGCTCTGCCTCTGATCTCCGAGGCCGGGGAGATCTCTGTGTGTGCACTGCAGAGCTGGGCTTTGCTCAGCAGAGCTCTGGGAAAGGTTTTCCCCTCTCAGGAAATTGCTTTAATGTTCATCTTTGTCCTGAATGAAAATGATGACCTAAATATATCTATTTATTTTTTTTTTGTATGGCATTTTTTTGGTCTTGATTCAGTTAAGCTCCTCCGAGTGTCTCCTGTGCCTTTAACAAAAGCATTTTAATATTTCAGGATTCCTTTTTGGGCTGCTGAGCTAAAGGTTCCAGCTCACTGAGCTGAGTGCTCGCAGGGGCCTGGGATACTTCGTGTGTCACATTTTCATGCTCTGGGCTCCTTCTCAGGAGCTTCCAGGGGACCCTGAGCTGAGCTGGCTTCATGCAGGCGTGAAAGGAGGATCAGGGTGGTCAGAGCAGAGGCACCTGCACCTCCCTGCTTGGTGTCCATATCCAAAATCCGAGGATATCAGAGGAGAGAACGTAGGGAATGGGACTGGTCTGCTGGGAGGTGTCCCTGCCCGTGAGTTGAGCTTCAAGGTCCTTCCCAAGCCAAACCATTCCAGGTTTCCAGGGATTTCCCAGACTCCAGGCATTTCTGATTTTGATTTAAGACAGAATTATTTAGGTAAAACCCCCTTTTTGTCCCCAAGGATGATTTTTTCTTTGCTGAGATTGCACTTTTTGCGGATGGAAAAATCCTAGCCTGTGTGAGTTGGCAAGGTCTGGTTTTCAGCTAAAGCAGATGCTGATGTGTGTTTATATCCTGCTCCAACAAAAACTGTGGATAAATCAGGAGCTGAAGGCAGGAGGCATTTCCCTTCCTCATTCCAACAGCCCTCATGTTGCCAGTGGGGGGTGGGTGGAAAAATGGGAATTACAGCTCGGTCTGCAGGAATGCGACAGCAAAATTTAATAAAATATAATCCCAGCTCTCTCACCTGTCCTACAGGAAGCAAATTCAGGAAGAATTTCTTCATGGAAAGGGTTGTTAAGCAGTGGCAGGGGCTGCCCAGGGAGGTTTGGAGTCCTCGTTTCTGGAGGTGCCCAGAGAAGGACTGGATGTGACACTCAGAGCTCTGGGCTGGTGACAAGGTGGGGGTCAGTCACAGGATGGACTCGATGGTCTCAAAGGTCTTTTCCAGCCTAAATTATTCCATGAAATGAAGAAAGATCCAGAAAAGTTGACCCCAGCTCCTACTGCCTGAGAAATATCATGTGAGTGTAGGATTTAACTCTGTGGAATTTGGTTATAGGGGTAAAATAGAAAGGAGAGATCTCTAAAGATGGGTTTAGAGCATGGGAGTTTATTGGGAAAGAGCGTGGGTGTGAGAGGCTGCTGGGCTGCAAGACACAGCTCAGAGCAGCCCAGAGAGAGAGAGAGAAAGAGGCAAAAAGAGAGAGCAAAAAGGGGCTGATTTGCCATTTACTATACAATAAATCATCTTCTCTGTTGAATATTCTAATTCTCTTTAACCAATCTGAAACAAGCTACAAACCCTACAACATTTACATGCAACCTATAAGAATCATCACATTACCATACGGGGTTGTATTTTAAACCTTAAAAAACTGCATTTTGGAATCTCTACCAGGCAGGCAGGGTCTGCTCTGCCCTTTGGACCTGCCTGGGCAGAGGGCATTGTTCTATCCAGAAGGAGGATTCCCTTCAGCCAGCTCTGCCATTGTTTCTTAGTTACTCTT
>JAHLSL010000038.1:15478634-15521653 GCA_025920805.1 Petroica traversi | reverse complement strand
ACACTCCTTGGGGGCCACACTCCTTGGGGGCCACACTCCTTGGGGGCCACTCCTTGGGGGCCACACTCCTTGGGGGCCACTCCTTGGGGGACACTCCTTGGGGGCCACACCTTGGGGGACACACTCCGTGGGGGCCACACTCCTTGGGGGACACTCCTTGGGGGGCACTCCTTGGGGGCCACACTCCTTGGGGACACTCCTTGGGGGCCACACTCCTTGGGGACACTCCTTGGGGGACACTTCGGGGACGCTTCGGTGCCTCACGGCGGGCGGGTTTTGTTCGTGCCCATCACCCGCACCGGCCCCTGGGCTTCATCGGCGGAGGCTGTGCCGGGTGTAGAGCCAGGGAATGGTTTGGGCTCGAAGGGTCCGTAAAGATCCAGTTCCACCCCCTGCCATGGGCAGGGACACCTTCCACTATCCCAAGCCCCATCCAGCCTGGCCTGGAACACTGCCAGAGATGGAGCTATAGCTTCCCTGGGCACCCTGTGCCAGAGCCTCCCACCCTCCCAGGGAGGAATTTCTTTTTAATATCTCACCTAAACCGACTTTCTTTCAGTTTAAAACTGTTCTCTTTTTTCCTGTCACTTCATGCCTTTTCCCAAAATCCCTCTCCAGCTTTCTGGGAGCCCCTTCAGGCACTGGAAGAGGCTCTGAGGTCTCCCTAGAGCCTTCCCCAGGTGAGCACCCGCAGCTCTCCCAGCCTGGCTCCAGAGCAAAGGGGCTTCAGTCCCTGGAGCATCTCCATGGCCTCCTCTGGACCTGCTCAAGCAGCTCCATGTCCTGCTGTCACATCCCAGATCTGGAGCAGCTCTGCAGGTGGGGTCTCACCTGAGCTGGACAGAAGGGCAGAATCCCCCCCTCCCTGCTGCCCACTCTGCCCAGGATACCCTGGACCTTCTGGACCAATCTTCCTTAACCACTCCAGGAGTGTCACACTGTTCAGCAGCTGCATAATCTCTCTTTTTCTTTTTTTTTTTTTTTTGTTTATTTTTGGTGCCTGAGCTCAGGTTTCCAGCGGGTCCCTCGTGGCTCGGGCTGACGTCTCCTCTTGGCGGGCTCCGTGAGGGGCTCGGCGTCATCCCCGGCCGTGCGTCACCCCCGGGCCAGGAGCCCTGCGTGTGTGTCAAGGTTATTTCAGCCCAGCTTGGCCAACAGCTCCTGGCAGAGAGAGCAGCTCCAGCCTGGACACCCTGGCACATCCCCCCTGCCAGGGGACACCGGCAGGGACGCAGAGTCCCGGCTTGGGGGCTCTTGGAACCAGAGGAATTGCCAGCAGGGAATGTGTGATGGCTTTGGGCTGCCCAGCCCTACAGGCACTGGGGGGGAGCTGAGAGTATCCCTTAGCTGTTGCAGCTTTTGTGCTCCAAAATGCAGGGATCTGATGGAGTTTCCACTTGGCAGCACTTGTGCCCCAGAGAGGTTTTCCCATGGGCAGAGAGGCTTGTGCTTCATCTTCTGGATGCCCAGGGAAGGTGCTGTCTTTCTCCTCAAGCTCTTGACACGGTTGGGAACATTAGATGAGCTTCCCACTGTGTGAGCAAATCTGCAGGTCTGAAGCAGAAACTGTGGGGTTTGGGGCCAAAAGGGAGTTGAGAACTTGGAGCTCAGGGTGCTGGTGAGGACCATGTTCCCAAGGATGCAGTTGGGAATCTGCAAGATCCTGTGCCCTGCAGAGTCCCTTAATTTCCTTCGAAAGAAGAAAGTTCTGGATTCTTTGGTTTAGCTCCCTGGAGGGGCATCCTGTGGCATCCCAGCAGCTGCACAGCCCCAGAAATCCTGTGGGAGCTCTGGGGTTTGGTTTGGCCTCTCTCCCCTTCCTCTCTCCTCTCCCTATCTCCCATTTTCTTTGGAGCTTGCAGTGGGACTTTCCAGGCGAAGCCCATGACTTTCTTATCTTTCTTATCACCGTGACATTCTATTAATAACTAATTTACAAGAACTGCTGCTTTCCATAAACATTTTTGACTTTTATGCGAGCAACAGGTGTTGCTGCTTATGTAACACCTTGGAAACCTCGCAGAGGATCAGCAGCTGGCAGTTCACTCACTAAATGTCATTTTATGAATGTGTCTTTTTTTTTTTTTTTCTTTATTCCCTCTTTTCCCTCTCCCTGTGCTTTAATCTCCTTACAAACCCCAGAAATTTCTAGCTATCCCGGGCAGATTATTGCTGTACAGTGGAGCACATGTTTGCTTCCTACTAATCCTTTGCACTGCCACTAATTAGTTTAAACTCTGTCCTTCAGCAGTGACCCCAGGCTGGCTGGTTTTGGGACTTGGAGGAACTGCTTGTGCCCCTTCAGAGCCCTCTCCCTCCTATCCCAAACTTCCAGGCATTTCAAAATCCAGCAGGAGGGAGCAGTGATATCCCTGGCTGCTGCTGCTGCTCTCACACGCACGGGGTTTTTTTTTTCCTTTTTTTTTTCCTAAGGTGTGGGACAACTCCTACTCTCTGCCAGGTTTTGATTGGCTTTCCACAGAGGCAGTGTCCTATAAATTGCCTTCTCTGCTCTGCTTCTGCCTTATCACCAGCTGAGGGACAGGTGAGTACAGGAGAGGGGAAATTCCAGCTGCAATTCCATTGCCTAATCCTTGAAATTAGTGTTGGTTCTTCATTTAAATTAGTGGGGTGGGGGAAATAATTTTCATGTTGCAGCTTCCTCATTTTGCTGACACTTTCTAATATCAGTTTGAGTTGATAAATTAAATTAGAAACTGAGGAACTATTCAGAAGAGGATATGGGAGGGAGATTTGAAAATATATCGTGGAATCATGGAATGGTTTAGGTTGGAAGGGACCTTAAAGCTCATCCTGTTTCAAGGGCAAGGACATCTTCCACTATAAATTATATGTATGTATTTATATAATTTTTTTCTCTTCAGTTCCCAATAGACCAGAAGTTTTCCTCTTTGGGATAGTAAAAAGGGAAGCCTACAAAAAATTTAAGTTATTTTACATCAGTGAAATGAATATTTTTTTGTGTGTTCAGAGCTGTTAATAACTCCTGGAAGTTATTTAAGATGGGAAGCTTGGGTCTAGCAGAATGGGCTTTTCTCTCTGACTTGCTTTTGCAAGTTAATCACTGTGGTGGGGCTGACTCCAGCTATTTGGGGAAGTGTTTTAAGGCATAATATTGATTTCTTTATATATTTGTGCATTTATGACAACTTTAGTAGCCAATCACACCTGGGTTTTTTCCCCCTTTGTGTTTGCAATAGAAATAAATGTCATCAGTGGAGGTTTTTGCAGCAGCTCTGCTGCCTGGGCTGTTTTAGTGCCTGGTAGAAAATGCATTTACTGTTCTGAGTCAGCCCTGGGAGTAAATTCTCAGCTTAAACCTTTGTGGTTTCACTCCAGGTGCATTTGGAAAAACCAGTCCAGTCATTGGGAAACCAATTTTAGTCACAGCCAGCTTTTGTTTGTACTTTGCAGAGCCCAAAATGCCTTTTCAGGTACTTGGAGTGGATTTTTTTTTTTTGTGACACAGACCAGTGAGTGGCCCTCAGTGCTGGAACATTTTGTTTTTCCATGCTGAAATAGGAAGGAATTATCATGAGACCTGGTGCCTGGGTCTGTGTCCAGCTGGAATTTGAATATTTCCAGGGATGGACAGTGCCATCACCTCTCAGGCTATCTCAGACTCAGTCTTTTTGATCAGTTTAAATGCATTTTTTAAATAATGGGAGTGTCTTATTAGACAATAGGTAATTTAGCAAATCTGTATTCAAATAGGAAAACCCCCTCAAATTCCAGAAAATTCTCAGCTGGGTGAGCTGAGAAGGGAAAGGAACACCCTCATGAATCACTTGTTTGCTTTTCTCTGCAACTGGAATCCATCTGCAGCAATGAAAGGCTGCAATTTCTTGTGGAGAGCTTCCTTGTGCCCGACTCTCCTTTTTGAAATATATGCCCCAAGAAAGGATTTGACAGGGTAACCTCATCAGGCAAGTCTGAAATATGGTGTCCTCTGGGAATTTACATATTCTAGATCCTCAGGAAAGAGTTAAAAATTGTTCAGAGGAGATAAGGAAAAAATAAATTATTGAGCCTTGAGGATTGTATTTGAGAGAAGTAAATTTGCCCCACAGAAAAGAGCAGTTTGGCTGCAGGTGTGATTTATTTCTGTACTTTGCATTTCCTTCCCCAGTATGAAAGATTTGGAGAGAAAGAGCCCAAACTTGAATACAGCACAGAGTTAATTATAATAATGTGAAATAATTAGGACATTTTCCTGAGGCCTGGCTAAATCCTGCCACTCCTCTGTTTGCTTTCGGGATACTGTCCATCCTGAGTGTGAAGCTGGAGAAAATCTCCCTTTTTTCCAAGAGATTTCCTGCTGCCTCCTTGGCTCAGCTGCCCTTGCTGATGCAATCCTGAGGAGTTTTGCTTATTCACAGCAGCCTGCAAAACTTTCACTCCAAACATGGCATCACATCATCTTTGGTTTATTTTGTATTTGTGCCTAAAATCACAGTTTTGAGTGATTTAAAAAAAAAAAAAAGGTTTAATCTCGAGCTTTTCAGTGTTCTCCCTGCCCATTTTCCTGGACTGTGGATACTTTGCTGAGCTCACTCCAGGGAATACATTACCTCTGCTCATGTTACATCCCAGGCTGCTTCCAGCCCTTGCTTGGCTCAATCCCCCAGCCCTGGGATGGATCAAATTCCTCTGGTTCCCTGCAGAATTTCCTGGGGGAGCCTCTAAAAGCCGCTCAATGGGGTGGAGCCACTGGTGACTGATCTCCTCTCTCTCTCCTCGCAGCAAACCTGAAGGAGAAGATGCCAATGGTCAGGAACCTGGGCAGAGCTGCCAGGCAGCTGCTGCAGAGCTCTGGCTGTGGCTGTGGGGTGTCCCTGGTGCCTGTCAGGGCCATCGGGGTGTCCCCACGCCAGGTGGCCTCCGACGCCAGCTTCCACTCTGTGACCTTCTCTGAGTCTGATCACCCCCGCGTGCTCATCACAGGTCAGCATTCATGGCATGGCTGGGCCCCCACTGCTCTCCTCCCTCCCCAAAGAGCACAGTTCTGGAAGCAAAATTACCCAAAATGTCCTGGAATTGGGATGGTCTTCCCATCGGAGTCCCCTGTGAAGTTTCCTGTTTGAATTCCAGAACTTTCCTTGAGGAAAAAAACTAAAAGTTTCCTGACTCACTGAGAAAATCATCCTAATTCCTGATGTGATACAGATAATAATGGAATTCTGTATTTTGTGACCCCTCTTTTTCCTCTGATTTTTGTGTCTTAGGTGGTCTTGGCCAGCTCGGGGTGGGACTTGCAAAGCTGCTCAGGTGAGTCACCATTCCCTGGCTTGCTGTGAGTGAGGAATTCCAGCTTTAGCCATCACTTCTAGGAGCAATAGTTGTCTGGAAAGTTGTTTATAAAAGAAATCCTATTTTTCAAATGCTATTTTTGCCTCTTAGCTTAATTTTATTGGTTGGACTTGATGATCTTAAAGGTCTTTTCCTTAATGATCCTTAATGATTTTATAATTAAATTTCCACCATCATTTTATTTGTCCCTCCTGTGCCAGCTGTGGGTTCCTGACGTACTTCCTGTGTGTTTATTGGTCACAACTCCCAAAATAACATAATTTTGTCTGAGGGACTGTCTGCTGGGTTGTTTGCTTCCAGTTAAATGGGAGAATTCAGACTCTGAACCCTCAGAGTTTTCCTTCTCTCTTTTTCCTTCTCTTCCTCCACCTCAAGCACAGTTACCTCCTTTTTTTATGATACCTTTTCAAGAAGTGTGAAATGCTCCAAGAGCTCCCCCTGCTCCATGTCCTTGTCCATATCCAGCTCAGCTCCAGGGTATCATTTGCTCACAGGCTTTGCTGGAGGGGATTTGGACCAAGACCAAATGTGAGCAGACTCAGTGCACTCCACACTGTTGCAGTTTGAATATTTTCTCCCATTTCTATGAGATATTTTAAAATCATCCAGATAATGGGAGGCTGGAATGTGCTCCAATGCCCCCAGATTTGCTCTCTCCCCAACAACCTTGTGTTGATTAGCACAAGGTCACAATTTCTCTCTTTTGTTTGCTTTGTTGTTATAAAAGTAGCTGCAGTTACAGCAAGCCCAGTGGCTTTTTGTTGTCTGAAGGGGAGTGAATTATCCCTGGGTAAAGTTTCCAGTAAGAAAAGGGTAGGAAAGTTTCTTTTCCCAACATATTTTCACTTTGTAAAAACTTTCCCTGTCTTTATGCAGATGTTGACTGCTCCTAGAAGTATTTTTAAATATTTTAAGATGCTGTGTTGACTTTTAAGGGATTATTGGTTTTTTCTTCTGTTTAGTGCAATAACTGATTTTATTGTGAAATTATCCCTCTGCTATCACTCCTGCAAAACAAAATAGCAACTGATGGATTATCTCAAAAAGCTCTGGACTCACTGTTCCATGTGGGTATTTTTACACAGGAAACGCTTTGGAAAGAACAATGTGATCTTGTCTGACATTAGAAAGCCTGCAGATAATGTTTTTTACAGTGGTAAGTGACTGGGGAAGTGCATGGAAAAAAGAGATCTTGACTTTACCTCTGATGTTCATAAACTAATTATCAAAGTGATAAGTGGATTACACTGACAAGCTGCTGTTCAGACCTTCTGCATGATGCCTCCCTGCTTTGAAATCTTGCCAAGATGTTGGTTTCCTCTATTATCCCTTTTTCCTAAATATTTCTCTTTGCATTTTTTCACCACTCTGCTGACCTGAATAGCTACTTGAGGCACATTGTGCTCCTGCTGTAAAAAGAGGTGCTTTTATTCTTTTGGAGGGAGGAAGTTGGAAATGAAACTTGTGCCTTTTTTCCTGCTCAGGGAATTTTTATGATGAGATGGATACAGCGCAGGATTTAATATTTTTTGATTTCCACTGGAAACTTGCTGAGGTTTTTCTTCAGCTGTTGTTTAGTGATGTATTTAGGCAGTAGAAACTGAGCTTGGTGCAGAAGCTGCATGGAAATCCATTCCTGACAGCCAATTTCCCACTGCTCCCATCTCCTGCAGGTCCTTTTATCTTCGCTGATATCCTGGACTACAAGAACCTGCGGGAGATCGTGGTCAACAACCGCATCACGTGGCTGTTCCACTACAGCGCCCTGCTCAGCGCCGTGGGGGAGGCCAACGTGCCCCTGGCCAGGGCTGTCAACATCACTGGTGTGTGCTGGGTTCCAGGCCTGAAAGATGTGACAGGGCACATTTGGGTTGGGGATCAGGGGAAGGTTCTTCCCCCCCAGAGGGTGGTCGGGCAGTGGAAGAGATCCTGAGAGGGTGGTCACAGCCCCAAGGCTGCCAGAACTCCAGGAATGTTTAGACAAAGCTCTCAGGGATGCACAGGGTGGGATTTTTGGGTTGTCTGTGCAGGGTCAGGAGCTGGACTGGATGATCCTGATGAGTCCATTCCAGCTGAGAATATTCTGTAATTCCAGCAATGGCTTGAGAAAGCAGAAATATTCTGATAAATCCTGTTGGGTTTTTTGGTTTTTCCAGGTTTACACAATGTCCTGGATATTGCAGCTGAGCACAATTTGAGGCTCTTTGTTCCGAGCACTATTGGAGCCTTTGGACCCACCTCTCCTCGAGATCCAACTCCTGATCTCTGCATTCAGAGACCGAGGACAATCTATGGAGTCTCCAAGGTCCATGCTGAGCTCATGGGAGAAGTGAGAATTTTTTTGTTTTATTCATTTCCTTAAAGTTAGTTCTGGGAGAATTTCACTGGTGCAGATTGCCCAGAGAAGCTGTGACTGTCCAATCCCTTGAGGTGGCCAAGGCCAGGCTGGACAGGGCTTGGAGCAGCCTGGGATAGTGGAAGGGGCAGGGGTTGGAATCTTCTTTAAAGTCTCTTCCAACCCAATTCATTCATGATTCCGTAACTGGACCTTCATTACTTTGTAAGATTCCTCACTCATTCTTTTCCCCATTTTTCCTTCCTTCAGACTTCAGAACTCAGCAGTGATCTGAGGCAGCTCTGAAGGTCGAATGTCTTGAGTTTTGTTGGGAAAAGCACAAAGCATGGGCAGCTGGCAAACAGCTGACTTTCAGTGTCATTTCTTTGCTTATTTTTTATGGCTTTGGTCTCTGCCTTGCCTGCCAATGTCAATGGCACTGCAGAAAGGACAGTGCACAAAGCCTTGTGACAGCAGGTACACGATGATGACTTTTTCTCTTCCTCTCTAAAAAAAGACTTTAAAGCCAAAGCCATGGGAGTCTGCACATGCACAGCTTCTGTTTTGGCTTTGTAGTGATTTATAAACAACATTTTTAAAGCTGTATTTTTATACAGTTCCCTCACATAGGTTTGAGGACTGTGCCATCCTGGAAAGTCTCACAAACTTAGGAGTGTTCAGTTTCTGAGCATTCTAAACCCTGCATGAGTGGCATGACCATCCATGTCAAAGATGCATCTACTGATGTGGATGTGAGCTGGAAAAGAGCAAGCAGGGAGATCAGCAGCCAGGCAGGGAATGGGGATTGTTCAGTAATTCCTTTCCTTTCATCCCTGTCCTGGGGCAGCTGAAGGCTGGTCCTGGGGCAGGTTTTTCCTGTGAAACCAATCTGTGTGTGACCAACTCCTGGTGTGTAACTCTGTGTTTCTCCCCTCCCTCCCCAGTACTACCACTACCGCTATGGCCTGGACTTCCGCTGCCTCAGGTACCCAGGGATTATCTCTGCTGACTCCCAGCCTGGAGGGGGAACAACTGGTGAGTGACTGGTGCATGACAGGAGGGCTGGGGAGAGCTTCTCCCAAGGACTTGGAATGACAGGACACAGGGAATGGCTCCCCAGTGCCAGAGGGCAGGGATGGATGGGAGATTGGGAAGGAATTCCTGGCTGTGAGGGTGGGCAGGCCCTGGAATAGAATTCCCAGGGAAGCTGTGGCTGCCCCTGGATCCCTGGCAGTGTCCAAGGCCAGGTTGGGGGGCTTGGAGCAGCCTGGGATAGTGAGTGACATCCCTTCCCATGTGAGGGGATTGGAACTGGATGGTCTTTAAGTTCCCTTCCAACTCAAAGCACTCTGATTTCATGATGAATATCACAGAGTCCTGCAGCCAGCTTTGAGACAGGAGACTTTGGGGTTGGTCTGAGGTTTGATGACTGGCATGAAGTGCACGACACAGATCTTTACACATCCCTTATTCTCTTCCCCAGATTATGCTGTCAAGATTTTCCACGATGCCATAAAGACTGGAAAATTCAAGTGCTACCTGAGGCCAGACACGAGGCTGCCCATGATGTACATCGATGACTGCCTGAAGGCCACGCTGGAGGTCATGGAGGCTCCTGCAGAAGCCCTGACCATGAGGACCTACAACATCAGTGCCATGAGCTTCACTCCTGAGGAGCTGGCCCAGGAGGTGCAGAAGTATGTCCCTGAGCTCCAGGTGACCTACAACGTGGATCAAGTCAGGCAGGCCATAGGTTAGTATCTTCCCTGGCAGCAGATAAGGAAAAAATCCTCAGGGGCGAAATAAAGTCTGTTTTCTTTTTAGGAACTGACAAATCTCTGCTGTGCAGTTCAAGCCTTATGGTTCAAAATTCAACTATAATAGTGATGAAACATCTCAAAATTCACAGAGGTTTTTCCTAAACCTCACCTTTCTTGGTTCTTTTTTCTTTTTTTTTCCCTGCAGCTGACAGCTGGCCCATGAACTTCGACGACAGCAACGCCCGCAGGGATTGGGGCTGGAAACATGATTATGACCTCCCCGAGCTGGTGTCCACGATGTTTAGCTACCTTGGGTCTGATTCCAGGATTGCCCAAGCTAACTGAAATGCTTTCAGATGTTTCCAGATTTCCACAGAGGACCAGGAAGAAATGGCTGAATTTTAGTTTGTAATTTTCTGAGTCTTAGAGCATGTCAGTTACCAATTTTCGTAAGTAGCGACAGAGTTGGGCAGAAAAGTCCTTTAGCTGGAATGTCCTTTAGGTAATCAACACCACTGGGTGCTGTCCCCAAACACAGCACTGCTGAAAAACACAGAATTCTTGAACTTTCACACTTAGGAAAAAAAAACCACCAAAAAAAAGCACTTACTCCTGGCTGATGACTCTCCAATCATTCCTGCCTCCTCCTTGGCAAACATGGGATGGCATTGTCCAACCGAAAAGCTAAGGATAGGTTTTGCATTTTTCTGGTGGAGGATGTTAGTTTGTAGCAAGATAAGATCCTTTCTACTCTTGGCTTGCAAGAGAGACATCAGAAGAGCTGTTTCCAAATTGCAGGGGATCGTTGCAATTCTAGTTTGGAATCAAGCTTTGGTCAGTAGCTCCTATTTATATCTCTCTTTAGTGCTGCCTAAGCATACACTTTTCTATACCTAGGGCATACAGAGCAGCATTCTTATGATGCTGCTTGTAAATGTGAAGTGGAATAGGACTTGAATTCTCATGATGCTTTAAAAACAACAGGGTTTACAAGCACAGCTTGGTCCTGTTCTCCACAAGTGCCGCTGCCTTCGCTGCACCCTCGGAGGGAGAGCTGAAATCCGAGGAGCTGTTCCATGGATGTGAGTCTGGGTGGGATTTCAGGGAGGCCAAGCCCTTGGCTGGGGCTTTTTTAGCAGTACTTTTGGTTCTGCCAGTTGTTTGGTGTCCCTGCATGGTGACAGATTGCCTGGAGCAAGTTTTGAAGGTGGGCTGAGGATGGAGCCTTACGGTAGAGTCGAGTCAGCCTTGGAAACCTTTCCTGCTCACCCCATTTCCCACGTGCACTGTGTTTGTGGATGCTGTTTGTGTGTAACTCATACCCTTTTATTCTTCAGAGAGGGATCCAGAAGCTGAAACCATCTTCTGGCTACAGCTAAGGGCTGTTCTGCTCGTTGAGTTTCATGCACAGGAGATTCTGGGATGGACAAGGGAGTTGTAGTAGATGCGTGAGAGGAAGAGGTGTCAGTTCAAAAGCTACTTAGGAGACTTCAGGAAATGACAAACTGGAGAGACAGGAAAGTCATTGTAGGTAAAACACCAGTTTCCATGGATGTGAGTCTGAGCTGTCAGCTGCTCTAGCTGAGAAACAGCCTCTGGGAGCTTTGGACTTTATTTTTTTCAAAGAAAAAATATCTTTCATTTTCAAAATGACTGGAAATTCCCTTTAGGAAGCTCTCATTTTTTTTTTTTCTTGTATACTCCAGTAGTGTGTGTAGGTAAACACATTCAAGTATATTTTTATTTTGCCTACAATTTGTTTGCTCTGTTTTCTGTGATGGTGCTTTGGTGGTTGTGAGTCTGTTGAGTTTTCTGTAACCCTGCCACGATCAGGTTTTTGTCTCTTTGTGTGGGAGTTCTCCTGCAGGGAATGTGTTTCCTCACAAAAGTAACCTTCCAATGAAGATTCTGTGGTGAAACCCAGTTGTTGAAACATTTGTTACACTTGTATCTCTTGGTTTTGTACTTATTTTATCCTTTCATCTGTGGGCGAAGTAGGAATTTCCCAGGTATTTAAGCTCAAGGGTCGTGGCTGTTACTGAAACATTTTTGTATTGTTTACGTTGCTGAAAAGACAAGTTTTGAGACTTTGGCCACTGTTGTAACTCTCACGTAGCTCAAGTGTAATTTTTGGCCCAATGGGCCAGTGAAGTCGGCCCTCCCTTCAGACCCTGCTGGGAGAGACTGGCTGGGCTTTGTCCTCTGCCCTGCCCAAAAGGATGGGATCAGACTGGATTATCTCCCAGGAACTGGAGCCAGCAGATGAAGGGCTGGAAAGGAGCTGAAGTGTCTTGTCCACTCCTCAGTGCCTCTGTTCCACCCTCAGAAATGTAAAATAAAGAGTTGTTGATGGGTCTCACTCTGTTTCCTTATGTCAGTCAAAGTCCAGTTTAACTGGAGTCAACAGGAGAAGAGGAGCAGGAATGTTCTTTCTTCTCAAGCACTGTCCTTGGTGGTGGAATTACACAGGAGCCTTGATCAGGTGTCACAGCAAAGGTGAAAATCCAACCCATGGCATTTTGAACACAGTTTTGTTTTTCCTGCCAAGGTGTTGCTGGCTTCATTTAGGAACATTCACTTAATCAGCCTAATTTTTTTAAAATCTGAAATGAACCATGTTCCAATAGAGAACTGGTGACAATCAGGGAATGTCATTAAATGTGTGAAATTCTCATTTTCAATCTCACCAGTGATCTGAATTTTTTTTCCCCTATGTCTCCCACATTCACTTCTCTTGTAATGATGTCACAGCTTTTTTTTTCTGAATGCAACCCACTCGATGTGGTACAAGATATCTACCTTTTGCTACAAGTTTGAAGTTTGACTTCTGGGCAGAGACTTCCCTCCTGACACTTGAGCACTGTGGCTGATAAATCACCTATTCAGGAAAAAATTGTAAAAAAAAAAAAAAGGTTAAGAATATTTTTTCAACTATTGTAAGTTGTGGGTGATGCCTACTTTAATAAAATCCTATGCAGATGGATCCTGGCTTTGTCATCCTTGGTTGGAGCAGTGCTGGGGGATCCTGGTCAGTGCTGGGGGCTCCAGGAGAGCTGGAGAGGGACTGGGGACAAGGGATGGAGGACAGGACACAGGGAATGGCTTCCCACTGCCAGAGGGCAGGGCTGGATGGGATTTTGGGAAGGAATTCCTGGCTGTGAGGTGCTGAGGCCCTGCTGGGTCCCTGTTTCTGTGTCTGAGCAGGTCCTGGCTGCAGCTCTTGCCCAACCTGTGATGGGTCAGCAGGAGCAGCTTTGCAGGGAAGGGTGAGGAGATCACGCTCATGACTCCCCACAGCCCCACCCTTAATCCAGGGATAAACCCTCCCTGCAGGTGAACCCAGGCCTTTCCCTCCTCCCACTCCTTGGCTTTCTAACCATGGGAACCTCTGGAGGAGAGAACGTTCCTCTCGACCCCGATTTAATGACTAACGTGGCCATTGTTTGTCATTAACACCAGTCATTAACGTGGCCATTGTGCTCGGCTTTGGGAGGTGTTGCAGCACCCAGCTCTTCCCAGCTGCCTCCCCTTTGATCCCTGCTCTGGATCTTGTCGAGTCCTGTTTGACACAGCCCAGCCCGGCTTTTAGAAGTGCCAGAGGTGATGGAGCTGGAGCCAGGCTGGGAGAGCTGGGGTGCTCACCTGGAGAGGAGAAGGATCCAGGGAGAGCTCAGAGCCCCTTGCAGGGCCTGAAGGGGCTCCAGGAGAGAAGGAGAGAGACTTGGAATGGGGGTCTGAAGGGACAGGACAAGGAGGAACTGATGGCCTCAAACTGAAGGATGGTTGGTATAAACTGGATATTAACAAGAAATTGTTCCCTGTGAGGGTGGGGAGGCCCTGGCACAGGGTGCCCAGAGAAGCTGTGGCTGCCCCTGGATCCCGGGCTGGATGGAGTTTGGAGCTGCTTTCTCCTCTTGGCTGTTTAAGCCATCAGACAGGTGCAGGAAGAGGAGGAAACTCCTTCCCTCGGTGGAAAGGTGTGAGGGATGTGGAGGATTAACCCCTGAGCTTTGGGAAAACTCCTCCTGCTGCTCCTCCGGGTGGAGTGGAGCTCTAACTCTTTGCCAGGAGCTCTGAATTCCTTCAGGGAAGAGAAGCTGAGCCCAGGGAGGTGAAGAGAGGAGAGCAGCCGGGTTATCCAGAGGGAAATCCAGGGCTGGGATCCCCACCTTGCAGCCCTCTCTCCGTGTTTCAGCCAGGCCTGGTGGCTTTCCTGCCCTGCTGCAGGCAGGCTGTGTCTATTTTAGGGGAACATCAGCTGGCATTTGCCCTTCTCCTGGAGCCTCAGGCCACACAAATGCTCCCCGGGCTATTTCTGGCTCCACACCATAACTGTATGAGATCCTGAATTCCTCACGGGAATGAGGGGCAGGGAGGGGGCAGCTCCTGGAACAAACCCAGGGATTTCAGGATGGCTGGGATGGCACAGAGCAGCTCCGAGCTGGCACTCACGGCTGGGGAGACGCAATTCAAAAGACATTTCTGCCTCAGCAGCTCCGTTGTGGAAGCTAAATCTGGAGTGGGCATTGCTCAGCCAGGAAAGAGAGAGGCTCCTGCCCTTGATTATGTAACTGAGAGCAGTTTAGGATATTTTCCTGCCCCTGCAGTCCTTGTGCAGCCTCCTGGAGCTTCTGAGAAGGTGCAGCACACAGGTCAATGCTCACTTTAGAGGGGATTTAAACTTTTGGACAAAATAAATAAACAGTCTTGTGCCCTCTCCCCCCATCTCAGATGGATCCCCACAGCAGAAAATATCTTAGGGGCAGGATAATATTTCTTCTGACTTCAAGCAAGCTCTGATATTTCAGTTTGGAGAAGAGAAGGATCCAGGGAGAGCTCAGAGCCCCTTGCAGGGCCTGAAGGGGCTCCAGGAGAGCTGGAGAGGGTCTTGGGACAAGGCATGGAGGGACAGGACACAGGGAATGGCTTCCCAGTGCCAGAGGGCAGGGATGGATGGGAGATTGGGAAGGAATTCCTGGCTGTGAGGGTGGGGAGGCCCTGGAATGGAATTCCCAGAGAAGCTGTGGCTGCCCCTGGATCCCTGGCAGTGTCCAAGGCCAGGTTGGACAGGGCTTGGAGCCACCTGGGACAGTGGAAGGCATCCTTGTCCATTCCATGGTTCCACAATTCTGTGAACTCTTCCACAGGTGAATGTGAAGCTGAATGGAAATCAGACTCTGCAGAGGTTTTTTTTCTTAGCCCACATTGAAGTAACCTCAGGTTTTCCCAGCAAAACTTGGCCAGAGCAGCAAATGAGACCCCCACATGTGTGAGCTCTGAGCCTGGGCTGGCGGGGGATGTCCTTGGAGCCATGACTTTGGTGGCCTTTCCCAAGGGGGAAAGCAGCTGAGTGCCCACATCCCAGTCAGTTTTGGAGTGAGGTTTGGGGCAGGAAGGGATTTGGGGCTGGGGAGGAACAGCAGTTTTATCAAATTTACTTCTCTTCCCTGTTCTTTTTACCTCCCAACCCCATCCCTGAGAGTCGTTCAGGGATTAGTCTGGAGTAAGAACCAAACCCAGCAGGAAATTTTGAGGCAGTGACTTCCTTTCGGATGACAAATTAACTCAAATTGTGAGCTTCATCCAGGGGAAAGGGCTGGGGATGCACCCCTGGGAACTTCCCTGCTGCAGTGAGGCCACGATGAATTCCTGCAGGTGTGGGATGAGCTTTGGAGCACCCCTAAAACCGAGGAGGTTCCTGGCAGGGCACACCCAGCTCCAAGGACAGCACCAGCTGATCGATTTTTGGCAGGGCTGGGGGACCCCAGGGTGATGTCACCTCACCCGTGTGATGCAACAGGTCCTTCATCTCTCCAGCCTTCCCAAAATTCCAGGTTAAAGATCTGTCACCGGCAGAACTGTTGCGTAAAGGGATGAGTCAGAGGACAGAAAGTAAAGTCCAGAGTTTGTCCCTTCTGGCCCAACACCATCCAAAAGTCACCAAATCTGGTGGATTTTTAGTGCTCTTCCTCCTGGACCCTTGTGATGGTGAGAGCCCCTTAAAGGAGGTTTAGGAACAATCCTTACCTTTCTAACCCTTGTAATTTTGAGGAAAAGTTGATCTGGAAATGAGTATGAGCTGTGTGAGCTGCTCACACTGAGCTCAAAGCCTGGATGCTCTTCCAGCACTGCCAAGGAGATTCCACTCATGGCTCTGGCTGATGCTTTTTAATGATGGTTTGTTTCTTTTCCCCGTGGCTGGGGATCAGTTCTTTGCTGGGCTGGAGGTTTGTGCTGCTCTGCTGCCACTTCCCAAATCCTTTCCCGTGGCAGCCACCTCTCCCTCCACCAGCAGCTGCCTCTCCATCCCTTCCCAGACACTTGGAGCACACACAGCTTTGCTGGCCTGGCCAGGGCAGGGGTGTCCATCCTGCTGAGGTGCCTGTCCAAGTGGAAAGTTGGATTTAAAGCTTAACTTGTCCTCTCCCCAGAAGCCATGAAATAACTGGTGCTGGTTTGGCTGGGAGGCTGGAGCAGGGCTGGGGAGGCTGCTCTGGGCACAGGAGATGCAGCAACTGCACAAATTTGGGGTGGGCTTGGGGCAATCAGCACTGCTGGGGCTGGAGAAGCCTTTGGGAAGAAGCTGCTCCAAGGGCTGGAGCTCTGGAGCCAGGCTGGGAGAGCTGGGGGTGCTCACCTGGAGAAGAGAAGGATCCAGGGAGACCTCAGAGCCCCTTGCAGGGCCTGAAGGGGCTCCAGGAGAGCTGGAGAGGGACTGGGGACGAGGGATGGAGGGACAGAACACAGGGAATGGCTTCAAACTGGGAAATGGGTGATATGGGTGGGATATTGGGAAGGAATTGTTGGCTGTGAGGGTGGGGAGGCCCTGGCACAGGGTGCCCGGAGAAGCTGTGGCTGCCCCTGGATCCCTGGCAGTGCCCAAGGCCAGGTTGGACAGGGCTTGGAGCCACCTGGGACAGTGGAAAATGTCCCTGCTCATGGCAGGGGTGGCACTGGATGAGATTTAAGGTCCCTTCCAACCCAAACTCTTGTGGGCTTCTAGGAAAGGTTTTTTCCATGTCCAAGCTTGGTGTCAGAGGAACATCTGCCCCAGGATTCCTCTGTAAACTCAAAGAATGATTTTGAAGAAGTGGGAATGTGGAGGATTCTCCATCCTCCCCCACTGAGCCCGGGCCAAAAATCTGCTTTGCTTTAGCACATCCTCTCTCCTCTGCACCCTGGATTTTGAGGACCTTGTGCACAACATCAGCAGGGGCTGATGGTTCAAACCCCCCCAGTACTGGATTTTGTTTTCATATTTGATTGGTTAGTATTTTCCAGGGAAAATTATGGTTATGCACAGTTGGGATACACTTGGTTATGTGAAAGCAGCTCACCCCTCCCTAAATGTGTCACTGCTTTCATGGAATCATAGAATCAGAGAATCACAGAATCACAAAATCATGGAATCACAGATTCACAGAATCAGAGAACCACACAACCACAAAATCATGGAATCATAGAATCACAGAATCATACAATAACACAATCATGGAATCATAGAATCACAGAATCATAGGATCATAGAGTCATAGAATCATGGAATAAGCAGGAGGCCAGGATGGAAAGAGAGCAAGAGAGAGGGAGAAAAGAGCTTTTTGGAATACATCTTAATAAATTCCCAATAATGGGCATGGGAAGTGGTGGGATGGGAACCAAATCTCTCCCAAGAAGGCCAAATTCAGGCAGGGAACACAACCAGCTGATCTGCTGGGTCAGGATTAATGGGAACAGCACTGATTTTTAATTTTTTTTCCTCCTGAAGATCTTGAAGCCTGGCCATTCCCTTTTTTAACTCCCCAGTTTCCCATGCCATAGCTGTTTTCCGGTCTTCTTCCCATGCCTGAGTATTATTCCATTTGCCCACCAGCCCTTCCCTAGCACCCCTTGCATCCAAGATTGATTTCACTGAGAGGCAGAGAAACAAAAAGTGCCAAATATATGGAAAATTTGAGGCAGGAGCAGCTGGAAGGAGCGAGAGAGATGCCCTGGGCTGAGCTGAACCCCAAATCTGACACAGGAGAAGCCCCACCCTGGCCCTGGTGGCTCCCAGGTTCCCACTCGTGGTTCCTTTCACCCCAAAACGTGGGCTCCTCTTGCCATCTACTGGTGTGACCTGGAGCTCACCAGGGCAGCAGGACTGGGGGACAGAGGACACCCAGGACAAGGACAAGGGGAGGACTGAGCCCTGTGTTGTCACCCCTGGAGGGGACCAGCCTGCTCAGGAAGGGACCAAGCCCCGCCTTGCCAGGTGATTTTTTGTTTTCCATAAGGATTCCCTTGTTCCTGCAGCTACAAATTCCTGTTTAAATGTGTTTATCCCCATGGTTCATCATCCTCCTCCTAAACATCCCTCAGGCTCCCTTCCCTGGAGCCCAGGCTTGGCTCAGGGATGTCCCCTCCTCTGTCTCGCCGCTGCTGCTGCTCTCCTGCTTGCACATTCCTCTTGTGAAAAACGAGGCCCAGGCTCCTGTTAAAATGTAAAGGTTTAATAAAAGACAAAAAGGGACAAGACAGAGCAAAAGGTGACAATGCCCAGGACTCTGGGTACCCTTGGTCTGAGCCAGAGCACGTTTGGTGTGGTCAGAGACTTTCTTTATTTACATTTCTTATTGCATCAGTCTGTTGCATATTCATAGGCAATTCTGCATATTCAAACTTTCCCCAAACTATTTTCCATGTCCCAGGCACTCGTTAGCCTGGCTCCTCCTTGGCTCTGCCTTTCCAGAGCAGTTCAGGATCTTCTGGAGAGCTCAGGATCTCCCTTTGTCCATCACCCCCAGCAGATGTTGCTGACAGAGATGTCCTGTGGCCAGTGCTGTCACACCCCTGTTATCCCACTGAGCAGGGGGTTTATTGTAAGTCGCACATTTTAACACAGCTGGACTATTTCTCAACTCTATCTAAGTTAGAACAGAGAAAAAAAGTATTTGACAATCATTATGTTTTTATAACAAAAGCTGCTTCTATAAGGATTAACATTATAGACATGATATTCATTCTGACACTTGGGAAAAGCCAATATTACAATGTGTATTTATCACACTCAGCACAGAGATGCCAGGGCTGGGCTGCAGGTGACCTGGCAGGGATTTTGATGGAGTTAGGATGCTGTGAAACCCATCCCAGGTGAGATCCATGGACTCCAGGGCTTGGAGAAGCGAGAGGATGAGTCCCACGTGAAAACACAGAAGCACTGGGAGGAGATGGACACTCTCACTCTCACTGCAGACCTGGGGATGTGTCCCAAATATGCCAGGCCATGCTTGGCAAGCTGCTGGTGATGTTTTAGTCTGCTCCAACACATTTAATTGGGTTTTTTGGAAGAGCTTTTGAGGCACATTGCACCCCCTTATTCCTTCAGAAGCTTCTGTGGGTGAATCATCCCCATAACCGGATTTTGGGGGACACCTCAGGCACTCAGAGGTATTGATCACGTCCCTGGCCTGGACCTGATGGGTGAAAAACAACCCCAGTGCCTTCCCCACCAGGTCTGAGGATGGCTGGACCAGAAAAAGGAGTCAGGAGAGGGAGCCAGAGCCTTGGCTGAGAGCTGTGAGAGCTGCAGGAAGGGCTCTCACCGCTGTAGGGACACCCCAAATCACACAAACACCCCTTTGCTGCTGGTCCCAGCCACACTTGAGGATGTTCAGAGCATGTCAGGGCTCTAATTTTTGGAGACTGCGTTTCATAGAATCACAGCTTGGATAAGAAACCCTCTCCAGGATCTTTGATTCCTTTGGCTGGGATGGAGTTGATTTTCTTCCTAGTAGCAGGTAGAGTCCTGCATGGGAGGTTAAATCAGGAAGGAGACACATCCAGGGGTAGTCGGGCAATCATTTTAAGATCCCTGTGTTTTCCCTGGAATTTCACCTGCGTGGAGTGCTCCGTGCTGTGGGTTGGATGTCCCCTTGTCCCCTCTCCCGTGGCATTAGGAACCTTTCTTATCTTCCTCAGCCAACAAAATCCCTCAGCTTTGTGAAGCCATCCAGGAGCTCTGCTGATGGGAAATGCACCCAGGGATGGGTTGGACCCACAATTTAGCAAAACTCACCCCCTGTGTTGTTGTGTTAACTCCAGCTCCAGGCTTTTCCCTTCCAGTTTCCCTTCCCTCTGAATTTAAGGGATGCTCTGGAACAGGTGGCAGCCACAACCCAAAGTCTCAGGGATGGAAAGAGAGAAGCATTTCTGGCTGTGTGGATGCTCCAACCCCAACCTCATGAATAAAAATTTTGACAAATTCAAACCCTCATCCAGGGCAGAGCAAAGTGCAGTGCTGGGTGTGGAAAGAGCTGGTACACAGGACTTGTGCCTTTTTTTTGGGTGGGAAAGCTGAAGCCTGGCTTGAAACCTGGAGAGAGGCAGGATCCTGCCACCTTCACTCCTCAGCCCAGCAGGAGGAAGGGTGGGGAGCCTGGGTTTGGTGCCTGGCCCTGGAAATGCAGAGGTGACAGAGCTGCATCCCATGGATTCTCCATGATTTGGCCACCCTGAGCTTCAGCCCTGTCCTGCAGCTCAGCTCCAGCTCCGTTTCAGAGCTCTGTGAGGAAGATTAATCCGCAAACCCCAGAGGTTTCTGTCCAAAAAGGAGACAGAGGAATCCTGGAACTTTATTGGAATAAAGGGAGAGCCCATGGGGCGTTTCCCCTGGGTCTCTCAGATTTTTGGAGGATGCAGCCTCCCTTTTTATCCCAATTTCCTGCCTGTCCCTCTCTCTTTCCCCATGGGCTGAGGTATTTGAGAGGCACAGACTTCCCAGAACACCCAATACCTGAGATCCCCCTCTAATGTACAATTCCCCCCTCCTTTGTCCTTCCCTTGCGTCACTCGGTGAAATTCCTTATGGAATTTATGGATCTTCTCATTGTTCCTTTCATCTTCCAATATTCAATTTTATTTATCAGCAGACCTTTGGTTTGTCTGTAAATGCAAATTTCCCTGGTTCCATTCACCAATCAGTGGAATCCCCCAATTGTTTCTCTCCTCTCTCAGGGCTGGTTTTATCCACTGGCAAGACCCACAGTTTTTTGTGAAGACAAGTTCCTCATTCCTCTCAGCTCCCTGAATTATTGATGGCTCTGAGGCAGGAGTTTATAATTGGCTTCCCAGAACTTCTCCCTGGGGGCTGGAGCTGGGAATTCGCTTTTCCTTGCAGAGGTTTTGCTCTGAGTTGAGCAGAGTGAGGGGAGTAAGGGAGGGATGGGGACCTTGGGGGACATCAAGGGTGGCTTTGAATGCATGGGGTGGTTTAAGAGTGGCCACCCTCAGGGAGTCTGGGCTATCTCAGGGTCTCAAAACCAGCCTGAACAGTGTGGAAGCTGTGCCAGGAGTCAGGAGAGGGCAAAGGGACCTCGTGTCACCTTTAGGGACCTCCTCAGCCACAGTGCTCATGGATTTACAGGTCAGATGGAGAAATAAACCCGAGTTTGGCTGCTCAGGGAAAGCCAGGCTTTGTCTCCAGAGGACAAAGAGCTGTGTTTGTGTCTGGATACAGAAAAGGATGGGTTAGAGGCACAGCTGGGCAGCAAACGGGCACTTCAGTAGCTCAAAGCTCTTCTTTAAGAGCCATTCATGGCCTAAAAATGGCCCCAGTGATCTCTGTGAGGTCTGGGTGCACTAACACTCATTCCTTGAAACCCTGAGTCCCAACCAAATAGAAGCACAAATTCCCTGGGGTTCTGAGGTCAGAGGCACCAAACCTCCAGTTTAACTCTGTGAATTCCTATTTGAAAACCAGGCAGCTTGACCTGAGTTTAACCCAGTCTGAGCTGCAGCAGAGTGGCACCTGCAGTGCCTTGGCTCCCAAAATTATAATTTAGGGACTCCTGAATTAATTATATTTTTTAATTCACTGATAACACTTCCCTGGAAGTGTTCCAGGCCAGGCTGCACAGGGTTTGGAGCAAGCTGGGACACTGGAAAGTGTCCCTGTCCATGGCAGGGGTGGCACTGGATGATCTTTAAGGTCCTTCCAACCCAAACCATGGGAGGCTTGGCCTCTCCAGCCTGAGTCTCCCTTTTTTGGCTGGTGGAAGTCCCACCCCACATGGGAAAAACTGGCAGGTAAATGGGAAAAGGTTATTTTTGGTGGCCAGATGAGCTGTGAGATTGAGCCTGAGGACAATCCTGTCCCCCTGCCCCCAGCTGAGCTCCCTGCC
Organism: Petroica traversi; assembly: GCA_025920805.1. NCBI lineage: Eukaryota > Metazoa > Chordata > Aves > Passeriformes > Petroicidae > Petroica > Petroica traversi. The sequence goes on along the minus strand of JAHLSL010000038.1, from coordinate 15,500,069 downwards.
TGGAGGTTTTTGCCACTGCTCCTGATGCTCTTTTGCGTCTGGTGGTGATCCAGGACCTGCCAGGAGAGCTTCCACTCCCATGTCCTTGCTCCAAGGTGAAATCATGGAAAGTTTGGGCTGGAAGAGACCTTAAAAATCATCTCATTCCAACTTCCAACCCCATGCCATGGGCAGGGACACCTTCCACTGTCCCAGGCTGCTCCAAGCCAGCTAAACCTGGCAAGTATTTCTGACTAAATGTTTCTCTGGGCTGCTTTAAAAAAAAATGGATGGGGATTAAGGAATTTCCTTTCTTGGATGAGACAGGCACTTGACCTTCCAGCAGGACACTTCTTCCAGGGATATGCAGCAGGTCAGAGGGAAATAAAGGCAGGAAATTATCCCAACAACGAGGAGATGAGTTGTCCTCAATCCCAGAAAATCCTGGCCTCACCCAGTGTGGGGACAGGAGCTCTGCCTTGGAGAAAACCTGGTACTGGTGTCAGCACTGAGGGCCACTCTTGCCTGTTCCAGCACATTTTCCACTTTCCTTGGGGATTCCAGCATCAAGATCTGGTTTAAAAGAGCAGCAGGAAACTGCCTCTATTTATAGGGTATCTGCATGGTTTAGGGCAGAGCTGACCCCTGGCTGACCCTTGTAGCCCATTCACAGCCCAGGCTGAGCAAGGGCCAGGTCACCTTTCCCCCAGCCCATCCTGCCCCAATCCCAGCCCCTTGGACACTCTGCCCTGGGAGGTCTCACTGTCCCTTGCTTGCTTCAACATTAAATACAAATATTTAAGCACATTCCCTAGAAATTGTCCAATTTTTGAAGAGAATTGGTGTAATGAAAGAGTTGGTTTATTTCCAGCAGTGTGAAGGGGTGTGCTCAGGGATGGGCTCTGCTCACCCTGGGCAGAACTTTGGCCAGGATGAATCCCACTGACTCAAACACCCCCTTTACATGTGGGTGGGCTGGGAAAAAAATGAGCTTTTTGGGGAAAAAGAGAATTTTCCTAAACATACCTGCAGGATTTTGGGGGGAGATGAAGAATCCTTCAATGACCTGTGGCTCCCACATCCCTGGCAGTGTCCAAGGCCAGGCTGGAAGGGATTTGGAGCACCCTGGGATAGTAGGAGGTGTCCCTGGCCATGGCTGGGAGTGGGAATGGATGAACTTAAAGGTTCCTTCCAACCCAAACCATTCTGGGATTTTATGACCTTTTCTCTACACCATGAGCATCAATGGGGTGAAAATACAAATCCAGGGGATGGAGGGGGCCAGTGAGGGGTGGACAGCCATGGAATTAAGCAGGGATAAAGGGGATCCTTCAGCCTGTGGCCACTGGGGCACAAGGGGGTGTTTGGGATGCAGGTGTGGGGCTCGAGGACATCCTCACATGGATGTCACCAGCTCCGGTTTCTGTGTGATTTCTGCTCCCTCAGAGCAGGGAAATGATTGGGAAAAGCTCTCAGGGCACTTTGCAGATCTGCATTTCTGAAGGGCCCATGAGCCTCCAACCCACAGCCAGGCAAAAACCCAGGGCTGAGTGGGAAAGGGAGAAGGGGGGGACTGAAATTCAGGGCACAGGTCATGGGAGCCCATAATAAATAAACAAGGCTTGTTCAGCAGATGATTTGTGCTTCACTAACACTGTCCCCAGCCTCCCACTCATCACTGCGAGCTAATTACCCTTCCTGGAGCCATCAGACTTCCCTTTGCATTTCCACGCTCTGCTCAAGGACCTGGACATGACCTGCTGGCCGGGGGCTGGGGCTGACCTTTCCCTTTCGGTTCCTTTCAGCTTTTTCTGCTGTAATTGCTCCTGCAGTTCCCCACTAATGAACTGTGTCCTGCCCTCTGAGCAGCTCTGGGGCCCTGCCACAATTCCTTGAATGAACTTGGGGTTGATAGGAGGTGAAATCCCATATAAATCCTATACAGGGCTCTGTGCAAATGGATCTGGACTGAAAGGGGTTTAATAATTTTGTTCGTGTCAGCAGAGAGGGTTCCTGAAGGCTGGGACATGGATGTGCTGGGACCACTGGGTTGTGAGATTTCCCCACGTGGTTTTAGTCCCACTGCTGGCAAAATAAAGGGGTTTTACCTCAGATCTGGAAGGGAAGGGTGGCGGAGAGGCTGGGAGCCAGGACTCTGTCCCCAGGGATGGTCTGTGTGACCTCTGAGACCTGGAGCTCCTTCTGCCAATCCAGGACCTCACAGAGTCACAGCTTGGGTGGGAAGGGACCTTTAAAGGTGATTTATTCCAACCCCCTGCCCTGAGCAGGGGCACCTTCAAGGAGATCAGGACCTGCATGAGGACGTTTTATGGTGGCAGCAGCAATCCTCACTCCTTGCTCTCTTTGCCCCTGAGCTTGGTGGAAGCCAAGGCTCCTTGGGCCACCTTTGCCGTGTGGTGTCACAGGGGGAAGGAGGGTCCCTGAGCAGGGAAGGGTCTGGATCATGCCAGACTTGCATCAGATGGGCTAAATTCCTTCCCAAAACCAGTCCTGTTGGAAAAGTTTCCTGTTTCTCACCTCAACAACACCCCTTAACTCCTAAAAGCTGAATTTCCACCAACCCACCATGCTCCCGGGGCCAAAGGCTCATGAAAGCTTGCAGAAAACACAGAATCCAAGGATTTTTTTTTTGCATGTTTGCATCTGAAAAGGGTTGATTTTGGGTGCTGGAGGCTGAGGAGCAGCCCTGACCCACCTCACTGCTGTGGGTGCAGGCTCTGACAGGAGGAGAGGAGTCTGCACCGACCTGGAGAACATCCTTCATGATCCCAGGAATTCATTTATCCATCAGCAGAGGACATTTGGGATTGTAAATCTAACCCCAACCTCAGTTTGGCAGCGCTGCAAACGTCCCCTGAGAGCAGAGCACGGACAGGTGGAAATGAGGTGCATGCATGGGGCTGCTTCCCTTTGTGGTGGGAAACCAGGGAGGCTCTGGAGCTGCATGAGCTGATCTCAACACTCTCAGGAAATAAAAAAAAATCTGGAGCCAAGCACAGCTGAGAACATTCAGGTGTCTCCTTTGGGAGAAATTATTCCTGTAAGGACAAACCACAAAGCCTCGTTAATAAGAACAGGACAGGCAAGGTGGAAAGAGCTGAAGAATGGATTGCAGAGGTTTGTGGAATTGTGGGACAGTTTGGATTTGAAGGGATGACCCTTTTAAAGGTGATCCAGTCCAAAAGCACTGCCATGGACAAGGAAATTTTCCATTAATCCAGGTGTTCTGAGCCCTGTCCTTGGACACTTCAGGGATGGGGCAGCCACAGCTTCTCACCTTTGCCAGTGTTTTACAACCCCCATTGTATAAAAATTCTCTTTATCTAATCCAAATCAACCCTTCAGCTTAAACCCACCACCCATCACAACAGGATAAGGCAAACCTAAAACATCCTTCACCAAGAAGGATTTGCCTGTACCTCAAAATATTCCTGAATTTTTCCGTTGTTTCCATCTCATTGACCAACACTGAACTCACCACCACAAAACAACCCGGCATCCCAACACTTTCCCACCAGCTTTTAGCAGGAGCAGCACCTTGCAGCGAGGAGCTGCCACATTTCTGGGAAGTGAGTCCATCCTTTAAGCACTTTCCCATCCCGACTGAGCCTGGGTGGAAAACAGGATTCCCATCAGTTTCTGGGAAATGCAGACACCTCCTCCAGCTCCTGGACACAACCTTGGCTTCTGTCCCTGGAAAACACTGCTGCCTCTGAGACAGGGATGGGGATAAGGGATCCTTTCAGGCTTCAGAGGAGAGGAGAAGGGAGCGGGGCCACCATGGAAAACACTTCGATTTTCCACCTTGCTGGGCCAGACAGGTGGAAAACAAGGCTGCCAGCACAGCAAGGGGGGAAACCCAAACACCTTGGGTTTCAGGGCGCTCCAGCCAAATTTGAAATCCTTGCCCCTGAAGGTTTTCGAATTGCTCTTCTTGAGGGTGAAGATTGATGGGTTCATTCTTTCCCAAGTGTAATTCCTCTTTCTCTGTCCCTATTGTGGCAGCTCCGAGTGTTTGACGTCTGGGACATTTTCCAGGCAGTTTAATACATCAGCTTCAAGGGCTGCCCTGATGGTTTCCTGCTTCAGTCCATGCTGCAGTTGGGTGCAGGAATGGATGCAGGTGATTTCTGGCTGGATTTCCCCACAGACCAAAAAGTTTCCATGGAAAAATGTGAATTTGCCCCTCCTCAGGGTCTACTTCACACTTTCCACCTGTAACATCTGTAGGATTTAACTCTGTGGAATTTGGTTATAGGGGTAAAATAGAAAGGAGAGATCTCTAAAGATGGGTTTAGAGCATGGGAGTTTATTGGGAAAGAGCGTGGGTGTCAGAGGCTGCTGGGCTGCAAGACACAGCTCAGAGCAGGCCAGAGAGAGAGAGAGAAAGAGGCAAAAAGAGAGAGCAAAAAGGGGCTGATTTGCCATTTACAATACAATAAATCATCTTCTCTGTTGAATATTCTGATTCTCTTTAACCAATCTGAGACAAGCTACAAACCCTACAACATTTACATGCAACCTATAAGAATCATCACATTACCATACGGGGTTATATTTTAAACCTTAAAAAAACTGCTTTTGGGAATCTCTACCAGGCAGGCAGGGTCTGCTCTGCCCTTTGGACCTGCCTGGGCAGAGGGTATTGTTCTATCAAGAGGGAGGATTCCCTTCAGCCAGCTCTGCCATTGTTTCTTAGTTACTCTTTAACTCAAACCTTGTCTTCATCTCAATTTCAATTATACTTTCCATATTTTCAGCATCTTTTGCAAGGCAATCATATCTATAAGGCTTTCCTATTTCATCTGCCCCAACAGATGCAGCCCCCATGGGGGGAATTTATTATTATAATAACAGTTATTTTATTAATAAAAAAACCCAGCAGCCATTTAAAATCATGGGATAATCTGGGTTGTAAGGAATTCATGGAGCTCATCCCATTCCATGTCCTGCTCAGTGCAGGTCCAATGAAATCAGGTCACTGAGGGCCATGTCCAGGTGTGCCTTAAACACCTGTGAGAGTGAAGGAGGCCAAGAAGGGCCTGGCCCTGGTAATTGTGTAAAATTCTAATTGTGTAAAATTGTAATTGTGTAAAATTTTGGGGAAGGATGGGAGCCTGTTCCCCATTTCTGGTGTGGTCCCCCTGGTCTGACGTGGAGTCAGGCAGGGACAGTGATGGATAAATGCAGCTCTGCACCCATGGGACTCCTGGATTGGGTAGGGAAATGATAATTCCCATGCTCTTCACAGTCCTGGGCTCTGGAGCCAGGCTGGGAGAGCTGGGGGTGCTCACCTGGAGAAGAGAAGGATCCAGGGAGAGCTCAGAGCCCCTTGCAGGGCCTGAAGGGGCTCCAGGAGAGCTGGAGAGGGACTGGGGACAAGAGATGGAGGGACGGGGAAAGGGGAATGGGTTCAAACTGGAAAATGGGAGATTTGGGTGGGATATTGGGAAGAAATTCCTGGCTGTGAGGGTGGGGAGGCCCTGGCACAGGGTGCCCAGAGAAGCTGTGGCTGCCCCTGGATCCCTGGCAGTGTCCAAGGCCAGGCTGGACAGGATTTGGAGCATCCTGGGATAGCTGAAGGTGTCCCTGCCCATGGCTGGGGGTGGAATGAGATGAGCTTTAAGTTCCTTTCCAGCCCAAACCATCCCTTGGGTCTATGAAATTCCCCAGGGAACATTTCCAGGGATTGATATTTCAATGCAGAGGGAGAATCTGAATAACTTCAGTGGAGCTTTTGGGCTCCTCCAGCTCACTCAGTTTGAGCTCTGGGTGCAGCAGCACTGGGGAGATTCCCAAGACAGGATTCCCCAGCACAGAGGGATGGGGAGAACACAAAGATTCAGGAATGGTTTTGTGCTTTGATTCCTGTTGTGTTTTCCCCTCTCCTCCAAACCCACCCTGCAACCACCAGCATTCACCTGAGGAGGGCCTTTCCCACCACGTTCCCTCTCCTGTGAGCTCCAAGCAACCAGGGAAAGATTTAACAGAAACTGAAATGATCAAACCCCAAAATCCTCCCCCAAAGCTGATCTTTTATCTGAGGAAGGGAGCAGCTCCCAGGCCCCCTCGGTGCCTGCTGGGAATGTGATCCAAGCACTGATGTTCTCCAAGGAATCTCTGCTCTCCATCAGTGGGCTGATGGAGAACTAAAGAAACCTCCCTGTGTTTGTTTGTTTATTTATTTATCTGACACTGTGTGCGTGGGCAGGACTGTTTGTGCTTGTGGGGATTTCTGAGGGAGCTCAGCCTTGGATTTCCTTGCTGGCTGGGTTTGTTTTTTCTCTGAAAAGATCAGGCTTCACCCCTGTGATTTAGGAAGATCTGAGTGCTGGCAATGACCAGACCCCTCTCAGGGTGTCCATGGATGGCTGAGCAGCCTCTGTGTCCATCCACATCCTCCCCAAATGCAGGAAGAGCCAAAATTCCTGCCTTTCCCACACCGTGCTGCCAAGGAAATGCAAACCCATCCCTTCCTGGCTGTGAGGATTAATACCCAGCTCATGGAGACAAATGACAGCGGGCTCTGCCTGCTCCAGCCTCAGCAAACCCCAGCGCTCCTCCACAGAGCTGGAATGCTGCTCCCAGGGGGGAAATGAGATCTCAGCTGCCTCAGTTTCCCAAGATTTCCCTCCCTGCAGGATTTGTGGGTGCTGCGAGACGTCTTTGCCTTCCCCCATCTGCCCCTCTGCTTCCCAAAGGGGCTGTGGGGTCCCTCAGGGATTCCCTGGCAATTTGGGCAGGGGATCCAGGTGGGGAAGGTGGGAGTACACGTAGAAAATCCCTCCAGAGTCACTTGTGCTCACACTGGCCAAAGAGAGGCTTTTTAGGGAGAGGTTGTTAATCCAGGAGCTCTCCACAGGCCCATCCTGGAGTGCTTCCTTGGCATCCTCATCCCTGGATTCAGGGATGCCTGGGAGGACACCCCAGCCTGGTCTTTAATATTAATTCCGGGCCTTGCTGTTACTTCTCCTTCTTTCCCCCAGATCCTTGTGTTTTCCGATGCCCTCTGTGCCAAGAGGTCATTGGTGTTAATAATTTCAATGGATTCCCTGAGGGGTTCATCCCTTGCTCCCCAGGATTTGGGAATGATGGGCCTGTGGTTGCCACACCCAGCTCCTTCATGGCCACCGACACATCCAGGGTGTCTCAGACCAGGGGACAAGTCCAGGCTCTGGTCAGTTCACTGGTGTGGATGTAATCAGCCTCCAGTCTGTGTTGGATCCTGGAAAGATGGAATATTTGGGGTTGGACGGGAAAATATTGGGTCTATATAACCTCCTGCCATGGGCAGGGACACCTCCCACTATCCCAGGTGGCTCCAAGCCCTGTCCAGTCCAATCTTGGACACTTCCAGGGATCCAGGGGCAGCCACAGCTTCTCTGGGCACCCTGTGCCAGGGCCTCCCCACCCTCCCAGAGAGGAATTCCTTCCCTATATCCCACCCAAATCTCCCTTTTTCCAGTTTGAACCCATTCCCTGTGTTCTGTCCCTCCAGCCCTTGTCCCCAGTCCCTCTCCAGCTCTTCTGGAGCCCCTTTAGGCTCAGGAAGGAGCTCTGAGCTCTCCCTGGATCCTTCTCCTCTCCAGGCTGCACAACCCAACCCTCTCAGCCTTCTCTGGATAAATACACAGATGGAAAAGCACTTGAGAAACTCCTGTGGGAATGCGACATCTCTGAGGGTCACTGGTCCCATCAAATTTGGCCGGGATGAGGAGGCTCCAGGGCTGTTTGGGGGAAGAGGGGCTGGGTGACAGCAGGAGGCACAATCAGCGTCATTCTTAAGTGTCCTTGGGATTAAAACAAACACTCCAAAAGCAGCCTGTGCGCCAGCAAATCCAAACTGATACCAGGAGAAGGGAAATCAGGACAAGTGGGAAAATTCTACAAGGCGCAATTAATCAGACCCGAAAAAAAATAAACCACAGCTCTGCCTCTGAGGCAGCTGGAGGAGAGGAGCAGCACAAAACGAGGCTGAGCCTCTCCCTATCCCCACGCCCAGCATGCAAATCCACCCCGGGCGATTTCTGGAGCGGCAGAAGGTCAGGAATTGATTTGGAGACCCAAATTTTTGACTGCATCGCCATGCAGATGTGCTTCCCAGCCGGGCTGGAGGCTGGGCAGCTCCTGCTGCAGAGAATGAGCTCGGAATGCCAATGGAGAGGGGAAGCAGCGAGCTCTTCCCTCGACAGGGGAGCAACGGGAGATAAAAACCTCTCCATGCTGAATTAACCCACTTTTATCCGGGGTTGCAGCCCCCCTTCCCTGCCTCCCTTCACTCTGCAGGGCAAAATTCCTGCTCGAGGTTCCCTTGCTGGGGGAAAAGGGAGCTGGGAATGCTGGAGGAGGGGATTCACCTGGGGCGGTTTTTAACTTCGATCTTGGCCTTGGAAATAATGCTGCTGTTTCAGAAACCAGAATAGCTCTGGTCCTTCCCACTTCTCAGCCCTCCCAGCTCAGGAATCCTTTGGGAAGGACTGGGAGCAGGATGAACCTCGTTCCAGGGGTGAATCCGTGGTGCTGTGGTGGGGAATGGCTGAGCACCTCATCTCCCAGCTCTGGATTTGAGCAAAAACGTTAAAAAACCTCCTGGACTGCTGCATCCTCCCCGGGGGCTGTGGAGATTCCAGGAAGGTATGAGAGAAACTCACGCAGAGTTGGTCTGTCCATAGGAATTGAATCAAATCTCACCCAGGAGAGCCTCACGCTGATGTCAGAAGCTTAAAAGTGGGGCCTGGGGTGAGGATGAGATGATCCCAAGTGAGATCCGGAGGAGGCAGAGTGCCTTCATCCCTTCCCACTGAAACCCCGTGTCCCCTTGGCCTGTGCCATGATGAGGATTGTCCCACCTGATGGCCAGCAAAGGCTCTTGGGGTGCTGCTGATGCCTTTTCCTGGTGTTAGGAAAATGAAGCCAGACACGGTGAGAAGGGTTGGGGGTCGTTACCTCGGTGTTTTAATCAGGATCCTGTTGGATGCATCCACCTCACCCAGGTGACAGCGTGGCAATGCACACACCCATCAGTCACACACACAAGGTACAGACCTCACACATCAGCAAATCCAACAAGGGAGCCCAATCATGGGGCTGGGCTGGGCTCAGCTCCAGTTCCAGAATCTGTCCTGCCAGGGCACCTTGGCATTCCCAGGAGGATGTTTGGTGTCCCTGGCTCTGCAGCTCTGGGCTGTTCAGTCTCAGGGCCTGCAGAACACTCCCAGAGCACTGAGCACCAGGCTCAGGGAAGGGTTACAAGTGTGCTGATGCTTGTGGATACACCAAACTGTGGAAAAGGTACAGAAAAGAAAAGGAAAAATCATTCCGGCATCACTGCCACCCATCCTACAGGACCTGGATGGAGAACCATGGGCTTGAGCTGGGTGATCCAAACCTCTGGGTGTTGCGTTTTGGCACCCAAATTCCACAACCTCAGAGTGCAAAGCAGCTGCCCATGAAAGTGATGGGAGATTTTGCTGTGGTTTTAAAAGTTCAGAGGTCCCCTAAGCCCAGTTTTGTAGGTTTTAAGCCCAGCCTGCCTCCTTACCAGCTCTGGATTTTGCAACAGCAGAATTGGAGGAGTATCTCAAGATCCCTTATGGAAAATCCAGGAAAAAGAAGGAATGTGGAGCCCAGAAGAGCTTTGGGCAGCAGGGACTCCATCCCTCATTGACCTCAGAGTGCCAAAATCAGCTCCTGCCTTATGCAGGCTGGGAATTTGCATCTCTGTAGTGCTCCCAACCCCACAGCAGCCAAGAGGGATTTCCTGGGACACAGCCAGTGCAGGATGAGCACTGATTGGAGCAGGAAAAGATCTGGGAACACAACTCAACAGCAGAGCAAGAGCAGCACAGATAATCTTTATTTCTTCTGTAATGATGCCCTTTCTTTTAAAAACAGGGGACAGATGGGCTGGGCGAGCCAAGACCATTCCCTGCTCCCCCTCCTCCTTGTCTGTACACAGAGAAGCTGCAAGGAAAGGCAAATATTTGACTCTTTGGGATGCTGGGGAAGGAGGAACTGGAACGTGAGCCAGCCAGCAGCTCTTGACTGAAGCAGAGCTCTCTGTGGCGTGGATAAAACCTCCAGAGGGGCTGGAGCCAGGAGGAAGAGCTGGATCCTTTTCAGTGCCCTTATCTCAGTCCCACAGCTGAGGGCATTTCAGAGGAAAAATGGTGTTGGAGGGGAAGCTTGGGAGGGGAGAGGAGAAATGATACTTTTTTCCTGGTGTTAGGAAAATGAAACTAGACACAGTTAAAGAGGTTGGGGTCTTTACCTCAGTATTTTAATCAGGATCCTGTTGGATACATCCACCTCACCCAGGTGACAGCGTGGCAATGCACACACCCATCAGTCACACACACCAGGTATAGACTTTACACAGCAGCAGATCCAACAAGGGAGCCCAATAATGAGGTTGGGGTGGGCTAACCCCTGTTTACAGAATCCTCCTGTCAGGAGACCTTGGGTTCCTGAGCCAGTGGGAATGTTTGGTGTCCCTGGCTCTGCAGCTCTGGGCTGTTCAGTCTCAGGGCCTGCAGAGCACTCACAAAACACTGAGCACTAAACTGAGTAAAAGGTTGCAAGTGTGCATGCTGCTAATGCTTGTGCATACAGAGAACTGTGTAAAAGGGATATAAAAGAAAAGACAAAAATCATTCCGGCATCAGGAAAAACTCCCTGGGAGACAGCAGTAGGATTGGAATGCTGGCGTGAAGGAGGGAAAGGGATTTGGGAACGAAATATTCCATGAGGATCCATCTCCTGGCAGTGGTGCTGTTTCAGTAGCAAAGAGATGCCCTTCACCTGCTGTCCCCAAGGACAGCCAGGACAGGTCCCCTCCCTCCAGCCTGGCCGTGCTGGCTCCTGGGAGCAGCAGGAGTGTCCCCTGTCCCCTGGGTGTCCCCTGTCCCCTGGGTGTCCCCTGGGGCCACAGAGGCTCCACAGAGACAGGGACAAAGTGGCCAGAGGTCACACTGACAGCCCATGGGGTGACAGGAACCCAGGGCGGATGTGCAGCCCCACCCCAGAGCATGGACATAAAACCAAGGAATCTTTCAGTCATTGAGGGTGGAAAAGACCTTTGGAATCATCCACCAAACCCACTGCTGACCCACGTCCCCAAGTGTCACATCCACATGGCTTTTGAGCACATCCAGGGATGGCGATTCCACACTTTCCCTGGAAGCTCTGTCCCAATCCTGCTCACAGAATCTCCGTGCATGTCAACAGATGTCCCAAAAAGTGCTCCAGGGAGAGAGGGAGGGTTGCAGACTACTGAGAGATTTGTGCATTTTCTATTTTTCAGACTACTGAGCATTTTGTCTGTTTTATGTTTTCCATGTTGTCTGGATTTTAAGGATTTGTGGGTTTGGTTGTTGTTTGGGTTTGTGGTTTTTGTGGGTTTTTTTTGGTAGTTTTGTTTTGTTTTGGTTTTGGTTTTGTTTTTTTTAATATATAAATCCATGTCCAAAAGACTGCAAACAAGAAAAACCATTTTGGATGGGAGGAATAATGTAAATAATTTATGTTGGACAAGAGCTTTAAAATCCTCGAGCCCAACCATTCCCCCAGCACTGCCAAGCCCACCACTAACCCCTGTCTCCAAGTGCCACATCCATCTTTTAAATCCCTCCAGGGCTGGTGACATCAGCCCTACCCTGGGTGTTCCAATGTTTCAGTGCAGAAATGATTCCCAATATTCCATATAAACCTCCCCTGGTTCACGTTCAGCTCCAGAGCCTGGCTCTGCCCCTCTGGTCTGATCAAGGGAATATCCAAAACAGGAGAATGAAATGTGGGGAGCCCCAGGCACAGGGCCAGCCCCCACTCTGGGGCACATTGACGGTCACGCTTACAGGAGAGCTTTGGGGCTTCATTTGGGGTCTGAAGGTGTCCCACAGCTCGCACAGGCACCCCAAAATCCTGCCCTTGCTGTCCACTCCTGTAAATCTCCCCTTCCCACCAGGCACACCCCGAATGTGGCACGAGCCCTGCAGGAGAGCACGGCCAGGTCCGAGCCACAGCTCAGAATTTCCCAAAATATCCTGTACATTTTGGCCCTTTTCTCTGGCACATCCACTGGGCAGATGGCGGCAGGACACGGCTCAGGTAGGGAGCTCAAAATCCTCCCTTTCCCCTTCTGCTTCCCTGCAAAAAAAGGGGCTGATTAGCACAAAATCCATGGCAACCCGGCCAGCAGCCTCGGAGCAGCTCCTGCCTCCCTCCCCTGCTGGAAAGGCTTTGTCTGCTGCTGGCACAGCCCTCAAACCCCGCACTTTTTGCTCGCCTGGGTTTTGGAGGGAGCAGCTTCACTCTCCTCTTGCCCTCTGGGCAGAGCTGGCTGGGAACAGAAGTTTCAGGGTTCCCCCTCACCTGTAAGGGGCACTTTTATTCCTTTTCCTAGAGGATTTCCAAAGAAGCCAGGCAAGGGATGTGCCCAGGGTTCAGGTTTGTCCTGGGGATGGGTGACGGGGTGATTTCCACCTGCAAACAGCACAGGGGAAAATAAATCAGGCTGTGGCTGCAAAAATCCATTCAAAGCCACCTGGCAATTGAAGATCAGGGTGATCCTCTGAGGAAAGACCCTGCAGGAACACTCGGGCGTGGCCTCCTTTGAGGTCAAGGGCACTCCTGGAGCAGTGGAGCAGCATTTTTACCTCTGGGACTCCCAGAGCATCCCGGCTAAAGCCAGCCTGGAGCCCACGCCCCGCCTGAGGGCTGCAAGTGCAGCGTGCTGAGGGAAAATCAACAGGAAAGGGGGTTTTTCCTTCCCAAGGAAAACCAGGCAAGAGGGAATCCCCCAAACCCTCTCTGAGCCCACTCCACACATGAAAACCATTTTAACAGCAGCCCTGGAATCCATCCCTGTCCTTCCCTGAGGGAATGAGCCCCTGCAAAGCACGGAGCCCTCCAGACAGGATGAACTGAGCCTTTGCATCCCACACTGGCAAAAATTCCTGCCTTTCTCTCTGCTCCCCTTGGCGATCACCCCGAGGAACCCTGAGCTGGCAAGAACTCCCCAAATCCTGGCCAGGCAGCCCGACATCCCCTGGCTGGTGCCACTCAGCCATGGCAGACGACCCCGGCATCGTCCCCTCATCATCCTCAAGTGAAAACACGGAAAAAGGGGCGATTCTTGGCGGTGGGAGATGGGGCAGGGAGTTTTCTGAGTGCTGCAGGAGAACCTCGGATGCCTGGCATCCCTCAGCGCTCGAGTGGCCCTGCTGGAGCCTGAAAAAGCTGGCTCTGCCTAAAGTTAAGCCTGAGCCTGCAGCCGGGGCTGGCTGGAGCCCAGGCCGGCACAAAGAGGGCTTTGTGCGAGAGGGATGCTCAGGGGATGGGGCAGAGCTGCTCTCGGGGGGTGTTGAGGGCTCGGAGACAAAACGGGGAGAAGCTCAAAAGGGGATCTTTCAATTTTTGCTGTCCGGGAGACGGAGGGGAGCTGCGCTTCGGGATTGAAAAGCCGCAGGTGATCAAAACCCCCGCGGCCGCCGAGCGGTGAAAGGGGAACAAAGAGGAGCGGGGAGGGAGCGGGGAAGGCAGAGAAAACACTCCAGGGGGATGGGATGGGAAAGAAAGGAGCTGGGAGGCTGAGCCGCCGTGGCAGCTCTTGGATCTGCCGGGCTCGAGCTCGTTAAAAGCCGAATTTCCTCCGGGCTGTGATGCCAGGGACAGAGAGATGATCAAGGGTGAGAGCCAGAGGGGAGGGGGATATCAAGGAAAAACGTGTCCCTGAGTCCTTTGCAGGCTGGGCTGGGCACAAGCACAGGGGGATCTGGTGTGGGCTGAAAATCTGCCGTGCCACGAGCTCTGGCTGAAGGATTTCAGCTGAAACTTTGGCAAGTGCAAGAGCCTGGCTGAGGTCACAGAGTCACAGGAGAGTTACCTTGGAAGGGACACTGGAGGTCACCTGGCCCAGGGATCCCCTAGAAGAGGTTTCTCACAGGGTTGTGTCCTCATGGCTTTCAAAAATCTCCAGGGAGGGATAAATCCAGAACCATGGAGTCACAGAATGGTTTGGGTGGGAAGGAACTTAAAAGTTCATCCCATTCCCACTCCTGCCATGGGCAGGGACACTTTCCACTGTCCCAGGGTGCTCCAAGCCCTGTCCAGCCTGGCCTTAGACACTGCCAGGGATCCAGGGGCAGCCACAGCTTCTCTGGGCACCCTGTGCCAGGGCCTGCCCACCCTCACACTGAAGAATTTCTTCCTAATATCTGACCTAAATCTCCCCTCTTTTAGTTTAAAACTCTTCCCCTTGTACTGTTACTTTCTGCCCATGTAAAAAGTTGTTCACCTCTTTTTTTATAAAGCCCCTTTAGGCCCTGCAAGGGGCTCTGAGCTCTCTCTGGCTCCTTCTCTTCTCCAGATGAGCACCCCCAGCTCTCCCAGCCTGGCTCCAGAGGGATTCCAGCCCTTGGAGCAGCTCTGTGGCCTCCTCTGGACCTGCTCCAAGGATTCCATGTCCTTCTGCTGAGACTCCAGAGCTGGATTCAGCACTCCAGGCTGGATGTCACAAGGGCTGAGTAGAGGGAGAGAGTCCTTGGTCAGTTCCTGGCCACATCCACCAGAGTGTTTGACCTGCTGCTCAAAAAGGGGGAGGAGCACAGGAAAATTTGGGTCAGGGGTGGCAGGTGGAGATCTCAGAGCTGTGAAGTAACTGGACTGGCACCTGGAGAGAGGCTTGAGAAGCTCTAGGCTGTGGGCTTGGGATTTCAGGAGAGTTTGCCTCAGCTTTTTTTGGGCAACTCGGAGGTTGTTAGGAAGGGGAGAAGGTGTCCCAGGCAGCTGGCTGATTTATTTTTAAAGAAAACTCATTCAGAGCTTGGGAACAAACCCTGCCTTTGCACATGAAAATCAGGAATTTCGGCACAAAGCCTCCTTGGCTAATTAAGACACTTCTTAGCGAGCTGAGCTGTTAAAAGGGAGCACACAAGGAATGGAAATAAGGAGGGGAAATGAAAGAGGAGTGCAAATGCAAGGGCTGAAAGCTGGAGGGATGAGGACCAGCTGGAGCAGAGAGTGGCCAGGGATGCTGAGAGTGACAAAAAAGAGGTTTTCCAGCGTTTTAACAGCACATTTCAAGGAAAAAGTGTGTGGGTTGTTGGATGGGGGCACAGCCTAACAAAGGGTGAGAATGGGAAAGGCTGAATTCTCTTCTCTGCCTCAGTTTCTGTGGGCCAGGCTTACTCCAGGATTCTGCACAGAAAGGCAGAATTTGGGTGGGAGAATATCCAGCAGCTGTGGAAATAAAATTTTAGGGGCTGATTAGTGAAATTAAATTAGTATTTACATCCATGAGAGTCGTCCTAGGCCCTGCTGGGATTGTGAGGCCCCTGCCTGTCATCTACAAAAACCTCCTGGCTCCGATCTCTGTCACCCTCAGGTGTCTCCAGGATTTATAGACACTTTAAAAAAGGGGCAAAGGAGGATTTGGAGAGCTCTGGAGTTCAGCCCCACCTCAGACCCTGGAAAAATCATGGAGCATGTCCTCTGGGAATTAATTTCTGGACATGAGAAGGCCAGAACTCAGAGGCTGGTGATTAGGCTGGTCTGTAGAAACAGAATTCCAGGGAATTCCAGGTGAGAGAAGGCACAGAAAGCAATCAGCCTTCCTTTCTCCTGTGGCAGCAGCTTTGATCTGGGGCCAGGAGCAAGGCTGGCATTTTGAGGATGTGAAGAAACCCCGTAGGACTGAAATCCTGGTGCCAAATCCTTTCCTTCCCTGATAGAACTGGGAAGAAATCATGAATAATGAGGCAAATTCCACCTCACCCTGTGGCACATGGCAAATCCCGAGCTTTGTCTGCACCAAGATCAGTCCCTGCCCTTGTTCACCCTGAAGCTGGGATGGGAAAATGCTTAAAAACTCCAAAAGGGCTTTGCCCAGGAAATATGGCTGGGAATGTACAGCCAGCCCCTGGCTTGAAGTTTTCCTTTTAGCTCAGGGCAGGGTCTCAGCCTGGTTTTTGTGTGACATCCTGGCTTTCCCCACCTCAGGGACACATGGAAGATTTTTTTGGTGGTGATTTTTGCCCAAAGGAAGGATTTCCAGGAGCACCCAGCCTGCCATCCTTCACAGAGGTGCTGGGCACTGCAGCTCCTCCCTGCAGAGCCCCTGGGACATCTTTCCTCTGCCATCCCCTCCTCCTGCACGGCAAGGAACTCTCTGATAAATAATTCCCTTTTTAAAATCTTTTTTTTTTGGCTGATTGCATGCTGTTACTAGGAAACCTCCTGGCATCCCTGGGACTGCAAGCCCGAGCAGGCTGGCAGCTAATGAAGATAATTAAGATTTTATAACCACCTTCTGAACGAGCTGGACAACCTCCCTGTGGGGGTCTGAGAGGGCTGGGGTCCTCTGTCTGTGCTGAGTGGGCTTGGAAGTGACCCAGGGAAGGAGGAATAGCTTTGGGTTTGGACTTGGCCGGTGTCAGTGCTGGGAGCAAACCAAAAAGCTGAGGAGCATTTCCAGGCGCTGGATTTCTGGGACCATGGGGCAACAACCCCCAGGCAAAGTTTGGGAGCTTCCATGGGTCAGGGACGTTCCTAAAATGTGTTTTGGTGTGGCTGCTGTTTTGTAATTAAGGACTTGCTCAGATTGGGCCCTTGGCTTTCGGCCAGAGGGTGGGTCCTGGCTGCTGGTAAAGACACAGCTCCTGCTGTTCCCATCCAAATGAGTGATTCCACCTCTGGGCCAGAGGTTTCTGTGTCACGAGTCAAGAAAACTTTGTCCCTTGGCTCAAAAATGCCCAGGGGAATCGTCCCTTTGCAGGATTTTCGAGCCCTCAGGGGCGGCTCTCTGCGAGAAAGGATCACTGCACTCTGTCCTGGCTGAGCTCCTCAGCCCTGGGGGTGAACTGGAGAACACCAGGGTCACTCCTGTGCCCAGTGATGCCAGAATAGTTTCTTCCTTTTCTATCCCTTTTACACATGTTCTGTGTATCCACAAGCATCAGCACGCACACTTGTAACCCTTCCCTGAGCCTGGTGCTCAGTGCTCTGTGAGTGTCCTGCAGGCCCTGAGACTGAACAGCCCAGAGCTGCAGAGCCAGGGACACCAAACATCCTCCTGGGAATGCCAAGGTGCCCTGGCAGGACAGATTCTGTAACTGGAGCTGAGCCCAGCCCAGCCCCATGATTGGGCTCCCTTGTTGGATTTGCTGATGTGTGAGGTCTGTAACTTGTGTGTGTGATTGATGGGTGTGTGCATTGCCACGCTGTCACCTGGGTGAGGTGGATGCATCCAACAGGATCCTGATTAAAACCCCGAGGTAACGACCCCCAGCCCTCTCACCGTGTCTGGCTTCATTTTCCTAACACCAGGAAAAGGCATCACCAGCATTCCAGCTGGCACAGCCCTGACAGCTCTGTGGTTGAACCCTCAGCCCCCTGAGAGGCAGCAGCACCAGGCTGGCAGTTTGGGATGATCCCTGGCTCCCACGAGTCCTGAGCCCAAGGAGGAGCCAGGGCTCGTGGGGCAGGCAGAGCCCAGCCTGGGCAAGCCAGGCTTTGGCTGGAATTGGCAGCTGGGGAAGGGCCCAGCTCGCTCTGAGAGGCTGCTGCCTTCACAGGATGAGTTTGGGAGAATGAAGAACTCGTTCCCTCTGACCTCGGCAGAGCCTTGCAGTGGGTTTTCCCTTTTAATTCACCTGCAGGGCAAGATTTCCCCTGGAATCCCAGTGCCAGCAGCTGCCAGGGTGCTGAAGGACAGGCTGAGCCTGCTGTAATAAATATGTATTAAAATATTGGCTTTTCGCAAGTGTCAGAATGAATATCATGTATATCATGTTAATTCTTTAGAAGTAGCTTTTGTTATAAAAACATAATTATTACCAAATGCTTTTTTCGTTGTTCTGACTTAGATGTAGTTGAAAAATAACGAATCCAGTTGTGTTAAAATGTGCCTGAACTTACAATAAAGCACCTGCTTAGTTAGATAACCACGAATGTGACAAGCACAGGCCACAGGACATTTCTATCAACAACAACATCTGCTGGAAGCTGATGGACAAAAGAAGATACTGAACCCTCCAGAAGAGACTGAACTGCTCTAAAAAGGTGGACCCAAGGAGAAGCCAGGCTAACGAGTGCCTGGGACATGGAAAATGGTTTGGGGGAAAGGTTGAATGTGCATAATCTTCTAAAAATATACAATAGGCTGGTGCAATAAGAAATGTAAATAAAGAAAGTCTCTGACCACACCAAATGTGCTCTGGCTCAGTGCTGAGGGTACCCAGCATCCTGGGCATTGTGACCTTTTGCTCTATTTTGTCCCTTATTGTCTTTTATTAAACCTTTAAATTTCAATGGCAGACTGGACCTCGTTTTTCACACCTGCCAAGGTGCTCACACCTGGGAATCCAGGAGGGGCTCAGCCACACCTCCGGCTGAGATGGGGCATCCCACATCTCATTTCCCACCCCAAAATCACAGGATAATCCCTCCAGTTGCCTCTCTGGGGTGTCAGGAAGGAGCTGGGCTTTGCAGCTCTCCACAGCAGCGTTCCTGTCCCTGCCTCCCTGGCTGCCCAGGCTGGGGGCTGGAGCAGGGGAGGGCAACTCCCTCCGCCCCCCTGAGCACTCCCCAGCCAAGAGAGATCCCCTCGCAGCCCGTGGAGCTCCTGGAGCAGTTCCCTCCTGCCCCCATTGTTCCTGGGAGAGGCAGACAATGATCCAAGAATGCGAAACTCCCGAAACCCCTCCCGGAGAGCCGAAATTTATGAGCAGCCCGTTCCAGCTGGCAGAGGGAAATCGCCAGTGGAACAAAAAGCGTTGTGTAATAACTTCCCTCCTCCCCCTCATCCCCCTCTGGGGGGAGCTGGGACAGCCCCAGGGGAGAGGGGGGGGGGTCAGGGAAGCGCTGGGCATCCTCATGGAATCACCGAATGGATTGGGCTGGAAGGGAAAATAAAGCTTATCTCATTCCCACCTGCACCTTCCACCATCCCAGGCTGCTCCAGGCCCTGCCCAGCCTGGCCTTGGACACTTCCAGGGGTGGGACAGCCACAGCTTTGGCACTGCAGACCCCTCTCAGTGGCTGCCCCAGAGCTTTTTAAAGCACATTGAGGTGCTGAAGGCCACGGTGACCAGAAGGGTTTGACACAAGGACTCTGTTACATCCACCTTCTGCAAGGATGGGGCCAGCCCAGGACTTGGCTGCTCTGAATGATGGGGAATGAAAGCGGTCTCTTGACCCTCCTTCACAAAATAATGTGAATAATTTGACTAATTTGAGAAGAAAGGCTGAAACCAACAGTTTTCCCCAAATCTGATCATCACTTACCTTAAAATTCTACATTTACATTCCACCTTTCCTTCCCAGCCCCTGCAGCCTGTGGCTCCCACATTTCCCAGGTGGCACGGAGATAAATGAGGATTTCAGGAGTGGTTTGCACACTTTTGGGTGCTGCTCCTCCCTGGAGCTGCTGCAGGGCTCCTCTGCTTTATGAGTAATGCCAGAAGAGGAATTTCTTCAGGATTTTGGGATTTCCTGTGTGCATCCCCTCAGACACAACTCTTGGCTGTAAAAGGTGCAGCAGGGGAAGCGAGTCTGGCTCAGCTGCTGGAGTGGATCCTGCCACCTCCTCCTTGTTTTTTTTCCTTCCCCCTCCTCCTGCTCTGCCTTGATCTGGAGGAAAACCCACTCAACAGACAGTGCCAGGCTGAGAAATCAACCCATGAGCTGCTGGGAATACTCCAGCTGGGATTTTCCTACATATATATCCATTTCTATATCATCCATTGCTATAAAAAAAGGTTAAACTGTGATAGCTGAAATCCTGTGTAGCAGATGCAATCTGAAAATTCAGTCTTTAAGTCCTTAAACGTGTCATTCCTTGGCTTTCCTGGTGCAAGGGGACCCATTGTGGCATTTCTGTCACTGAATTTAATTAAGGTTTTATGGGCGTGATTTTGGAAGACCTCGAATCACTCACTGATGATGGGATTGCACTTCCCAGAGCCAAAAGGGTGAGGAATGAGACACTTTCCTGGGAACAATGACCCTTTTCATCATTTCTGCTTTGGGGCTGTGACAGAGGAGCAAGGTCCTGTCCATTACTAGGTGGTGTCAGCCTAGGCCAGGGAGAGCAGCTGATTGAGAGGTAAAATGTGCAAAATTGCTTTGTGATTCCTCTTAATTGACCCACAGGAAATAAAAATAAAAAAGAAATCCGGGCCAATTAATTTTTAACTGATTTTTTCATGGTAAAAAGTAGAGCCTTGAACTGACTAAAACTTCAGGGATTGGGTCTGGCTGAAAAAGAGAAAGTGGAAAAGTTTTATTAAGGCTCTTTCAGGGAAAATTTTTTGACTGTTAATAGTAAAACAATGTTTGAATGAAAATGAAGTGTTAATGTCTCAGCTGTAATTTAAGATTTTCAAAGCTATTTTTGCTGAATCCCAGAATGGTTTGGGTTGGAAGGGACCATAAAAATTTTATCCAGTTCCATTCCCTGCCATGGGCAGGGACAATTCCCACTGTCCCATGGTGCTCCAAGCCCTGTCCAGCCTGGCCTTGGACATTTCCAGGGATCCAGGGGCAGCCACAGCTTCTCTGGGCACCCTGTGCCAGGGCCTCCCCACCCTCACAGGCAACAATTTCCTCCTAAGAAAATTATTTTAAGTGAGGTATTAAAGTTGTGAGTAAAAGCAAAATTCATCTCATTAAAATGCTAGATTGATTTCCACCCCTACTTGAAAATTTGCATTGACCTTTTGGGGGCAAGGAAATAAAATCTGAAATTTTATCTTCCATTTATCCTGGAAAAATCCACCATCCTCCAGCCTGGCCACTTAAATTAAAAGTTCACTTAATTATTCCCATGGACTGGTCTCAGACTGGCTCCTGCATTTCACTGCTGGGTGGCCGGGGACAACACTCAGATCAGGGCCCAGAAGATTCCTGTTCCAAGAGATGGAGCAGCAGCCTCTGGTGCTCCAGGTGGAGATGTAGCTTGGATTTCTTGGCCCACCAAAAGGCATTTTTGGGATTGACTTCAGCAGGACCAACCTTGATTTCCCCAGCTTCTCTCTCCAGGCACTTGGGAAGGGGAATGTGGATCTAAGCCACAAGAGAGGACCCAGCACTCCAGGGTTTGAATCATCTCACTGTGCACAGCTGAGACCTGCAGGCTCCTCTCTGGAAGTTTTGTGGTGGGAGCAAAGACCTGTGCTCATGTTGCTCAAAGCTGACCCAACATTTGGGTGACTCTTTATTTTAAAACAAAATTCAGCAAAAATCAGACCTAATTCCATTTATTTTTCCTCCCCAACCTGATATATTTTAAGTGCCTGGGCCCACTTTTTACTCAGTGGCTGAATAACATGAAACAAAAAAAAGTGATTCTTCCTTTCTTTCTTTCTTTCTTTTTCTTTCTTTCTTTCTTTCTTTCTTTCTTTCTTTCTTTCTTTCTTTCTTTCTTTCTTTCTTTCTTTC
>JAHLSL010000038.1:15458250-15478382 GCA_025920805.1 Petroica traversi | reverse complement strand
TCCTTTCCTTTCCTTTCCTTTCCTTTCCTTTCCTTTCCTTTCCTTTCTCCCATACATTTTTTGTCCAAATTCCCCATAAATGCTCCCACCTTATTTTCCTCCCATCTCTCCCGGACTGCCAGGTGGATCTGGGGGCTGTGAGTGGACACAAAACAGACCTGGCCCAGCTGGAACCCTGGCACACACCCTCCTTCTGCTTCCCCAACACAGTGAGACACCAGAGGCACAAATCAATACAGACAGAGTTTTTATAATTAAAAAAATTGTGCATTTCGACAAACAGCTGGCGGTCACACCCATCCCTCATCCCCCTTAATGCAGAAAATGCACATCTGGAACCCAGATTTTGATTTTCTAGTGCCACGTGTAGGGATCTCCTAAGACTGTGCTTGAATGAACCTCCTGCTTTTGGCTACCAGACACGAGCCCGAGGGCAGCCCCACCCTGCACTTGACTCCAGCTGACCCTACAGAGAACCAATCCCCCTTTCCAAGGCATCATTTCCACTGAAAACCCATCATTTCTACCTTCTGATTGAAAACGCCTCGAAAATCAACATGTGGGACATGAACTGATTTATTTTTATGAAAAAAGTAAACAAAGAAAAATTTTAATGAGGTGTTGGGTTTTGGTTTTTTTTCCAAAGATGTCCATGGGGAAATAAGGCTGTTCCTAGTAAACTAAATGCCACCATGGCTGGTTGTCTTGCCCAGAGGCCAAGTGACAGCCGGGTCACCACCCAAAATAAACTTTCCTCACCTGGGGAGCACAAGATTCAGCACCCAGGTACAGATAAAGCTCTGGTGGTAAAATTCCTCCTTTCTTGGCAGAAAGAAAAGATGCTCATGGAGCTTTGGGGTGGATGGGGAGGCATCACCCTGGGCTTGTGGGGGATGGAGGACTGATCTCAGCTCCAGAGTCCCCACGTGTCTGTGAACCCCTTAATTATTCCCTTCCACAAAAACATGCGGAGGCACACGAATTATTTGACTTCTCTGCACCAACCTCAAACTCCCTGTGGACCCCCAGGCCTGGGAGCCTCACTGCCCCTCCCCAGGCACTCTGGAGCCCCACGGGATCCTGGTTCTCATCACATTTCGGAACAAAGGCAGGAGCCCAGCCCGGAGCCTCCCGGGAGAGGCGCCCTGCGGGCTCGGCTGCACACACAGAGCGACTGACACACACACACAGAGCTCACAGACAGGCACATCGACACAGCCACAGCTGCCAGGGCATGGGATGGCACCTCCTGCCCCTCCCCAGGCCCGGGGCTGGCACTGCAGGCACAGCCAGCTCTGCCCAGCCAAGAGCTGGGGTGGGGAGCAGAGTTGGAGTTGGTTTGTGGAATGGTTTGGGGTTGGATGGGACCATAAAGATCATCTGATTCCAACCCTCCTGCCATGGGCAGGGACACCGTGAGCAGGACCGGGTGGGCACAAGAGGGAGGCACCCACGCTTGATCTGTGCTCTTTGGGTGCCAAATGTCCCAAAATTGCCATGGCAAGACCTCTGCCCTTGCTGGGCAGTACCAGAGGTCTCTGCTTCCCGTGGCAGGAACAGGCAGCTGTGTGCACTGAAAGGCAATAAAATACAGCACCCATCTCACATTCTGCTGGGCAGGGAGGGAGCCCCCAGTGCTGCTGCAGGTCCAAAGCTCATCACAGTTATTCCTCCTTTTAATTTTACAGTCCTGTTTTGAGTTCATTACCCAAAAAGTCCCCTTTCTCCTCTTGAGGCTCCTCTCTCTGACGGATGTGTGCTGCTGCAGAGGATCCAGGGTTTGCTGGTGCTGCTGCTGGGGGGTTTCTCTGATAGAGCCTGGGGGTTTCTCTGACAGAGATTTCCTCATTTACAGGGTGAACCACAGGGTGTCCGGTGGCTGACATCTGGATCCAACGGGATCAGAGGTGTCTACTGACCTGGGCACGACTTCCAGGACACACAGGACGCTTCTGGTCAGCTGGAATCTCTAATCCCCATGGTGAATCCATAATCTACACCACGGGAAAAACGGGGCTGCAGTGCCCTATGGAGCAATCCAACAAACACATCTTCTCCCCCTCCTTGGGGCTGGTGACATTTAACCCTCTGTTTGCTGGGAGGGCTCCTTCCCCCTGGAAATCAACTTCCCACCTGAAACAGCCCCACGGACCCTGCGCTTGGAGCAGCAGAGGCTGAGGGCTGGTGACATCCATGGAGGAAAGCGATGTTTTTGCTCCAGCCTGGGAGGAGGGGAAGGTGAAAGGAAGAGAGATTTTGCTTTGTGGCAGATTTCTGACCCCTCCTTTTTGATTTTTTGAGCACAACCTCCCCACACCGTTGTGGGGAAGAGGAGGAGAAGGGACTTGGCAAAGGAGCTGAGAGCGGGTGTTGGGTCTGGATGCTCCCCAGGCTCCTTCCATGCAGGTCCTGCCTTCCCCATGAGCATTCCCAGGCCATTCCAGTGCCCACCTCTCCGCTGCCACCAAGACCAGCCGTGGGTTCCCTGTTTGCCCCTCGCTGGCCTCTCCTCGCCCATCCACGAGGCACAGAGAGCCCTCTCCCTCTTTCTCCCCATCCTTCCCTCTCAGCACAGGGAGAACCGGCGGGAGTTGATGTTCATCTTGGTGACCCCGATGAGCTTGAGGGGCGTGGAGAGGCTGAAGGAGTTCACCAGGGGGAAGTCACAGAAGAGGTCGGCGAGCTCGTCCCTCTCCTCCAGCTCGAAGGTGGCATCGTTGAGCATGCGCTGGTGCAGGTGACACGTCTGCTCGATCTTCAGCTTGTTGATGTCGCCACGCAGCCGCATCAGCTGCCTGGCCAGCTGCTGGTCCTGCAGCCGCATCTCTGCCTGCAGAGGGGAGAGGAAAATGGAGTTTTTAGTGGCAAATTTGCTGCCTCCCCGCTGGAGGCTGCAGCGGATCATGGAATGGAATGGGTGTTGAGGTGTTTGAAGGTGTCCAGAGAAGGGTAACAAGGCTGGGGAAGGGTCTGGAGCACAAGAAGGAAGAGGAGTTGTTGAGGGAGCTGGGAAAGGGGCTCAGCCTGGAGAAAAGGGGGCTCAGGGGGGACCTCATCACTCTCCACATCCCTGTGACAGGAGGTGGCAGCCAGGTGGAGATTGGGCTCTTTCCCCAGGCAAACAGCAACAGGACAAGAGGACACAGCCTTAAGCTGCACCAAGGTGGACATTTGGGAAAAAATCTTCACAGGAAGGGTGATTGGGCATGGAATGGGCTGCCCAGGGAGGTGGTGGAGTCTCACCATCCCTGGAGGTGTTTAAAAAAAGCCTGGATGTGGCACTCAGAGTCATGGTCAGGTGGATAAGGCACTGTTAGGTCACAGGTTGGACTTGAGGATCTCAAAGGTCCTTTCCAGCCCTGCTGATTCCATGATTCTGTGAACTCATCTAGAGGTGCTCCATCTGTGAGGAAGGTGGGGATCTTCCGAGCCAGCAATGCGTCCCAAAAACTACCAGCTCAGGATAGGGAGTTTGTAACAATTGAGAAATTCTGTGCTTGGTCATGTTTTCAGGAGCACCAGGAAACTGGAATTAAAGCCCTGCCAAAGCTGTTGGCTTGGGTCTCTGTCAGGCTTCAGAGCCTCCATCTCAACATTAAACAAAGCCCAAATTAATTTTGTTCATAAGGCAGCAGCCACGGGGAGACAGAGCAATTAAGAGGTGGAAAGGACCAATTAAAAGAACACCAAATAACTGATCCCCAAATACTCAGCCTGAGTTTCCAGCCTGCATAAATCAGAGCTGGTCCATGACAGTCTCCACCTCCCCTGTGGATTATTTATCTCAGTGATTTGAAGTGGCTCTCAGGATGAGACCTCCATGGTTTCTCACAGGAGAGAGAATTACAACGTCCAAGCTAATGATCCAAGTGGTTTGGAGGTATTTTTTTCTCCCCTGGCACCTGGCTTGGGAAGGTGGAAGACCCAGAAGCAACGAAAGAAAAGAGATCTGTTATTAAAAAAAAAAATCTAACTCATAATTAGATTTTTAGAATTAGAAAAAGAAACTGCATTGCCACAGGATGCTGTGGGCAGTGAAGGAAAGAGGTGAACACTTGGTGCTGGAATCAGCCTGAGGAGCAGGAGAGGGCAGGACTGGAAAAGCAGATCCAGGCAGTTCCCACTTCTCACCCCACTTCCCTCCTCACGGAGAAACAGCAAAACCACAAAAGCTGCAAAGAAAAGAAGGTGCTGGGAGAGAAGCCGAGCAGGCCCACCCGAAAGGGGTGGAACAGGATGATCTCCAAGTCCTTTCCAGCTCAGGCAGCTCTGGCACTCTGTGATCCAAGGCTTTGGGATAAATTTCCCTTTCCTGGATTTCAGCAGCATGGATGAGACCAGACCACACCAGGTTCCCTCCAGTCCTGGAAACGAGCTGCTCAGTTTGTGGGTGCAGATGCAGCTCTGGGGGCAGGGAGTAAATGATTCCTGGCCTGGTGGCTTGAGCATGAGCTTGCAGAAGGGAAGATTCCCCTCAGGAGACCCCACAGAGACCCTGAAATTCCTACAGGAGACCTTTCCATGCCTGACACAAGGGCTGCTGCAAGGAGGGTGGGAACCAAAGCAGCCTCGGGGTTGCCTCAGCTTGTGCCACAATCCCTCCTCCTCCAGGCAGTCAGAGAATCCCTGAACGGTTTGGGCTGGAACAGACCGTAAAAATCATCCATTCCCACCTCCTGCCATGGGCAGGGACACTTTCCACCATCCCAGGGTGCTCCAAGCCCTGTCCAGCCTGGCCTGGGACACTTTCAGGGACAGGAACATGTGCCAGGGCCTTACCACTCTCACAGGGAAGAATTCTTTCCTAATATCTAAATCCCTTCAACCCCAAACCATTCTGTGACTCTCTGACACTACAGAAGTGTCCTGCAGGACTTTTCTTGATGTTCCCAGCCAGCAACAAGACTCCAGTTCGGCTGTCTGGGGAGGATTAAGTCACCTTTGTACCAATCTCTGAGTGAATCTCTCTCTCTCTCAGGAAATCTCAAATTGTTGGCAGGGTTGTGTCCATTTACCTTTTTTTTTTAAAAAAAAAACCCTCAATTTCCTCTCCATTTCCTCATAACCTGTGTCCCCAGCAGAGCAATGCCACTTAGCAGATTTTTTATTCTCCCACAACACAAACAACAAAAAAAGTCATTCTGTTGATATTTTTCCCTGTCTCACAACGAACGCTGACATTTTATCTAGGAGGCAATCACAGATGTTATTGAAGTGACCCTGGGTCATTCTTCCTTCTCGCTGTATCAAGTTACCTCAGAAATGCCAACAAAGGCTCTCATTGAATATTTGGAAGAATGTGGGATTAAAAAAGCCTCTGCTGCCAAAAATAAATGCATTTAAAAGAGAATTATGAGGCCATTGTGCAGAGAGGCGTGAGCTGGAGGTGCTTTTTTCCTCTTGCAAACCAGCTTTACATTTTTTTTGACTGGTTCTTGCTTTCCCTCTCTTTTGAGGAATCTGTTTGATTTCAGGCAAAGCCATCAAGAAAATAAAGATAAGGAACAAAACCTGGCAATGGTTGACTAAAACCACATGGGTGTGGCACTTGGGAACATGTTTTAGTGAGGGCCTTGGCAGTGCTGGGTTAAGAGCTGGACTCGATGCTCTTTGAGGGCTTTTCCAACATTAACAATTCTGTGAGTTCTGTGAGAGGATGGTGTGCACAAGGAGGAGCCAGCACATGGGATCTGCCTGTGCTCCTTGCCTGGCCTTCCTGAGGGCTTGGGAGGTCCCTGGCTGGTGACAGGTTCTGGGGGGTGACATTTGGGCAGAGAGTGGAGTATGGAAGTTGGGCTGCTCTGCAGGCCAGGAACTCTCACTCCCCACACTCAGCCCTGGGGCTTGGCTTGAGATGCAAATCCCTGTCCTGCATCCCCATTAAACCCTGCTCTGTTCAAACTCAGAATATTTAGAGGGATTTCAGCCAGAACTCAGAAATCCTCATTCTCCTTCCCCTTTCCCAGAGGCTCTGCACAAATACCAAAACCATTCCCCCTGACCCATGCTGAGGAGCAAACAATCGCTGGAAAGGATGAGTGATGTCTCTTTAAAAGCAGCACTGTCAGGCCAGCAGAGCTCCACAAAGCTGCCTGGGAATGAATGATGGGATTACAGGGGCCACATCATGGGAAGCCCTGGGATTTTTATTTTTTTTTTTTGTAGAGTTCACCCACGGGGCTGGTCACCACGAGGGAACTCCACACTGCAGTTCATCCGTGTGGGATTGCAGCAGGATCCCACACACATCCTGGAGAAACCCACGGGGAGCATCAAAAGCCAGGCTTTTGATTTCCTTTGATCCTCTCATGGCCGGGGCAGGAAGAGCCTCAGGTGTCTTGCTGGTATAAAACAACCTTTTAACACATTTTGCCTTTTTCTGCACACCCAGCCCAAGCTGTTCCTCCCCAGCAAGGCTGGGGAATGGTGGGATTGACAGGATGCTGGATTGGACTTCTCAGGGTGGAAAGAGGAGCTAAACTCAGGTCCTTCCTGGCAGAGAAGAAACAGCTGGATTGAAAGACAAAGCCACAGGACCTTATGAACCCAGGGAGGATTTTCTCCTTGGATTGAGCCTCAGAGTCTCCAGGGACATTTAATATGGGTGAGAGAGGGAAAGATTCTTCCCTGTTTTCCAGTCTGGGTGGCTCATCCCAAACAGCTTCCAGCAGTTGCCTTCAATTTTACCCTCAACAGACAGGAAGACCAATAATTTCCCCATTTCCAGCAGTCCATCTTCTCCCTGCATTGCTATGGGGGGATTTTCCAGCAGGGAGCACCTCAAGGCATGGAGATGTGGAGCTCCTTGAGATTTCCCTCTCTTCCCAAAAGAGAAAAGTCCCATGGATGAAGTCCCAGCCTGCTCCACGGAGCTCAGGGGGATGGTCAGTGGAGAAACAGCTGCTCCCACAGTGCCAGCCCTTTTTATTTCCAAAAGATCAAAAAGAAATCTAAACTGGTGCTTTCCTGAGTGCAGGCACTTGGATTCAAGCACAGAGAAGCACAGGCCACTCGTCAGATCCTTGCCAAACCCTTCAGACAAGTCCACATTTTCCATGTTTTGTTTGGGGCTTCTCCAAAGGCACTCAGGTGCCAGCCTGTCCTGGCTAATTTTAGGTCCTCACAGCTCCAGATGAGTTACCCCAGCTCCTGGAAGTTCCCCACCACCAGAGCCCAGGAGATCTTGTCCAGCAAAGCCTGTTGTGGGTCCCAAATTTCACTCTCCCTCAGTGTTGTTCAGGCTGTGTTGGCTCCCTCTCTCCCCAAAACAGGGTGGCTGCACCCAAAGTGACCCTTGGGGACCATCCTGATCTATAATTAATCCCAAACTCTTCCCTGGTTTCACCAGTTTAGCAGTAGAGGTCACAGAGTCGTGGAATGGTTTGGATTGGAAAGGACCTTAAAGCTCCTCCAGTGCCACCCCCTGCCATGGGCAGGGACATTTTTCCATTGTCCCAGGCGGCTCCAAGCCCTGTCCAACCTGGCCTCGGACATTTCCAGGGATCCAGGGGCAGCCACAGCTTCTCTGGGCACCCTGTGCCAGGGCCTCCTCATCCTCAGAATGAGGAAATTTGGCTGCATCGATGTTTAAATTCACTCAGTGCTTCCTCAGCCAATATCAGTGTCCCAAATGATAATAATGGTGCTTAATATGTAATAATAAATGTCTGAGCAACAGCACACCGGTGTTTTATGATTTCCCAGGAGGGAGAATCACACATTCATGTCCCTTGTCAAGTCCTCCCTGAATTCTGGCTCACACCCCTCAGATTTCAGTGCCAAACTGGCGAATTTGAGACAGAAAACTGACTTTTTCCTAATGGGACAAAATTACAACTGCTCTAAGATGCCCCTCTTCATAGGGCTGTACTTTAGCCACACTTAGGAGGGAAAGGACTTTGAATGCCTCATTTTATGACCTGTAAAACCTGGCAAATTTCAAAAACAGAAAGCAAAATCCCAAAATCTGTCCCCATCCCCGGGCTGGTGATGGTTTTGCTCTCAGCACAGACGAGGAGCTGCCACACTGGACAGTGCAAAGGCAAACACAAGGGCAAAGGAGAGGCAGGAGGAGCTGGGGAGGGAAATGCTCCAGCCCTGGGGGCAGCTGAGAGCTGCAATTTGCTCCTACACCTCCTCAGAGCCTCTGAGCACAAAAACAAGAGCAGTTTGCGTGTCTGGATAAATCAGCTTCTCGGGGCCAGGTTCTCAGCAGGGCCCAGCTGGGGCTTCTGGCAGCCCTATAAACCAGGGCGTGCAGAACCAGGGCTTGGGACGGGTCACGGGAGGTGACAGCCCAAGGAAAGCAGGTGGACAAGAAAACCTTGGGTTTGCCTTCTGCTTCACTTCTCAACGTGAGCAGCCTGGACCTGGCTGAAGCCAAATCAGAGCAGACTCTGGAGACACAGAGGAAAATTCTTTGCAGTGTCAGAGGATGAGTTTTGTGGGGATTGGGGGTAAGAAGAGATAGGGCAAGAGGAAACAGCCTCAAGTTGCACCAAGAGAGATTTCAGTTGGATATTAGGAAAAGTTTCCTTAGCAAAAGGGTTGTCCAGCCCAGTGCACTGGAGGAATTCCCAACCCTGGGGGGATTTAGGAGCTGTGTGGATGTGGCTTGGGGACAAGGCTTAGTGCTGGCCTTGGCAGTGCTGGGGTGGGTTGGACTCTAAGACCTTAGAGGGTTTTCCCAACCTAAACCCTTCTACGACAGCACTAAATTTCCACTCCTGCCTCTGGATTTTGGCTGGGATAGAGTTAAATCCCAAACTGGGTGGTCCTGTACCAGCTGCCTGCTGGGAACCGTCCCCAGCATGTGCAGGCTCCTGAAGCTCCAAGTGCTTGGCAGGAGGCTCCCTGGGACAAGCCACAACCATTCCAGGGTGATGCTGTTGAAACAACCTGGTCTGAACACGCCGGGAGCTGTGCTGAGGGACAAGGAGCTGCTCACTCTGTGCTTCATTCCATGAGGGCTGCTGGCACTGCTTTCCTGCATGGGAAGGATCTCCACATTCAGCAGCTTTTGTCCTTTTATTGGACAGGTGAATCTTACAGACCCTAAATAAACACACAATGGAATCACAGAATCATGGAATGTGTTGGGCTGGAAAAGACTTTAAAGCACATCCAGTTCTACCCCTGCCATGGGCAGGGACACCTCCCACTGTCCCAGGTTGATCCGAGCCCTGGCCTTGGACACTTCCAGGGATCCAGGGGCAGCCACAGCTTCTCTGGGTGCCCTCACCACCCTCACAGCCAAAAATTCCTTCCAAATTTCCCATCTAAACCTCCCCTCTGAGAGTTTGAAGCCATTCCCTGTGTCCTGTCTCTCCAGGCCCTTGTCCAAAGTCTCTCTCCATCTTTCCTTTAGGCTCCCTTCAGGAACTGGAAGGCCACACTTCGATCATCCCAAAGCCTTCTCCAGGCTGAACAACCCCAATTCCCTCAGCTTTTCCCACAGCAGAGCTGCTCCATCCCTCTGATCCCCCTGGTGCCTCCTCTGGGTTCTCTCCAGCAGCTCCAGGTGCTCCCTGTGCTGGGCCCCAGGGCTGGAGCAGCTCTGCAGGTGGAGTTTCACCTGAGTGGGGCAGAGGGACAGAATCCCCCCTTTTCTGCTGAGGGATCAGCCCAGGATCTGATTGGTTTCTCAGCTTCATGTTTTGGAGCCTTCCTGATGGCTTTCCTACCACAACATGAGCAAAAACATGAAAAAAAAATCTTGTTTTGTTGGGCTGTTTGGAAGCTTTTTCCTCTCCTTGACAAGAAACTGGATTTCACCCTTGAAATGTAATGTGAAATGCACCTTCTGGTTCCAGCACCGTGTGATGGGATGGCCTGGCCCTGCTCCCTCTGCCTGCTGGCAGCTCTCACCCACACTCGTGCCTCCAGAACTGCTACTTCACCCTGTGGTCAGTCAAAAAATTGCTCTCTCTTTTGGGGAAATTGTTCCAAATTACCAGTCACGTCCAGATCCAGCAAGAACCGGTATAATTAAGTGGCTGGGAAATGGAAAGTGAGGAACAATTAGGGTTTGCTTGGCCTTTTCTCGTCTTTAATTTAAACGTTCAGTTTTTGACAGATGGTGGTTGAGATACCACACCCCAGTCTAAGGGGTAGAATCAGACTCTGAGACAATTTAAACTTCTGTCATCGGCAGAGATTGAAAGAAAACCCCAAATCTTTTAAAATCCAGGGTTCTGAGGTATAAAATCTGCTTCTTGCTCTCTTTGATCATCTTGAGATTCGGGGTATACATCAATGTGAATTTAAGATTGCACCCAGATTCAGGTCACAGATCTGGAGCTGAGGCTCTCCCGAGCACTGAGGGGTTGTAGGGAATCATCTCAAAACTGTTTCTGTTAGTCCTGGATTCCTGAAAACCACGATCCTGAGAAACAAAGTCACCAAAATGCAGCACCCAGAACCTCCTCTATAAATAACTTCTCAGGGCATCAGTGGAGTTGGGTGAATGCAGCAACAGAAAGTTGAAAAATCAACATTATCTGAGGCAAAAGTCACAAAGAAATCCTTAAAACTGTTATTCACTGCTGTCAGAAGTCCTCAAAGATTTCAGTGCTTCTTAAAAACAAAGCACAGGAACATTTTCACAAGTGTTGGCCACACGGGATGTCCTGGCCCCTGCTGCAAATATTCCTGCTGGGACTCACGGGCAAAATTCCAACTGGGCAACAGGAACAAAGCCACGTGTCATGAGTCACTTCCAGCGATTTGGACCAAATAATAATGACTTTTCATGCCAGTGAGGAGAAGGGAAGGATCACTGGGAATTGTGATTTTGGTGTCTGGTTCCTTCTACCCCTGTGAGGAGAACCTGGACTGATTCTCCAGCCCTGAATTCAGCTGCCCTGACAGGGCCATGTCCACCCTATCGACCTCCAGAAAATCACAGAACACCCTGAGCTGGAAGGGACCCACAAGAATCATTGAATCCAACTCCTGGCCCTGTACAGGACACCCCCAAAATCACTCCACGTGCCTGAGAGTGTTTCCTGACATTTCTTGAACTCTTCCAGGCTTGGTGCATCCTTCTGGGAATGTTCCCCAGGCTGTGCTGACTCCTGAGCTGGGCTGGGAGCTGGGTCAGGCCCAGGATTTGTGCCAAAGACCATCAGAGCAAAGTGACAGGAAAAAGGTGAATTCCCTGGCTCTGTGGATTTTCCTAGCACAGGCTCCTAAAAAAGACATTTTTGGCCTAACTTTCTCTGTGAAACGTCCAGCACAAAACTACCAGGAATAAAAGGAAGTTTGAGACAGGGCCCCAGGCTGGGACGGGAGGATGTGTGAAATGTGGACTGGATTTGAAGCAAGAAAAAGGCAGCAGAGGTGGACCTTGAAGAGCCAGGTGTGGAAATCACAAAAAGTGATGGAAAACAATGAGTGATGGAAAACAAGGAATGATTGCTGCCTCTCCACCTGGGGCTGAAGGACAGGCAGGAACAAGGAGCTTCCCCACTCCTTCATTTTCATCCCTGTTGAAAATCCATGCCAGCAGGGCCAGGCAGTCACTTACCAGCTCTTTCCTGAGCCACGTCAAAGCTTCATCGATGCTCTCAAATCCACCAATTCTCCCTGAGGTGACAGTCCCCTTGTCCTGGGCAGGGCTCCCGTTGAGGTGCAGCTGCACCTTCCTCATGGGGACAGCCTCCCCCGGGGTCTTTTTGGCCTTGGTGGCCTCGTCCTCCCCGTCCCCCTGGGGCTGGGGGCTCTTCCAGGCCTGCTCCTCCAGCTTTGCCTTCCATTCCAGGTAGGAAGGGCGCCTGGTCTCCAGCCTCAGCTTCTCTGTCAAGGCCTTGAGGGTCCTCAGGTGATCATCGGGAGGAGGAACCCCCCCAGAGCCAGAATCCACACTGTCCAGAGCCTCCTCTATTTGGATTTGGGGCACAGACATCCTCTCTGGGAGTCCAAAGGCATAGAGGTGGGCTGGAAAGGACCAGGGATGGAGATGAGAACCCTCAAGGTTCGGCCAAGTGTCTTGGGTTGTCCAGTGCAGCTCCCTGGAGGACAGCTGAGGTGTGGGCCCCTGCTCAAGCACCAAAACAGCCTTGGATGAACGCCTAGAAGATAAAAAAAAGAAAAAGGATTTATTTTGAGAAGGATGAGAGAGTGAGGGAAGAGAGACAGCTCCTGCTGGAGCAGGGGAGCGAAGGTTTTGGGAGAGGCTCGGTGCCAGGTGCTGCTGGGGAGGGTGACCTCATCTCGGTTATCTGAGGGCTTTGGGGCAGGAACAGACAGGCTCTGGCTTTTAGCAGAGCTCTGGTTCCCTGCACCTCCAATCCTAACTCAGGGGGCTGTGGAAGGGCTGCCAAGGAGGCCAGGATGCATTCCCAGACCCCAAAGTCCTCTGGGACAGGGACTTCATGTTGGGCTGGCGCGTTTTTGCCGATTTTCTGCCTGGCAAAACTACATCTCCCCAGCTGGGCAAATCAGGTCCAGATTAAATGAGACAACCTGAGAGAGGGGAAGTTTAGATTAAATATTGGGGAGAAATTGTTCCCTGTGAGGGTGGGGTGCCCAGAGAAGCTGAGGCTGCCCCTGGAAGTGTCCACGGCCAGGCTGGATGGGGTTTGGAGCAACCTGGGATAGTGGAAGGTGTCCCTGCCCATGGCAGGGGGTGGAATGTTTGAGGTCCCTTCCAACTCAAACCATTCTCTGATTCTGTGAAGCCAAACTTCTCCCAAGAGTTTCAGCCAAAAGAACTGGAAAAAGGGATTTATCCCTCTCCACTCCACACCTCCCTCCAGTTTTCCAGCTCTGGGTTTAGTTCTGGGTTTGCTAAAGGTGCAGCCTCAGGATTCAGCTCCCTCCTGCCCCTCTAGCTCCATCCAGGAGTGCTCCCAGCCGCGTGGGGAACTCTCTGGGCTGCTGGGGTGGTTTGGGTTCTCACACCCAGGGACACCTGGACTTGTGGTTTCCATCACTGGCCACGTCCAGTTTATCCAGTGGTAACGGTCACTTCTAAAACCTCTTAGGAGCAGCAGCACAGAAAAGCCAGGAGTTTCCTGCCCACCTCTCCTGCTGCCAGCACTCATGGAAGCTGTGCCCAAAGCTGCTCTGGCAAACCCTGGCACCTGGAGGGGTAGAGGACTCCAACAACTCCTCAAGAAATAAGCTCAGGCAGCTCCTGTGTTCATTTGCTGGCAGGATCAGATAAGAGACATTCTCAAGGTCGTGTGCTCATCTGTAGCTGAGCTAGGAATAGATCCAGAGCTCTCCCCCCAATGTCAGGCACAAAACAAAATACTTTTCTGCTGCCTGCTGAGGTGCCTGGAAAAGCAGGCAGGATGTGTGCAGCTTCCTAGAGCTGCTCAGCCATTCTCCTCCCCTGCCATTTCCACAAAGGCATGTGCAGCTCTGAAATCCAGACCATAATTACACCTCTTTAGCAAGAAGATTTGATTTAAAATAAACACCCAGAGAGAGAGAGCAAGATTTATCCCAGCAATTGTGTGGGGGCACGAGAGCTGAACGAGGAGTTGATAGTGTACACACAGACAGTGAGGGGGTGGAGAATTAGTCATGTTGTGGTCTCCTTCGTGCTCCTATTTATGTTAATGAGGGTTTTACGGGGAGAGGGAGCACTCACAGACACTCTGTCAGGCTGAAGCCAACAGCTCTCGTGCCTGGAACAGCAACAATTTTCCTCCTGGTGAAAAAGAGAGGGGAAAGCCATGGTGGAGGGGTGCTCTGCAGGGCTCAGGACATGGCAGTGAATTTATTTACCTTTCCTCCTGCTCCAGCCTCCCCAAATCAAGAAAGGAAAACAAGAAATGACTTTAAAGACCTTGCTTCTGAGCTTTTCTTGGGTGTCCATTGAGACCTCTGTGGAGATTGCTGAGGGTGGCCCAAACCCAGCCGTCCAAGAGTCTGCTGCAGCTCCACACTGGGACGCTGGATTTGCTAATCCCCAGCAAAAAATCGTATTTTTATCATTTTCTAAATGCCACAGCTACACAACAGAGCCCCACACAAACTCTTTTGTCCTGTCCTGCAGCGTGCATGGAATCCTCAGGGTGGGAAAGGGCCCTGGTGTTTGAGTCCTGCTCAGTTAACATTTGGAGCACTGGACCACAAAAACAGGACAGCAGCTTGGAGCATCCCCTGCTGTCACCTCCCTCTCCCTGTCACCACAACTCCCAGCAGCTTTGGAGAAGATTTGGGTTTTCTGCCCAAAAAGCAGCATTGATCCAGCCCATCCTTTGCTTTCCCTCTGGTGTAACATAAAAAGTCTCGTTCCCTCTGTAGGGACACCCCCTAAATTGGCAGGTCTCTTCCCCCAGTCTGTCCAAACTCTGAAGTGACAGAAAGGAGCCACCTCGAATTTCCTACCAATACCTTGGGCTTGGATCAAAGGCCTGCTCTGGAGAAAGAGATCTGAAAGTTGCAAGCGTGTGAAAAATGCCCTTGTGCTGTAACACAAACCCCGTGGTGCCTGAGAGCTCCCAAATTCCCAGGAACAAACCTGCCTCTGGCTCAAATCCACGTACTCCCAGCCTCCCTGCCCTGGGCTTGGCTCCCACTGGGCTGAGGATTTAAGGGATTAATCCTTGATTTGTCTCATTATCACTCTTGCCACAGGGAGTTCATGCCACCCCTAATTAGGGGTAACAAGCTCAGCCCCAAAATGGGGTGAGGGTTTGCTCACACCTCACTAAGAACTGGGTTCCCCCTTCCTGATGAATCCTGAAAGCACAGGACACAACAGGTCACTGAGACAACAACAAAAAACCCCTTTAACTTCTTTCCTGGGTTAGGTTTCCATTGGAGAAGTCAACTGACCTACCCCAAGGGATCAGCAGCAGCAAAAGGCTGGGATGGAGAAATAACAGGATTGTTAAATTGGGAGTTCAACAATTAGCCAAGGTGGAAGTGTGGGGAGCAAATTATTCTTCCTTCACTGCTCCTGTGGATTCCTGTATTCCATTTCTTCCAGCAGAGGAGCAGCAGTGGCTGCAGGAGTCTGTACTAGAGCAATTCTGCCCCTCTGGGGCTGAGAAGACAAAAAAGCCTCGATATGAGACAAACACCAGCTGACAGAAGCCCCACACAGAACATGGATGACACTTCTGGCATGGAGCAAACAGGGCAGAGGTGACAGTTCAGCCTGTGAATGACCACCAAAATGCACCTCAGCCCCTCTGTGCCTCAGTTTCCCTCTCACTGAGCAGTCTGTTTGTACAACTGGCCTTCAGGGAAAAAGCTCTGAGGGTTTTCAGAGATGTGCAGAGTCCACCTCTGGTGTCTCCAGGTCCCATCTCGATGTCCATGCTTGTGCTCCTGTCAGTGCAGGGACACTCCCTATGATCCGTGGAGTTTGGGATGTGGCTCCCCTGACCATTTTCATCAAAAATTTACACCCTGGGCCGTGCAGACACCCCCTGATCCCACAGAGGAATATCCTGGAGTTAACCTGAGCTGCCAACACCACCATCCAGCTCTGCAGCTCCTGAAAAGCTGGGATGAAGGAACACCGAGGTGGAGCCAGAGGTGGGGACAGTGCCTGCTGTGCAGGGACAGCTGGGTTTGCCTCCCTCCTTGGCCCAGCAGTGACTCGGGGATGGGGTGGGCATGACTGACCCCCCTGGAGGTCTCAGACCCCCCCCCCCGGGTGCTGCTGCAGGTCGGGAGAGGGGCAGAGAGGAGGAGCTGCCCGTGAGAAGGGGTTGCCATAGCAATGGCTGCTCTCGGAGGTGGATGGATGCTCCGGAGCATCCTCAGGGCAGCGGAGGCTCAGAGGCCTCAGGAATGGGGTGAGGGGAGCACAGACCCTTCAGGATCAACACTGCAGCTCCTTGGAGCTCCCTTTCAGGGAGGCTGCACATCAATCCTTCCTTTCTCCGTGCCAGAACGAGCTCTGCCAGGAGCGGAGCTGCTCTGCTGTGTGGATTTGGGGAGCTGGGGGGGGGTCCTCACCCTCCAAAACTCCCCCATCCTGCTGGGAGTCCTGCAGAGGTGGAGAGCAAATCCCCTGCACAGCCCCACTGACTCTGAGGAGAGCTGGATTTTCATTATTCAGTGTTTACCCACCCAATCCTTTTCAGTAGCAGACGAAATCCTCTCCTGCAGAAATCCTTGATGCCAAAGTGACCTTCAGCTTCCCTCCCTCTAAAAGGACAAACTTCCAGCCCCGTGAAGAGCTGATCCCGAAGCCAGGACATACTCCAGGGTTGGAATTGGTGCTGTCAGGAGCAGATGCTCTGTGCCTGGTCAGGATGGTGGGGACAGGATGGAGGGGACAGGATGGAGGAGTCGTGGCAGAGCCCTCAGTGCCATGGACATGGTGACCAAGGAGACCTCTGGCCACACTCCTGTGCCATGAGCTTGTTCCTTTCTCCGTGGAAAGATGACAGCACTGATGTGACCAAAATGGGCATCACCAGCACAGATGTGGACATGGCATTCACGGAAAATGGGGAAAAGGGAAAAACAGGGGCTTTCCATTTACATGTGGCCTGGAGCAAGACGAGGCTTTGCTCTGGCACATCCTTCTGCCCTTTTGGCCTCCAGAAAGATCCTTGAACGCCACAAGGGAGGAGGAGAGCGTGGTGGGGGCAGCAGAAAACCCATCAGAGGAGTGGAGGGGTGCAGAGATGGCTGCCCCATCCCTGAAAGTGTCCAAGGCCAGGGTTTGGAGCAACCTGGGATAGTGGAAGGTGTCCCTGCCCATGGCAGGGGGGTGGAACTGTATGAGCTTTATGAAGGGACCTCCCTTCCAGCCCAAAGCCTTTTGTGATTCTGTGAGATCAGAGGGGACCAGGTTGCACTCCCTGCCCCAAGGCACTTCTACCTGGCTGATTTCCAGCATCACCGGTGGAGTCAGAACCTGTTCCGATGATCACATCTGCACCTCCCTGCCCAGCTACCCCTCATCCCTCCCGTGTCCCCCACGCAGCTTCCAGCAGGCTCCTGGTGTGGGAGCAGGGCTGAGGTCACTGCCTGCTTCAGATGGACCCTTTCAGCCCCATTTCCAGACCAGCTAGGCTCCCCTCGATTTCCAGGCTTTGTGTGGAAATCCTGCGTGAAGAGATGCTCGGCATTCCAGCAAACCAGTCTTCCAGTCAGCTGGAAGGAGCTGCAAACTGGGGAGCTGGACAGGGTCAATGCTCTCAACCCATCAGCCCAAACCAGGCAGGATTCCTCGTAGGAGGAAAAGCATTGAGGAGCAGAAGCAAAGGCAAGTTGGCTGTTGGTGAAGCCACCATGTCCACCCTGGTGTGTTCTGGTGAGATCTGTGGAGATGGGCAAAGGTTTCTTCCCCACGCACTGCCCCAGGCTCCTGGTAGGGTTTGGAGCTGCCCTGTTCCCAGAGATGTCCCCAAGGGGTCTGTGGCATGGCACAGCTGGTTGTTCCCTGATTTTCCCTGCTGCCACCCCAAGCCCAGCCGTATTCCAGTGAGGAGAGGCGGGGAGCTCTGTGCCCGTGTGCCCAGGGAAATGAAAAGGGCTGGGATTCCTTGGGAATGAGCCAGGGCAGGCTGAGAAATGCTCTCTTCCCAGGAGACCAGCACGGGGAGTTATTTTTTCCCCAAAAATGCAGCATGCAAGGGTGTGTTTTCAGAAAGGAAAACAACAACAACAACAAAAAAACCCTCAAACAAACAAAAAAAATCCCAAACAACCTTTTTGTTTTTTTTTTTTTGTTGAGCTCCAATCTGCCCAGCACCGAGCTCAGCCCCTGCAGGGACAAGGCCAGGGCCAGCTCCCACTGGAGACCCCCAGGCTCTAAGTTAACATGATCAGGGGAGTGGGGTCAGCCCCTCGGTGACCCCCTAATCCCCTTTACATGCCCCCTGTCCCATCCAATTATCTGAGCCATCATTGCCCACCCTCTGTCCCCAGACCCGGCTTCTCCCAGTGCTGAGCTGCACTTTGGGATTTAACACCATTTAAGATCAGCTGGTTGCAAACAGACCCTCCTCTCCCTCCCCGCCAGAAGGGCTACGCTGCTCTGAGGCTGATTATTTTTATTTTTTTTTTCCCTTTTTCCCTGCAGTGTCTCTGCTACATTTTGCAAACACCTAATGGCTGCAGGGCTGTTGCAAGCCCGGCAGAAGCCGGATTCCTCCCGTTCTGCTGGATTTTTTTTTATTTTTTTGGCGTGCAGACCCCCCCATGAAGGATGGGGAGGGACTTCAATGGGCATTTGAAAGCAGAGAAGAGCCGGGATGCAAAACCCAGCAGCTGAAATGATGGCTGGCACAGAGCAAACCCACGGCGGCCAAAACAGGCTCGTTCCCGCTGGAAAGTGCGGAGTTCCTGGGATACAGGGGATGAGCAGACAAAGCCAGAGCCATCAGCTGGGCACAGCTCCTCGCTGCGAGCCAGGAACTCGCTTTTCACCCATTCCCCCGCCTCCCACTGAGCTCCCCGGTGTAGAAAAGCTCCGGAGGGTGCCGGATTGTGGAGTTACAGGAGGAGAGCATCGCAGGGGAGCAGGGAGGGGTGTCCTCAGCGAGGTGTCAGCCTGCCCGGAGCGGAGCGGGCCGGGGCTGTGGGATTGGGATGGGGATTGGGATGGGATGGGGATGGGAATGGGGATGGGGCCCTGGTGTGCAGCACCCCGGGGCGTTTGGGCAGGGCTTGCACAAACACTCGTGCTGCGAGGGGTGTGGGCTGGCGCTCTTATTTTAACAATTAGCCCCAAGCTGTTATAAAGGGCTCTGAAGAAGTTCTGGATGTTTTTGGTTTGTTTTTTTTTCCCCCCCTTCCTGGTGTAAACGTGAGCTGCGAGGGCCAGACCCGAGCAGGTGGAAACCTGCTCTGCTCAGCGCACGGTGCCTCAAAAAGCCGAGGTAGCAACGCCCTGCGAGGCACCGCGCTCGTCCCTCCATGTCTGCACTGCACAGCCCCACAAACCCCACAAACCCCACAAAGCTCCTGCACATCCCCGGCTGGGGGCAGAGGGAGCAACAGGTGATTGTCCCGAAACCCGAACGGCCTCTCCCCTGCTCCGCCTCACCCAGTGCGGAAAAATCCTCCCGGAGCGGGTGAGGAGCCCCGCGCTGCTCCCAGCTGAGAGCAGAACCCTCAGACACCACGGGAAAGGAGGATCCAGGCATTCCCAGTCACCGTGCCGGCCACCTCCCGGGAATGCCGGCCAGGCAGGACATTGCTGGGGGGACACTTTGCAAACCCCATCGCCACCACAGCAGAGCCAGCAGACCCCAGTGTCGGACTGGTGCTCCGGGGGCAGTCCCCATCACCCCTCCCCTGCTCCCCGGGGACCTGCTCCTTGCTGCTCCCCCTTCCCGGGGGGCTCAGAGAGCCGGGGGTCCCCTCCAGCTGCGGGCAGCTCCCGTGCTGGGTGTCCCCAGGGTGGCTCTGTCCCCCCAGGCCACCAGGAGCTGCAAACTTACGGGGGCTGCGATCAGAGTGGGGACTGCACGGACATCTTGGCTCCCTCCTTCCAGCTCGGCTCCCCAAGTTGGTGTTCGCAGAGCGGTGTCACCAGTGCCGCCCGGAGTCTGTCTCATCCTCCTCCTCCTCCGTGTCTCGCTTCAGGAATCTGTGTGTGTGGTGGTTGGTTTGTTGTTTTTTGGTTTGGTTTTTTTTTTTTTTTCATTTAAGGGACTTTTTTTTTTTTTCTCCCCAGCGGTTGCGTCAGGGCTGTTGCTTGGAGACAGGCGAGCTATTCCAGTTGGAGCTTTCAGTGCCGATTTCCTCTCTCTCTTTCATTCATACCACCGAGCCCTGAACCCACCTCCCACCAAGCAATAACCCTGGAGAGACCTGAAAGGGAGGAGCCGCGCAGCCTGGGTCCTAAACATCCTCCGGCACCCAGGAGAGGGAGGAGGATCAGCGATGCTTTCGGCTTGGAGAACAGGGATGGCTCGCAGGAGATGCCCCGAGAGCTGCTGTGCTCCCAAAGGAATCTCTGGCTCTTCCCGACACCAGCCAGGCTGGTGTCCCCGTGCTGCTGGCCTTTCATTCCACGGATATCAGCCCCATCCCCCCCTAAGAATTTTGGGGTCCTTGGCACTCGGGAGAGCTTTGGGATGACGATTTTCAGGTGCCACAGCTTGCCCACGATCACTGCTTGTGCCGTGGGGAGTTTTGCAAGGATGCATCGGCATCTCCGGGAAGCCGCAGGGCGGTGCCTCGGGGAACCCTGGCCGGTA
>JAHLSL010000038.1:15412528-15458240 GCA_025920805.1 Petroica traversi | reverse complement strand
CTTCCCTCCTTCCCTCCTTCCCTCCTTCCCTCCTTCCCTCCTTCCTCTTCCTTCTCCTTCCCTTCTCATGCCTGAATGACCCCTCCCTGCCACGGCCATCAGGGAGAGATTACAGCCCTTTCCTGAGCTCCAGCATGGAAGGGCTGGGATTTCCCACCTCCCTTCAAATGCCAGGTGTACCCCAGACCACCACAGTAGCTTAGAGAAGCTCTGCCTGTCCAGGGTTTGGAAGTTTGGAGTGCAGAGGAGGGGGTGTTCTGGATGCAGCAATGCAGATTCAGAATGAACAGCAGCATTTTCATATTTCTGATAAAAATTCAAATTCTATTTTTTTTTCTTTTTGCTTTGCCAGCACCCCTTTTTTTTCACATCTGCATATGCAAACTCAGCCTGATCAGCTCTTGCTGTGCTGCAGGGAAGCTCCTGAAGGCTGCTGATGATGGAGAGGCGCCGAGGGAGATGGAAGAGCTGTTGGCTGCATGTTAAAACTGCCTGACAGAGCCCTGCAGCTGCATGGGGGCCCTTAGCAAGGAATCCCAGAATCCCAAGATGGGTCAGGTTGGAAGGGATCACCTGGTCCAGCCCCCCTGCTCAGGCAGGGCCGTCCCAGGGCACAGGATTGTGTCCAGATAGTTCAGGAATGAGACCCCACACCCTCAGACTGTTCAGTGCTTGGTCACTGCACAGGAAAGTTCTTCCTCATGTCCAGGTGGACCTTCCTGGCCATCAATCCATGCCCATTCCCGTTATCCTATTGCTGGATCCCACAGGGCAGAGCCTGGTCCATCCAGCACATGGGGCTTCAACATTTACTGCAGAATCTCATCCAAACCAAAACTGGGTCAGGGAACCCCAACAGCACCGGGGAACAGAGGGGCACAGGGTGAAACAATCCTGGTTTGGTGTGGGATGAGCAATCCCAGGACAGGGCTTGGGAATGACCAAGTCCAGGGCCCTTTCCTGACAAACAAGTCAGATTCAGCCACCCAGGTTTGATAGCCAGGGACGTGGTCAGACAGGGTCAGCTGGCCCCAGGTCCAGAGCCCAGCTCTAGCAGGGTGAGTTTACAGCAGAGAGGTTGCTCCCAAGGCTGGGTGTCTGTCTGTCTGTCTGCCTGTCTGTCTGTCTCGTCGCAGGAACAGACCACACACCGGCACCCGCTCCCTCTTCTGTAAATGTTTATTTTTAATTTGGTTGT
Source organism: Petroica traversi (assembly GCA_025920805.1). Classification (NCBI taxonomy): domain Eukaryota; kingdom Metazoa; phylum Chordata; class Aves; order Passeriformes; family Petroicidae; genus Petroica; species Petroica traversi. Next base: position 15,457,042 of record JAHLSL010000038.1, on the reverse strand, counting down.
GTAATGGATTTCAAATGAGCTGCCATGAGATAGCAGTGAAAGGCTGCAGCCGCGTCCCTCTGAAGGCAGCCCATGGGGTTTGAGTGTTTTTGGCCTGGATTTATCTTGGATGAGTTGTCTTCATCCAAAAAACCTGGTGGGGAACAGTGGTGATGCTCTAACACCAACCACCTGCAGTGGACACCTAAAATTAGGTGTGGTCAGTCTAAATAAACCTGTGCAACACCAGCACCATCCACACCCTCGGCTCAGTGTTTCTTCTTTTCCTCAAACACGAGGAATCCTTTCTGCTGCACTCAGAGCTCCAGGGACTGCCAGTTCCCACAGCATCCCTGGGCACCAGACCCTCTCCAGGAGACTGCTGGGTTCTTGGGAAAATGTGGCTCCAAGCCTGAGTTCCTGCTGGGAGCTGGTTTTGCAAAACCCAAGCTGGGAATTGCTTGCTGTTGTGGCAATTTGTAGAATCGTGGAAAGGTTTGGGTTGGGAAGGGATCTTGAAGATCACCCAGTTCCACCCCCTGCCATGGACAGGGACACCTTTCACTGTCCCAGGGTGCTCCAAACCCCATCCAGCCTGGCCTTGGACACTGCCAGGGATGGGGCAGCCAGACTTCTTTGGGAACTCCTGTGCTGATCTGAACATGACAAATGCTATAAGGTGCATTACCGCCTCCTAAATCTTACCTGGACCTTCTGAGCTGCCTCTTACCACCCAAAATGGGCAGAAATCACCATTCCTCTATCACAACATCAGCAGCTCAACTCAGTTAGGATTTGAACTTTCTACTTCTTGTCCTTTCTGCTGGATTTGGGTGATTTCTCCTTGCAGGTATCCTGCTAAGGAAGCAGGGACGAGTTGGATCTCCTGGCAGGGCTGTGGGGCCATTCTGTGGGACCAGTGCTGGAATCTTGCAAGAGCATCAATAAGTTGGTCCCCACAAAAATGCTTTTCCCCTAAAACAAAGTCCCTGTAAAGAAAAGTTCCTGAAGTACCTAAAGGGAACTTACAGGAAAGATGGGGCAAGAGCATGGAGTGACAGGACAAAGGGAGAAGGATTCAAATGGAAAGAAAGTGTCTTTAGATGGAATATCGGGAAGGAATTGTTGGCTGTGAGGGTGGGGAGGCCCTGGCACAGGGTGCCCAGAGAAGCTGTGGCTGCCCCTGGATCTCTGGAAGTGTCCAAGGCCAGGCTGGACGGGGCTTGGAGCAACCTGAGACAGTGGAAGGTGTCCCTGCCCATGGAAAGAGGTGGGAATTTAAATGTCTTGAAGGTCCCTTCCCACCCCAACCATTCTGTGATTCTCTGGTTCCCTGGGCTCAGCTTTCCAAGGATGGGAGGAGGAGGCGGCTGTGGTGCTCCCAACCATCATCATCCCATCCTAGCCAGGTTCAGCCTCCACACCCTCCACAGGGACTTTGACCAGGAAATTCCTCGGGCACGGCTGGAGAATCACCTGGGAGCAAATCAACCTGGAAAGGTGGCAGAGGCACCTCCAGAGGGCAGCAGGTCCCCAGGTGAGGCCGTGCCCTGCTGTCCCCAGGGGCTGCAGTTGTGGTCACCTGGCTGCTCATCTCCATGGATCACCGAGGGACCTGGCACTGGCCAGTTCCAGTCTTCACAGAATCATGGAATGGTTTGGGTTGGAAGGGACGTTAAAGATCATCTCATTCCAATCCCTTGCTATGGGCAGTGACATCTTCCACTATCCCATGTTCCTTCCTCGGGGTATCTACTTTATTTTTCCTGAGGGTTTCTCCCAGGTGAGTCAAACATCAAAGACAAAACAAAGCACAATCGTGCCTGAAATCCTACCAAAGTCATGGTGGGAATTTTCAGCCTATTTTTTTTTTCAAAGGTCCAAATAGATCCAACTGGTGATTCCATAACTAGTTTTGTAAGTGTGTATATTGAGTTACCAAATTATTCTTCCCTCAACTCAAAAAACTTCCCTAGACCTGAAGAACTAGAAATCATTTCCAAATAAAATCAAGACCCTTTCCAAAGATTTTGACTGATTTGTAATGGCTTTCCTTTTATAAACCTGCTAACCTAATTCATAGCAGCAATCCATAAAAGTAAAAAGCATTTAAAATCCCAGGACTGATACATATTTTTCCCATCTCTCTTCTTTGCTGGAAAAAAATATGGGATTTCAGTTCCACTTTGACTCAAAATATTTGTTGTAAATTGATTCCAGAAGTGTGAGCAAACAAAAATTCTTCCGGTCTTACCTGGTTACCCAGTAAGGCTTCATCACCAAAACCTACAGGACTGGAGGGATCTTGAGTAAAAATCATCTCCTCAAAATTCAGTTTAAAAATGGGAATTACCCTGAACTTATTTCCTTGGCTTTGTGAGGAAGGGAAAGATAAGAAAAGCCCATCTCAGGCTCCTCATTTAAGATGTGGTGAATGAAGGGTGGAGCCCAAGCTGCAGCTTCCCTCCCTTCCCACCCCAGAGTCACTTCCTGCTCATCCCTGTGGCAAGAGCTGGGTGAAATTCCCTGGATTTGTAACTGATTGTCAGGAAACACAGTTCTACTTCAGCAATGGGTGACTTGACAGATCTGGACAATCTCCTCAACCCAGGACAATAAAATGAAACACCAATAATTAGATTTTTATCTCTTTTTTTCTTTCACCACAACTGTTGGAATTCTTTTCTATTTCTAAATCAAACTGACTCCTTTGGGGACATTAAAATGCGAACAGCTCTGGAAATGTGTTTGCTTGTTAGATTCCTCTGCCTTGCTGTTTGTTCAGCCTAATGAACGAGCCATAAAATCAGATGTTTGCAGCACTCCCCATGTCCACTATTCCAGAGAGATCCATACTTTGGAATTGGCCTGCAGACAACTTCCCCTGCAGAAATCCATCAGCAGGAGGCTGTTCTCTCAGCCAGTGGTGATCCTTGAAACTGCAGGAGCAAGAGTGAAGATCTAAACTTCTAAATCTAAATAACATTTTCATCCCTCACCTCAATAAAGAGCTGATAAACATCCCATTGCTCAGGCAGTCTCAAGCAGGATCCCTGTTGTCCCCTTTGATGAAGCTCTGGATGGTTTTTCTTTCTCCTCTCAATGTGCAGAGGTTTCATCCAGAATCCAGGATCAGGAGGTAACATTCATTATCTTCCTGGCCTTCTGAGGAGTTGGTGGGTCTGGAACCGTGGGGTGAGGGTGGAGATGAGGATGATGGAACTTCAGAGCACTGCATGGTAAAATAAGGAAGGACCTGGAGCTTCTGCAGTGATTCCAGAGGAGGCCATGGAGATGTTCTGAGTGCTGGAGCCCCTCTGCTCTGGAGCCAGGCTGGGAGAGTTGTGGTGCTCACCTGGAGAAGAGAAGGATCCAGGGAGAGCTCAGAGCCCCTTGCAGGGCCTGAAGGGGCTCCAGGAGAGCTGGAGAGGGACTGGGGACAGGGGCTGGAGGGACAGGACACAGGGAATGGCTTCCCACTGCAGAAGGCAGGGATGGATGGGATATTGGGAAGGAATTGTTGTCTGTGAGGGTGGGGAGGCCCTGGCACAGGGTGCCCAGAGAAGCTGTGGCTGCCCCTGGATCCCTGGAAGTGCCCAAAGTGAGGTTGGACAGGGCTTGGAGCACCCTGGGATAGTGGGAGGTGTCTCTGCATATGGCAGGGGGGTTGGAACAAGATGAGCTTCATTTTCCTTTCCAAGCCAAACCTTTCTGTGATTCTCTGGTGCCCAAAGACCCTGGGGAATGGAGGGCACTGAAATCCCCCCAGGGCAGTGAGATCTGAGCTGGGCCTTGCCCACAGCAGCTCCAGGAGGGCTCTGGGTGCTCAGCTCAGGCCGAGCTTTGTGCAGGAGCACAAGCAGTGAATTAATTGCACAGGGTGAAGGCTGATCTCACAAAATCTCACACACAAGTGATAAAGAAGCATCAGGATGTGCTGTCAGCTCTCTCCTGGGCTCTTCCCCCCCTGCTCTAAATGGCATCAGCTGCCTTGTACTTGTTGAAGAAAGGAGGAAGAACATGACCAGCCTCTTTAGGTGAGATCTGAAGCAGAAATAGAACCTCAAATGGAAAGTGAGTGAGGTTACAGCCCCGTAACCCAGCCGATTGCAAAAAGGGAAACTTCTCAGGCTCGAACCTGACTGGTGACAAGCTCTCTGAAAGTCAAGTGCATGCAAGAAGTAACCCCACCCCTTCCACTGGCCCCAGGCTGCTCTGAGCTGTGAATGGGCCAACTTAGAGAACCCCAAACCCATATTTCTCCTCCCATTTTCAGGCCAGATTTATACCCTGAGGCTCCAGGGGAGAGCTTTCACCTCGTACCAGCCTGATTGAGGGTAGTTTGGGGCGCTGCTTGCAGCCTGATTTTTACAGCCTGAGGAGCCTTTGTGGGTTCCTTCAAGGTGGACCTCATTCTAATATTAGTAATGTGTGAGGAGTGTGGTCAGAGTGCCGGCCCTCCACTGCCATAAGGATAACAAACCAGCTCCATTTGTCATTCAGCTGTTGGCAGCAGGAAACCGCCAACAGCAGCTCGACACGACAAAAAGAAGAATTTAAGTTCTCTCTACATGCTCCAAGGGTTGAAACACATCAGAAGGAGCTGATGGTCCCAAGCTGATGGTCTGGAAGGAGTTTTTTTCAGCTCTGGTGGACAGCTAGGATCGAGTGGGATATGATTTAACCCGATCACAGGACTCTCAAGGTAAGTGCAAATGATTTCCCAGCAGTTTTCCTTCCTTCCTTCCTTCCTGCCTGTTTGGTGCTCCCCTCCCTTAGGGTATGAAAAGATTTGGACCATCTATGGGCCAGTGATTATTAAGGCCTTTAGGATTAGGGTGGGATGTCCAATGAGCCAAACTGTCTTTCCTTCTGGCTGCTTCCCAGTGCTGGAATTGGGAGCACTCCAAGGTGGGACTGATTCTCCGAGTGGATGCTCACCCACTGGGCTCTGTCTCAGGCACAGATCATCCTTTTTTTCTCTTAAAAACAGTGAAATGGATAATAGCAAGGAGTGCATGAGTTACATCCATCTGAATTTCTCGGGAATGACAGTGACAGGAGAAAGGGAAGTCAGGGATCCAGCTCTGAAGTCGAGGGGAGGTGGAAGTTTGGGTGCTCAGCTTCCAACACAGCAAATTTTGGGTACCATGGACCGTGTGGGGAAGGGTTGAATCTTTAATTCCCCGTTTGTGGAGAGGCACATTTGGGATCTTTGAAGGTTTTTGCTTTCTTCCGCTCCACAGATGGTTTAAATGGTGTCATTGAATGTAATATTTTGTTTTCACCATCTTCTCCAGTGAAGCTGGTAAAACCACTGCAAAACTAATGCTGCTTGTAGGCAAAACTTCTGGCAAAGCTGGAGATCCCCAGCAAAACTATAAAAAGCGTTGACTTGCTGCTTCTAACCTTATCACTTCACAGGATCTGCACTAAGCCTATGACTCCCATTCCTGATTAAAATTTAGGTCAGACTCAAAATTCCAGATATCTAAGCTGGAGCGTGGATATTTCAGGACATCCGTGCTTGCTGTGGCACTTTTGGGAGAGAATCACACTTGCTGTGTGTAGGGTATTTGCATCTCAAACCTCCTCAGACATTTCCTCAGAACTTTGTGGTGATGCCCCACTGAACGCTCTTAAAGGTGCTTTAGTCACCCTACTCATGGTTTGGAGTTATTTCTTGCCTCTCATGCAGGGCTGCTCTGATATTTAATAGATTATGGATCTTTATGAGTTCAAAACCTCTGTGAGGGCTCCTGTTGCATGCAGAGCACACGCACATGGTCCCTGCTCGGGTACGTGCAGGAGATGGAGAAGGCAGATGGAAATGAGGAATTTAAAAAAGGGACAGCTGCAGGGCAGCCCAGGCACCCTCATTTATATGCTTGGTCAGTCATTCTGTCAAGGTTTAACTCATTTTTATCAGAAGATTTGAGGGCTGCAGAGCTTGTGATTTCTCATTCACGTTCTACCTCCTGCAGCGCTTTCATTATCTTGGTTCCCAAAAGTCAGTGAAAAAGCCCTTCTGGCCCGTTCTTGTTTTGTTCTGCCAATACAGGGCTATTGTTATCCCACGAGGATTGCAAAGTCAAAACCTGGACTTTCTGATGGAGGAGGAAAGACTCAAGGCACATTTAAGTGAAAATTTTGCAAAGGTGCTGCTGATTATTCTTCATCTTCTTTTCCATTGAATTCTCATGCTGGATTTAATCAGCGTGGGGTGTTCTGTGATGCTGTTACACCCCAGGCTTTCAGCTAAGATGGTGCTCTCCCAGCTCCTCTTAAATAAATCCCCAATATCCCAGGATAGGCACCCCATTCCCTCATAATTTGGGCTATGTGTCCCTTTCAAACACGGCTGTCAGCCCCTTTATTTCTGCTTTGTGACTTCCTTCCTCACTGACCTTTCAACCTTTAATTCCCTGTGGCTCCTTGATGGGCACATCAGCATCCAAAAAGGCCTTGAGGACATTTTCAGAAGCAGCCCAGGTTTTTTGTCATCTCTCATGTGTGGAGATGGAGGATTCCCAGGGATGGATTTCTCAGGGATCACGGGGATGTGCTGAGCAGAGCAGGAGCTCCTGGGCACATCCTTATGTGCCCTCCTTCATTCCCCTCATTCTTTCCATTCCACCTAAAAAAGGAGTCTCTAAAAAAGGAGTTTCCTCACTGCTCCTCCACGGTTCATGAGCCTCTGGAGGCAACCAAGCATTGCCTCCATGTGGGTGAGTTCCCTCATAGCCAATCCCTTCCTGCAGGGGTTCTATCATGGGCAAAAAACCCCCATCTTTCAGGACCCCTGGGGTTAAATTCTGCTGGAATCCTTGCTACCGCCAAAGTTTCCATCCATGTCTTAATTCCATGTGGTGCAAGTCTGCTTTTTTTTGTTAGGCTGACACCACACTGCAAGATTAGAAGTAGCTGAAGGGGGTAAAATAAGAATGAAATTCCCCCTTGCAGAGTTCTTGGCAACAAATTACGGCCTCAGGGTCCTGATGCTGCTTTTGGAAGGAGCAGTTGCACCACTGGGCATCAATGGGCAAAACAGGCTATGCAGGGTCACGGTTCTTTCTTAAAAAGAAATAGGAATGTAAACCAGAATTCCAATATTTCATGCTGGACAAGACATTTGCTTCTCACAGATCAGCCTGTTTTCCATATCAGGTTTAAATCCATCACAATGTCCAGCCAAAAAAATCTCCCCACCACCGAAAACCAAGCTCAAACCACAACAGCTCCCTGTGTTGAAGTAAAAAAATGGGTTTCAATTATAATTTTTTCCAAGAAAAAGTTGCAGCTGAGCAGGAGAACAATGTTCCTGCAGTTTTACGGAGCAATTTTGTCTTTGTTAATGTTGGTCAGTTTTAATTTCAAAAACTTTGTGGTCTTGCCTATTCAAACTTCCAAACCCAGTGATGAATGCCTCAGGAGAGGGACATGGATGAACAAAGGTGTGGAAAGTGTGAATTGTGTGAAATTAATGCAAGAAATGCAGAAATTCCACACAATTACTTCATTTGCTGGAGACACAGCAAAGAGGGAGGGAATAAATTTTTGTCCACCACGGAATTGTGGAATGGTTTGGGTTGGAAGGGACCTTAAGGATCAGCTCATTCCAACTCCCTGCCGTGGGCAGGGACATTTTCCACCATCCCAGGTTTTTCCAAGCCCTATCCAAGCTGGCCTTGGATACTTCCAGGGATGGGACATCCACCATGGGCAGGACAGGCATTTGTGGGTCTTTCAGTGAAGGAAATTAGTGCTGGTCATTAGGAAGTCATTTTAAGGCTATGGGAATGGGAAGGCTGGGATAGACTGATGGGGGGCACTGGGAATCCATCACTGAAAGCTTTGAAGTACAAGTTATGGGGTCTCTGACATTAATGACCTTTGTGGTGCCAGTCCTGTTTCTGCCACCCTGTGAAATGCCCGTGGCTTCTGAACATTTTGTGCTTTTCAAAATCATCCCCCTGCATTTCTCACTCTTAATTCATTTACTTACATACTTATAAAGTAGTTTTCCAAATTGGATCCAATCTCCCTGATGATTTCTGCTCCTCTGGAAGCCCTGGAACGTGTTACTGATCAAAAAGCAGAGAGCTGGACTCGTGTGGTTCTTTGTGTCGGGCACGTAGGAGACACAGCAGAAATAATAAACATGTGGCTCACAAATGAATTCTTTGCTACTTAATGAGGGGAGAAGAATGAAAAATTACTCAGTGTCTGGGATGTCTGGTCTGCCTTGGTGATGGCAGAATCGAGAATGATTTTGGTGGATGAAGGTTGGGTGAAAAACTCTTCGTCCCTTGATAAATGGCCCTTATGACCAAGAGGAAAAAGAGGTGCTTGGCCCCGTGCTCAAGTCCCCATGGTCCAAATTCACTACAGGATGATATTTCCTCCTTCAAGGAAGATCCATCTTCTCCATAAAACCTGGGGTGAGAAAGGAAAACCAGAACAAAATGCCTGGTGCAGAGGAGCCGCCGGAATTCTTTCAGCCCAGACAGCTTCTTGCCCAACACCTGAGCCATGGTGGCATCTAGGGTCATGAACCAGGCTTGGAACCATGAAATTTGGGGCAGAACATCTCAAAATGTGTCTGTAGGAGGAGGATGCTTGAGAAGTGGGCTTTGAACAGATGTTAAATTTGACCTGTGGAAAATCAAGGCGCCACACACAATGAGTGATAGAAAGAGGGAGAAGTCATGTAGTGCTAAGCATGTAGAGAAATTGATAGAAAAGCTTCAAATTGACTTTTATCTCAACAGTTTTTCCTGGCTGTCTCTTGCATATTTGGTCTTGACCATTTTAGAAGCAGAGGAAGAAGAGCACAGCTGCTTGAGACATTAATGCAGCAAACTCGCACGACTTTCATTCTTTTTTTCCAGTGAAAGGTGCCAATACTCACGGTGCTTCTGTGACAGAGCCTTTTGAAAGGTGGCGATTTCCCACAGAATGCTATTTTTTCCCCCTGAAAATTATGGTGAAAAAGCTGGAAAAAAGCATTCCAAAAGTCACTGAGTGGTCTGCCAGAGAATAATAACTGTGAGTGGAGGGGAATTGTGCATGTGGGACTCTGTACAAGACTGGTCCTAACCATGTGAGAAGAAACCCTGGTTGTTTTAGTGCAGCACTGCTGATGCCAGGCAGAGCATCACTGGCAAAGCAAAAAACTTTGGGAAATAAGATTTCTTCTGGATGTGAAACAATAAAGTCAGGCCAGATCAGTTTGAGGCAACCTGAGAGTGGATCAGCCCCATCACTTCTGTGCCATAAATAATGACTTTCTATAACAAACCTGGTTGTGAGGTTTGGCCTTGTTCTGCCACATTTCTCTTTCCTTCGAGCACCACAAGGATGTTTCGATGTAATTTTCATTCTGAAAATCGAGTTAATCTTCCAATTTTGGATAAGGGATTAAAAAGTAATGGGTTCCTTCTTTCTTTATGAAAGGAAATAATATTGAGACAACGTCTTGGCTGCTGCCAGTAGCCAAGAATAGTCAAACTGGGAGTGTAGGAGAAGCCTGGCAGGGATGACTGGTCTGGGTAGAAGTCACTTTCTCTGTCCAAAAAATCTTTTCCTCACGGGATCCAGACAAAATCTCTCTGTGGCACTGTCTAGCAGAATATCTCCCAGTTGCCATCAACAAAAACCTGCATTTTCATCCTGTTCCCTGGAGATATCCCTGCAAAATTAGCAGGATTTAATAACAAATTAGCCCACACTCGGGGTGATCTGGTACCTGGTGCCTGGGTCTGAGTGTCATCCCAAACACAGGGGTGCGATCAGGGAAAATCCTCAGTTTTCCTCCAAACCAGGGGGAAAGGGATAGCTTGTCTCTTGGAAAGCAGAGATCCAGCAGGAGAAATCAGGATGGACTATAAATAAACATGATAAACATGTGTGGATAAATATAATCCAGGAGGCACCACAGCTCCTACAGAACCACGGGACCACCAGGGGTTTGGATGCAGCCACCAAATTTTTAAGAGGGTCAGAGGAACCCCAATATTGCCTGTTTTAGTAGTTGAGATGCTGCCTCAGAGTTCAAAAAGTCCTCGGAAAGCTCCAAAATTCTCAGAATGGAGGTTGGTGGGTTGGTTATACCACATCAGCCTTTTCCAGGAGCAACAGGACACTGTAATTAAGCTTTTAATCTGCTAGAGGAGCAGGAACAGGGAGGTTCTGATGGTGAAGGAGACTACTCATTCCTAAAAGGGAGGAGAAAAGCTTGGCCAGCCCATGAAAACAATGCTTGTAGGAAAATGAGTTGCTTTTACAGGGAAGCAGCCATGGGGCCAGCTGGGACACCAGAGGTCCCCTCATCCCTCTTTGTGGGTTCAGTTCAAAGCTGGAGTTGCTTCTGCAGCAGAAATCCCAACAGGAATGCCTTTGGTCCAGTGTGAAATGGATGAAATGCCATGGGATGGGCAGTGCTGTGCAAGGTGGGCTCTGGCGTCTTCTGGAATTAGAGCTCCTCTTTTCCCAGGAATGGAAAACTGACAGAGAGTAGGTTTAGACTGGATATTAGGAAGAAATCCTTCCCTGTGAGGGTGGGGAGGCCCTGGCACAGGGTGCCCAGAGAAGCTGGGGCTGCCCCTGGATCCCTGGCAGTGTCCAAGGCCAGGTTGGACAGGGCTTGGATCAACCTGGGATAGTGGAAGGTGTCCCTCCTCATGGCAGGGGGTGGAACTGGATGATCTTTACGGTCCCTTACAAGACAAACAATTTTGTGATTCTGTAATTCTGTGATTCACACCCCTGCAGGGGCCTGCAAAGACACTGCAGAACATCTGGGAGCTGACAAATGAAAACAGGGTGGAACCCACCGCCAGAAAAACCCTGCTTGGCCGGGTGACATCCCAGCCTGTGTTTCAGGTCAGGGAAGAGGGACAGATGGAGCCCATCTGGAGTGACTGGGAGCTGCAAATGAGAGATTTTCTCCCTTTTCGATGCCCTCTTTCACAAGCTTTCTCAGGGTTCTCCCTCCAGTTGCTTTCAGAGGACACCCCTGGGCTTCTGGATTCCAGGTCTCACCTCGTGGCCATGACACCTCCGGGCTGGAGGAAACAGAGGAGGCACAAGGATGAAGGAATCCTTCACCTTAGACACACAGGATCCCTTAGACACCAGAAAGACCTCCCTGGGATGCAGTAGGCAAACCACACCACATCCAAGGCTTTTTATTTTTAATTTTTGCTTTTTTGCGCTGCTTGAACTGTGGCCATCACTGGGAGAGCCTTCCCAGCAGGCGGCTGCAGCTGCTGGGTTTCCCTGCTGTCAGCAGTGGGAATGTGTCTCAAATCAGAAGCAGTTTCTGTCTGGAGCTGCTGCCCTGCTCCCAGGATGACTTGGCAGACTCCAGTGCTCAGCCCCTGCTGCACCTTGTGGTGGCTCCTCCTTCCCACCCTAGCGGTGTGTGACAGCAGCTTTCTAAAAGAGCAACTTCCCTTTTCACAGGGGTAGGAAGTGAAGCTCGTTTAGCAAAGAGAGGTCGCCCACCAAATGATGAGGCCCTGCCCTAGAGCTCAAAGCACTCCCACCTAACCTGGCACTGCCCTCTTCTTCCCCAGCCCCAAACCTGAGCAGATCCACCTCCATCCCCTGCCCTCAGCTGGAGGAGAATTGGGAAGGGAAAATGCGAATTGGCAAGGGAGAAATTTGGCAAATCTGCAAGGGCTTCCTCATTTCTGTGTCTCTGAGAGCAGGCACACCTGCCTGAGGCCTGCTGGGCTCTGTGTCTGTCCTGGTTGTCTTCAGAGTCACCCAGGCTTGGAGGGTGCCAGAGGATGGTGCCAGGCTCTTCTCAGTGGTGCCCAGCTGCAGGACAAGGAGCAATGGCCATAAACTATGTGCAAGAAAATCCACCTTAACCATGAGGAAGAAATTCTTTGTGTTGAGGGTATCAGGGCACTGAAACACCTCCCAGGGAGGGTGTGGAGTTTGTTCTCTGGAGACATTCCAAACCCACCTGGCTGTATTCCTGTGTCACCTGTTACAGGTGATCCTGCCTTAGTAAGAGGGTTGGACTGGGTGAACTCCAGAGATTCTGAGATTCTGAGATTCTGGGGTTCTGGGATTCTGGGGTTCTGAGATTCTGTGATATTGTGATTCTGAGGTTTTGTGATTCTGGGAATCTGAGGTTCTGGGATTCTGAGATTCTGGGGTTCTGGGATTCTGCGATACTGTGATTTTGGGGTTCTGAGATTCTGGGATTCTGAGATTCTGGGATTCTGGGGTTCTGAGATTCTGTGATACTGTGAGTCTGAGATTCTGAATTTTGTGCTCACCCTCCAGGGTGATAGACACGGTGTGAACCCCAAGGACTTGCAGGCCCCTGTGCATGGCCCAGACAGCCTTGCAGCCCCCTGTGTATGGCCCAGACAGCCTTGCAGCCCTCCGTGGGGTTGTCTTCCTTTGTCAGGACCCCAGTGGCAGAGCCAAGGCTGATTCCCACCCCATATTTCCAGAGGGGCCACCAGCCACATGCACCCTGGAGCAGCCACCCCCACCCCACACATCATTGTGTCCTCAGCCACCCTCTTGTTTTCCTCATGTCCTATTGCTGTAAAGGTCTCCCGCCGTGACCTCAGCTCAGATCTGCCCCGTGAAGCTTTTCCTCCTGTAAACAACATCACCAGCGTGGGGTGACCTTTATCTTGTGCACTGCAGATGTCGGCTCGTGTTTGTCCTGCTCAGTGGGGGCAGCTGAAGTGTAAACGATGTGAGGTCATCGCAGCCTCGAGACCAAACGTCCTTTTCCCTCCTGCTGCCATGTCCAGTGCAAAGATGACGCCATGCAATCACCCACAGAGGTGCACACGGTGGTTTTTGGGACCTTGTGTCTGCAACAGCTTAAAAAAAACACTGAAAACACCCCTTGTTACACGCCCACCATGGGAAGCCTCTGTAGAAACAAATCCTGCTTCTTGTACAACTTTTAGCTCCCAGGACAGAGTTTCAGTCCCTCAGTTGAAAATGCTGAGGCAAAGTGAGAAAGTCACTTCCTCAGAGCCACCCACAAGTCCCTGACCAGGTCTTTATTCGTTAGACCACGCTGCTATGGTTGAGTAGGTTCATAGAGGGATGGGGCTGCTGGAACAAGATGTGTTTCCTCAGAAAAATGTCTTTTTTTAGTGGCAGAAAGGAAAGATCATTGCAAAGCCAGTTTGCTGGGTTGTTTCCTGAAATTTGGTGGTTTGCGTAGTGAGAGCACAATCCATTCACAGTCATTTTCGCTGTTTTTAATGACAGCTGTTAATAGCCTGTGGCATTTGCTGGGGTTTGTGTCTGGATTCTCTTTGTGTTTCTCGCCTTCCTCATTTCTATTTCCATTGGCCAGGTTGTCTGGGAAGCGCAACTCCCACCCCCTCCCAGGTGATCATTTTTATAATCAAAATAGAGCAAGGAATCCTTAGGGGGGAAGAAAAGAGTCAGTTCTGACACAAAGACCTGATTAAAAAAAGAAAACCCATTAAAAGCACTTGCAAAACCAGGCTGCTCTTGTGATCCGGGGGCGTAAAACTGTCGGTCCCATGGATGGTGTGGATGTGGTGGAAGCCAGAGGCCTCTAAAAGAAAAATTTGGGAAGGGCCTTCAGCCCCATGGAGCATCCGTCATGGGTCCGACCAGCGGCTCGCGCGTCCTCGGATCGTGTCCCCAGGAGCAGCAGCGTAGGAAGCAGGCAAGTTGGGCACATTCCACCCCCATCCATGTTCCCCTGAGGGTGGGGAGAAGCCCAGCAGGTTTTTCTCCTCCACTCTGCCATCCCTCCTTGCCCCATTTCCTTTCCCCACAATCTGCGTGTGGAAGAGATGATGGAGGCATTTCCCAGTGGTGCTGGGTCCAGCACCGAGGGATGGTTTGCAGGAATGCTGTTCCCTTGGTCAGCTGCAAAAGGAGGGGAGGACAAAGAAGTGCCAGGCGTGCACATCCTGGCACTCCCATCCTCCCCAGTCCCCCAGGGCCTGGAGGGGAAGAGAGGATTTACCTGTGGGGAAGGCTGGCGGGGGCTGGACACAGCTGGGAAGGGTAGGGAAGTGCTCTGGCATTCCAAAGCTATTCCTGGCATGCAGTTGGAGGTGTTCAGGAAGAGAATTGGAGATGTACATCTTTCCCTATAGCCCTTTGCCTCAGCTGAGGGTGGTGGGAGGGAGCTGAGACCCGACCCAAGGAATTGAATTCCTGAGCACCAGCCTGCCCCGGCTTCTTTTCTCCTCTTGGTCCTATAAGGTGCTGACCTAGGAAAAGTCATCCTCTGGGATGCAGGGCCTCCAGGAAGGGCCTTTTCTGTGTCAGAAGTTTGGGTGGCCACATACAGAGGTGTGGAAGAACACCCCATCCATCTCCTCATGTTCTGAGGGCTGGGTGGGCCAGGACCCCCCCATATCCCTACAGATTCCTGTGATGTGTCCTCCAGCTGCTGTGAAACTGAGCTTCAGGGATTCTGGCCAAGGGACCAAGGCCTGTGCCCATTTCCTTAGGGTTTGGCTGTCAGATGGGGTGGCCTGCAGAGGGGATTTCTCCCTGCTGTGCTCCACCTCACCCCGGACCCATCCACAATTTGGCCCACACCCGCACTAGGCGGAGAGAGATTTGAGTCGATGTTTGGGTTGAAATTCCAGGCTCTGCGGGAAGTGCTGTCAGGCAATGCAGTTTTGTCACAAAGCCTGTCCCTCCTGAAGAACCCCAGAGTGGCTGCAGGGACCCAGAGGGATGTGCCTTATTCTCCTGGACCCATCCCCCTCCTTGCTCCATCCCCCAAGCCCTGCAGAGACTTTCCCAGCAGACGTCCCACCTGGCTGCCTGGGCTGAGCTCGTGAGGGAAGCACGAAGGGATGTGGGATAAGCAGTCTGCCCTCCTGCTTTTCCCTTCTCCAAGACCCAGATCCCTGGCTCTATTTCCTGGCCCGCAGCCTCCAGCAGCCCAGCCCAGCGTCTGCCAGGTTCCAGCGGGATGCAAAGCTCAATGTAAGCAGCCATTTTTCCTCCAGACAGATGTTTTGATTAGGGAATGACCACTCTGGCAACAGGAGGCTGTTTTCTACTTCTGGAGCAAGCAAGAAGCTTTTATTATCTTCTTTTCTTAATTTTTTTTTTTAATTCCCTGTCAAAAAGACTTTCTGTGTCTGCTTAAACTCAAGGTCCTGGAAATTTGTGCTCTCCCACACTCCCTCAGCCTCACACAGCCTTCCCCCATGGATTGTCCCAGCTCTTCAGAAAGGCCTGGAACAGATGGATTTTCTGCTTGCTTTGTTTGCTTGGGCCAGGTTCACCTGCAAACCCAGGAAAAATGGTAGATTTAGGGCAGATAGAAGTTTGTAATGCAAATGGAAAGCTGGCTTGGATTGCAGCAGGAGATCCTAAAATAAGCCAGCGGGCTTCAGTCTCTTTTCTGAAATGTGTACCCCTCACTTTGGGATAAATCACGGGACCACAAAGCTCCTGGATTTGTTGTCCATTTGCCCTGGGCTGGCAGGGAACAGATATTTCCCAGACAATTTGGCCAGGCTGGCTGCACTGGAGTCTGGGACGTGGACAGGGCCCAAGACAGGGAGGTGGGATGTACTGGAGTGGGGAAGGAGGAGGATGGGGCCAGGAGAAGGAGGCTCCTGCAGCTACTTTGGGGTCCTTCAGGTGTGAGAGGTTTTGTGATGGCCCAGCACCAACATCAGCACCTCAGCTCAGAGGGAGAGCCCAGCTGCTCCTGGGGGTTCTTCACCTTCCCCAAGGACCTTTTACATGGACAGTGTTTGACAGAGTCTTCATGGCACAAATCCAACCTGGTATCCATCAAAGCTCAGGTCTGGAATGGGGTCTGAACACTGCCAGTAGGATATTCCCAGTTCTCCAGAGAGGATTCAACACGTGAACCCAACACCAGCTTCACTCCCCAGCAAGAACCACAGAGAGCTTTGAGCTCTCCAGCCCTTTTACAGGGACTTCCTGCAGTGCTGGAATCATGGAATCACAGAATTGTTTGGATTGGACTGGGAGGGACCTTAAAGACATGGGCAGGGATACCTTCCACTAGACCAGCTGGTCCAAAAGCCATCCAACCTGGCCTTGAACATTTTCAGAGGTGGGACAGCTGGACTTTGGCCACCGTGTGACAGAGGACGGTGGCCGCACCCTCTGAGAAAGGCCTTGCTCACGGTTTCAGTGCTCTTTATAGCACAGCACTTTGGTTTGGAGTTATCTTCTTACCTCCTCTCAGCAGCAAAGCCGCAAATTATTTCAAAGTGTGAGCTAAAAAGGACTTGACCGAAACCCAGCAGAAAACGGTCACAGCAAAAACTGCTTCAGCAGCAAATCTTCCATCTTATTTAAGGAGCTAATCCACCAAGATCTTCAGTAATTCTTCAATTTTGTGTCTTGCAAAGCAATCCGAGGGTGCCAGGTCAGGGAATGTTCTGAAGAGCTGTTTCATTGAGCGGAAAGAGAACTGAATGCATCTGTGATGTGCTGAGAAGTGGAGGAATTTTTTTTTTTTTTACTGAACTTTTTCTCTCCTCGATGATGCAAAAATGCAAATCTGGAATACTGAAATTATTGCATCTGAAGGGAATTGATTTCAGCAATTCTTTCTTGATGGGGGAGGACTTGCAAAGAGAAATTCAGCATTTAAAACCATTAATAACAGGCTAGATCTGCATTTTCAAAGTAATTTTTTACAGTTTTTGAAATAATTTCCCTTCAAAAATGTATTCTTACAAAAATATACATTCTTAAGTTTTTAAAAAGGATTGAATTATCTAATCTTGGTGAACTGTTAAAACTGTTAAGAAGTTTTAAAAAAACTTTGTCGCCCCCACCACAGAATCTGGATGGAAAGGGGGCTCATTTTGTGATTTCAGTAGGCTTAGGGGTTTTTTTTTTGGAGCTGCCCTCAGAGTGAAACTCTATTGGCTCGCTTGGGTATTAACCTCTTTTTCCATGGCAGTTTCATGAGGTTGAGGCAAATGATGAGCCAAGACTTCTGCTTTTCTTTTTGGTCTTGTTTCCTTTCCTGTGCCCACCCATGCAATCCCAAGGCTGCCTGTCAGTGCCCTCCACATCCCTCCTGCAGAAAGTGCTGGATTCTCATCAGAAATGACTTTAGATCTCTTTTGCCCTGATAGAGGAAAGCAGCCAATAGCAGTAGGTGGTGCAGGGCTGCTCACTGCAAAAATGAGATGGGCAAAGGTTTGAAATGGCAAAACCTGAGGCAATGGCGTGAAACTGAGTCCAGGGAGGTTTGGGTTGGATATCAGGGAAAGGTTCTTCCCCCAAAGGGTGGTGGGCACTGATCAGGCTCCCCAGAGAATGGGCACGGCCCCAAAGCTGCCAGAGCTCCAGAATGTTTGGAAAATGCTCTCAGAGATGCACAGGGTGGGATTGTTGGGATGTCCTGGGTGGGGCCAGGAGCTGGATTGATGATCCCTGTGGGTCCTTCCAACTTAGGATACTCCGTGATTCTGTGATATTCAGAGAGCTCCCTATGGCTCATTCCTGCAGAAATCTTTGCTCCTGCATCCACCTCTCTGTAGCCAAAACGCCACCTCAGCTCCCCCTCAGAAGGCTGATAAATTTGCATTCAGCTATCCCCCAACATCAGCACCCAGCATGTTTTAGGGGTGCCACCCATGCATCCTGTACATCCGTCCCACGAATTCAGGGCTGGGTGCACCACAGAGCTCCTTGTCCTGCTGTTTATTTGCTTCTTCAGCTTGGCTCTTCCAGGAACACCTCTGTATCAGATATTTTTTACTCAAGACTTATCAGAAGCTAAGCTGGACTCATAAAATCATAATTATCCTTAGTTGGAAGGGACAGATAAAGATCATGGAGTCCAGCTCCTCAGCCTGAACAGGACCATACCAAGAACACAACCATTTTTTTTCTAGAACTGCTTTTTTGCTAAATGTTTTTTGTCTATATAAAATCATAAAATCATAAAATCACAGAATAGGTCGGGTTGGAAGAGACCTTTAAGATCATCTCCTTCCAACCCCCTGCCATAGGCAGGGACACCTTCTACTATCCGAGGTTGCTTCAAGCCCTGTCCAACCTGGAACTGGGCACTTCCAGGGCTCCAGGGGCAGCCACAGCTTCTCTGGGCACCCTGAGCTTCTCCCCACCCTCACGGGGAAGAATTTCATATATATATCAGACCTAAATTTCCCCTCTTTCAGTTTAAACCCATTCCCCCTATCACTGCATTTCTTGATGGAGAGGGATATAGAAAAAATTTTGCCTTGCCTTAAAACTTTTTTGTTCTGCTATGATTTTTGGTCACTTTAAAAAGAACTTGTTTTATAAATTTGGAGGCTTGAGGAAAAGAGTTTCCCCCCTCTTAGTTATTAAATAAAACCAACATTTTTAGATATGAAAAACTATAAATTCACAAGAGGAATTTTCCATGCTTTTCTGAGTTATTATGTTCTCCCTGGCACTCCTTTCCACTGGAAAAAAAAAAATAAAAGCAGGGTGGGAGAACTACTCTGAGTGGCTTTCCTCATTTGATTTTTCTTGCGAAGGTAATTTTTAAAAGCCCCAATCAGAAGCAGAAACACGTTGGCACAGCATACACCCAACTAAGCTGTTGAGGTTTTTTTTATTTTAAAATATTGCTTTTTAATAAATAAAAGGTCCACCACCTGTGGCCTGGGAGCTCACCAGCAGCTCTCTGTATCCAATAACATTTTCCTGCAGGAATATTTTGGGGTTAGGTAAAACACGTGCTGGCCCAAAGGACGGCGGCGTTGGCTGCCAAAGGTGCTGGAGGCAACTGGGAGAGTGGGACTGGTGGATTTTGTAGGAACTGTGAATCCCCAGAGCTGTTCCCACCCCTCCTGTGCATGGGTGGGAACGAGTGACCTTTGTGGGAGGCTTGACCCGGGGTGGGCTGTGTTGTTCCCCTCCCTGAGCTGCTTTTGCACTGCTGAGTCCCTGACATGTGCATGGGGGCAAAGCTGAGCCTGAGTGAGGCTGCAGAGAGGCCTTCCCAGCCTCAGCAGGTTCAGAAATGGCTGCAGTGTTCCCATGGGGGTGCACGGGTCAAGCCGTGGTCCCCACTCCTCTCCAAGCCTGCTGGAGGAGCTGGGATGGCCTCAAGCCCCTGGTGGGGCCTGATGTTCCTCCAGGCCTTTCCCATTCTGCCCCACCAGTGCCAGAGAAGTTGAAAAGAGATCTTTAGCCCAATGGGAGAAGTAGGATACAGCCATGGTGTGGATGATTTTGATTAGATTTATGGCTAATACAATAAATATTGCCAATAAATTGCTAAATAACAGCTCCATCATCTATTGCAAAGGTTATAGTGCCACCCAGCTTCTCCTGTTGAGTTGTGAGAACACCTCGCTTTCTAAACTGCTTGAAGAAACTCCAGTGTGGCTCAGTTCTCTCAGTCTCAGATTTGGTCAATAGCCATGACTAAAGCATTACAGTATCAGCAAGTTCAGCTAGAAATATTTTCAGTCTTTGGCCCTGCAGAATTCACATCTGCAAAGCACCTATGGAGATACTTTAGGATTTATCTCTGTATTTTGACCAGATCTGAGCACTTTTGTTCATCCACCCAAAAGTGAGTGTTCCCCATCTTTGGGTGGATGTCCTGCAGGTGTCCCTGACATGGTGAAGACCCATCCAGAAGCTGCCTTCCATCTTGGAAGACCAGTGGGTCCAGTCTCCAACAGCATTTTATATCCTTTTGCAGGCCTCCAAATCATTACAAACATATAAAAATAATAACAATATTAACAATGCTAACACTAACAATTATAATATCTTTTTATCCATTTGTTTATTTGTTATGTATTCCATTAATTATGTGAGCATCTGGTGTTCTTGTGTTTGGACAAACTGTGTCGCCCAAGACAGAGCGGAAGGGGAGAGGGAGGATGTGTGTGGGAGGATATATTTGAAGACCCAGATATCTCTTGTTGCTATCACACATTGAGAGCAACCAAAAACCCCAAAAGAAGCATCCATGATCCCATAGATGGTCTGTCAATCGTTTTATAAGCTCATCCTCGTGACATGACAATTTCTGATTCGTGCTGTATCTCACATTCCCTAAATGTGCTGAAAATGTGGCAATTATCTCCCATTTGGGAGCAGAGTATATCAGAAATCCCAGGATTTTCCAGTGAGACTGTTACAGGGACCACAGACTGATGTCCATCATGCAGATGGATTTTCTGTCTTTCACGTTTGGTAATGAGTGATATCTAAAACTTATCCATCATCCAGCCTTGACTTAAAATGATACCTCGCTGTTCCCTGTGTAAAAAGAAAATTCCAGCCACTCTCATGGCAAAAAAAAATCATGATCCAGAATCAGAAATCCTGGCACAAAGCTGTGAGTGGAAGAGCAGGAAAAGTTCCCCTAATAAATAACGTGCCAATAGATCTGCTAAGCAGAGCAAGCCCTGGGTGCAACCTGGAGGCTGCCAAATGAAAATGAAATTGCTGCAGGAACTGCTCTGGTTGATTTAATAGGTGAAACTCCCCCTCCGACTGTGCTGTCAGTGCCTGGAGCAGAGCTGAGGCCTGGGGACAGATGGATGGGCCATCTGTAAGCTCAGGTCAGAGGAAATGTCAGAGATGAAAAAGTTTTGGATGGGGGGAAAATGTGTATCGGGCTGTCCTGAAATATTTCAACAATCCCTTCTATTTTGCTCACCTTATCAGGGGTAATAAAAATGAAACAGAAGGGAGAAAAAATGCCACCTTAAAATATTGTGATGGCTCCAGTAGAAACCTCATTTCAGAGTCCCACATTTTAAAATAATAGATCCATGCTAGAAAGCAAATATTTAAAAAGCTGTTTTTACTGGAATATTTTTCCCTGTGAGTCTGGTTTGCTGGGAGCTTTTCTGAACACAGTGGTTGGAGTCTGACTACCATACACAGTGCCTGACTGACATTTGGGGGTGTCCCTGGACCTGAGGTCCCTGATTCTCCACGATCACTGCAGACCTTGAGGTATTTTGGCAAGAAGAGGAGTCAGTGTGTCTCTGCACAGCTATGAGTATTCAGGGTTTGGATTTTGGTTTTTTTGGGCACGCAGCCCACACCTTCCAATGCCTTTGGTTCAAAGCAGGGGCTGAGGCAGACTTTGGCACTGGATGCTGCACTTCAGCAATGCTGGCTTCATCTGCTCTGTCATTTCTGAGGCTCCAAGCAGAGTTTGGCCATTTTGGCTACCTAGACCCATTATTATCCTTGAATTCCTGACCAGAGCTGAAATTACATTTCTAGGATGAAAGTCAAACAGTCCTCAAGCCCAAGTTTGGAAACCTTAATGCAGACCAGATGATGATCCATGGAAAAGGTTTGATTCATTTGTGTCTGGCCATGCTTGAGATGTCCAGGAGGTCTGAGACCTGCCCAGGGAAACCTAATCCATAATTTCTGGGAGAACCACCCCTTGTGAGGACCCAGAGCACATCAAAAAGCACCAGGGATGAGACAAGCCCTCATCCGTATTTCACAGGCAGGATGGATGCAAGCTGCACCATATTCCTTAAACTTCTTACGGCATTCCAAAGGGCCAAAGAGGTCCTGTGGCTTCCTGGAGAAGACAAGTGAGAGTCTGTGCTGCTGGAACATGAGGAACGGTGGGGCTGGTTCCGCCCTTGGCGTGGCCACATCCGCGCCCTGCCCTGGCTGTGTGGGAGGGACACGAGCTGCTGAGAGCTCTGAGCAGCCTGAGGTGGCTTTTTCTTGGGCCAGGGACTGTGTGACCTCCCTGGAGCCCTGGTGCAGCTGAGCAGCTCAGCACAGGGTTGTTGATAAATCCATCTTCATCCCTCCGGGATCACCCAGCTCTGGAGCAAGTTCAGGGTCAGATGGAGATCTCTGAGTTGGAGAGGGACATATCCAAAGCAGTCATTTGTGCCTCTTTTTTTTTTTTTTTATCCTCTGGTGGCTTACAGTGTCTGTCTGAACCTCATTTGCAAAGTGTGAAACACCAGAGTTGTGTGGGAACAGAAACCATGGGGTTCACAAGGTCCAAGGTAGCAGGAGGACTGTAGACAGAAGGGTTTTAGATTCATCTCTTCACTGTCCCATTGTCCTGCATTCTGATCTTCTCCAACTTGTTCTTCATGAATGCAAACACTGTTTTGTCCCTCAGTGCCTGCATCTTTCCCCAAGAGCAGTCTCATTAAAATGCAGTTTCTGCTCTTCCTTCCAGGATGGGGTTGTTTGGCAGCAAAAATCAGCTGATGCCCAATGAGAAACACACTTCTGGAGGCAACCCAAAAACCAAGGGCAAACCTCCTCCTGCCCCACCCAAGGTAAGCCTGTGGTTTGTGTCCTTTTGGGATCCCCCCACAGCTCAGCTGCTGTCTGGAGCCACGCAGGCAATATTTGGGATCACAGAATCACAGAATTATTGGAGCTGGAAAGAACCTTAAACCAGTTCCAGCCCCTGCCATGGGCAGGGACACCTCCCACCATCTCAGGTTGCTCCAAGCCCTGTCTACCCTGGGCTTGGACACTTCCAGGGATGGGGCAGCCACAGCTTCTCTGGGAAATCTGGTTTTCCCAGCTGATCCCTGTATCTTTTGGGCAAGGATAAGAAGGGCTCTGAGGAACCTCTGTGCATTTAGAACTCCTAAAATACTGTGCATTGGTACTTTGAAATATCTTCTCATCAGCACTTTGAAACCCAGTCTGGTGTTGCTGACTTGCAAGATGGGTCAGATTCAGGCTAAGATTCAAAGCTGCAAACCACAATGGAAACTTCACCACTGTGAGCCCTCAATGGGTTCAGCAAAGAGGGTCAGCAGCCAATCTGGGCTGGGGTGAGCTGAAAATCAGAAATTCTGGGCCTCTGCTGCTCCCTTTGCATTCCCTCAGCCTCTGCTGGCAGGGACACAGAGCAGGGAGGAGCTGGGGCAGGGTTTAGGAGACCTCAAATGACAAACTCCTGGTTGAAACTTTGCGAGTCATTTCAGCTGTGTTGCCGTCCAGAGGACGTGAAGTTGTTCTGTCTTTCCTTTGCCCTGCCAGTGCTGCTGCCAGCACCAGCACAGGAGAAACTCAAGGTGCAGCTCTCGAGTGAAAACCATCTCGAGCTCTGGGAGAGGGAGGAATTGCCAATCGCTGCTTTTTGTGACAGCTGGGGATGTTTTTCACTCCTTCGCTTTCATTTCTGAGCTCTCCCATGGCTATTCACTCCAGTTTTCATGACAGCAGATGTCAGATTGACCAAGAAGAGGTTCTTTTCCTAAATTTCATTCTCTCCAGCTCGCTGGAGAGGAGCCACTATCAGTATAAATACAGTATCACTGACTACCTTCTGCCATTCATTATTTTTTGCCACAGGCACTCAGCTCTCACATGTCAGGGGAAATCTAAATTTCTTCCAGTTAAATGAGGAATGACACTGGATGAGCAGCTCTCCCACCCCACACTTTGCTACACTGGGGCCAAAGGCTGGTGCAAGCAGAAAACAGGAGGTGTTTTTTAATTCTTCATTTCACCACTTTTGCACATGTATAAAAATACCTGGTGTGGTCAAACACCCACCTAGTGAAGCCCAATTTCAAACTGTTGTCCCCCAAAACAAGGTGGTTCCATCCCAGATCATTTGCAATGATCTATGGACAATTTGCCAGCTCCATCAGCAGGGCCAAACCGAACCAGGGACAAAGCCAGCATTTTAAAAGTGTGCCCAGATTGTTGCTATTTAATTTCACAGACTGCAACTTCCTCTGAGGGGCAGCTGCAATCTCTGCTCTCTGTGACAGGGACAGGATCCAAGGGAATGGCTGGAGCTGTGTCAATGGAGGATAACGCTGGGTGTTGGGAAAAGTTCTTCCCCCAGAAGGGGTTTGGGCACTGGAACAGCTCCCCAGGGAATGATCACAGCCCCAAGGCTGCCAGAGCTCCAGGAGTGTTTGGGCAATGCTCTCAGGGTGGGATTTTGGGGTGTCTGTGCAGGACCTGAACTGGATTGATGATCTTTGTGGATCCCTTCCATCACAGGTATCACAGAATCATGGAATCATAGAATATCCTGGGTGGAAATCCACAAGGACCATCAAATATTCCATGATTTCAATGATTCTCTGATTAATTTGCTGTTACAGTCACTGTTTTTTGGATGCAACCCTGAGCAGAGGATACTCCATGATCCTCAGGACAATTATGGCAGACAATACCTCTGGTTCTCTGCCTCAAACAATTCTGCAATTGCCATTTCTCAGTTGGACCATTCATATCTCATCCCTCAGGGATCTGAAATCTGGCCTCAGTGAGCAGGGCTTGGATCGAGCAGGGTCCAAATGAGTGGGCAGCAGATTTCTGCTTTAACTCAGAGGGAAGCCAAGGAATTCCAGCTCTCTGTGAGGACAGCAATGAACACCTCATGGCCAAATGTGCTAAAGCCATCACAGCACGTGTGGAGCCAGGCACAGGGGCTGCTGGCTGCCTGCAGTGGCCTCTGGGCCAGACTTCCACTCGTCTGAGAAGCTGAAATCAGTTCTTCCTGAAACACAGCAGAGCAATAAATATCTCCTTTTTCCTTTCTATTTCTATCACAGGGCAGGCAAGTTATCAACAACCTTCATCTAAACCAAGCCTCTGCACAAGGTAAGGTTCTGTTTTCTTTGCCTTCCCGTGGGGTTTTGAAGGGTGGGGGTCCCCAAATGTCAGGGTTTGAGGACGAGCCATCACGTCACGGGCGTGTGGTTTCTGTATCTGCAGCCCTGCCAGGCAGGCAGTTTATCAGAGTGGCTCAGAAAAATCAGTTTACACCACCAAATGTTTGCAGCTGCCAATTTTCCCCTGCTCATCAAAGAAGCAGAGAGGGAAAAGCACTCCCTCTCCTTTGGAACCTCCAAGGTGATCTTGGAGGTCTCTCCCAGTCTTGTGATCCCAGGATTGGTGGAGCAAAGGGAGATCTGAGACTGGAGCTGTGTGAGATTTCTCTGCCCTGGCAAGTCCTGGATGCTTTGTGCAGCCAGCTGAAAATTTCAGAGGAAATAGCAAGCATCAGAGAGCCCAGAGGGGCTACAAAGAGAAGGAGAAGAAAGGAAAAAGCATAAAATAAGGATGCACAGAGCCCCTGCCTGGAGTCGGGCTGTTGGCTTCATCCACCTCTGCAATTATCTGCGGGTCACAGATGGTGTTTGGAGATTTCTGTCCTTTAGCAGGGAGCCCTCTGCTCCCTCTGCCCAGCCTCCAGCAGTAGCTTGTGTGCATTTCTGTCAAAGAAGCTCTGCAGATTAAGGACAGAGACAATTAAAAGATTGGGAAAATAGAGGAAGCTTGGAGGAAAGCAGTCAGCAACACATAGAAGTTCTTCACGTGGATGAAAGTGTGGGACTGGGGGAGAAGGGGAATGAAGGAAGGAAAAAGGGAGTGATAAATAAATGGAATTGGTGGAATGATAGTGTTAGATCTTAAGTCTTATGGATGGTGGTGGAGAATCCCTGCCATGGGCCAACACAGAAGCTCCTGCAAGGCCAAAATGTTCTTTAAATTTGGCATTTGTCATGAAGGTCAAACCTGTGGGAGGCAAAGCTCCTCAACCATGTGAGCTGAGGTGCATTTTCATGGGAATACCATTTTTTCCAGACACCACGTTTTCTTTTGCAGAATTGTTTTCACAGCACATTTCCAAGTGGCTGTGCTCTCCCTCCTCCCCAAATGAGCAGAGATTGACTGTTTTTCATGAGGTTTTTATCACAGGGTTTTTATCACAGGGTTTTTTCCACTCTGGTCAGAGTCACAGCAGAAATTGTGATCAGGGAGGCCGATTTTACTTCTCCTTCATGCCCTAAGGCAGAAGTGGAAAGATGCTAAAAAATGGATTAAGTACCATATTAGCCATTTTCAGCTCTCAAAAATAATTTTGTTCATTAGATTCAGTTCCAGTTCTGGAGGAATATTCACACTGACAGTCTGGAAAACTTCCTATTTTTCTCTGCCAGTGTCTGAGTTTCCCAAAATGATGCTGCATCTGACTGTGCCCTGTGTGGCACAATAGGCTGATAAGAACCATGCAAGATATTTGAGATACCAGAGATCTTCTCCTAAATGACACCAATTCAAGTGAATCAAAAGAGAAAGCACAAAATCCAGGCAATCACAACATATAAAAAAAAATAAATTCAGAGAGGTGAATTAAATCCTGTGGGAGCACTTAAAATTCAATCAGGGAAAACCATTGACTGTGGAAGTGTGGAATGTAATGCTAAATCAACCCCTTGTTTCCTTGTTTTTTCTTATTTTCTTTTTTTTTTTTTTAATTTTTGTGCGGTTTTTTTCTTCCCTTGCATTTTGAACGATTTTTTTTTCTGATCTCAAGTTGTTGAAATTTGTCTCACACTTTCCAGCTTTCACACCCTTGTCTCAGATTTATTTATTTATTTATTTTTAACAAAAGCCTAATTCCTCCTGACATTATTTATCCTCGTGGAAGTAACACAAAGCCAAGCAAGGGGTGCAGAACTCTGGATTCATGTGACATCACCAATCCTTTAGTCACTTGGGGTGGTTCTTCCACACTGTGAGTCTCCCAACACCGTCCCCTGAGCAATCACAAAACTTTTAAGGCTGGTTTTAAGTCTCTGTGGAGCCAAAATTTTAATTCTGAATCCCGGAGTCCCCAGCACAGCAAAGTCCTGGCTTCTGGGAGGCCCTAAACACAACATTCCAATGGTAGAGCTGCTGTTCACTTGCGCTGGATGGATAAGAGATGGAAAATAGGTGGAGTAACCCCTGCCAGCTGCTCACAGATGGATTTAAATCCCACTGGTGGGAAGAGCTGGTGGGTTTGGGTGCTTGTCCTGAGACACTTTAATAACTTACAGCAGCACAAGGAGGTGAGATCTCTGTGAGCTCATTGTTTCTGGTGAGGAACCACAACTTCTTCTACCTCTCCACTTGCTTTTCACTGGCCAAAATACAAACAGGACTGAGTTTCAGGGGGTGGGAGTTGGCATGCTCGGGAACTTGAGGTCGTTAGTGACATCTCAAAGTTAATGCCGAAATTCTTGGTCGTTTTTATTGTTGTTACTTGAAAATGGTTTTGAGTTTGGAAGGAGTTGTGCCAGAAATGTGAGTTGCAGCTGAAGTGGGAAGAGGAAGAGTTATTTCTAAGGAAAAGGCTGAGTTTTTCAGTGAGAAATTAAAACTTCTCATCAAAAAATGTTTACCTTGATCTGGAGAAAATCTGAGGAGGAGCAGCTAAGGGAGCTGGGAAAGGGGCTCAGCCTGGAGAAAAGGAGGCTCAGGAGAGACCTTGTGGCTCTGCACAACTCCCTGAAAGCAGATTGCAGCCAGGCAGAGACTGGTAAAAAGTGAAAGGACAAGAGGAGGTGGCTTTAGGTTTTACCAGGCGAGGGTTCAATTGGATATTAGGAAAAAAAATTTCACAAAAATGGTTATTAATATTTGAAACCCACTGCCCAGGCAACAGAATCACCACCCCTGGAGGGATTTAAAAGCCATGTGGATGTGGCTTTTGGGGACATGGTTTAGGGGTGGCCTTGGCAGTTCTGGCTTAATGTTTGGACTGGATGACCTTAGAGGTCTTTTCCAAGCTTAGGATTCAATGATTCAAACCAGCCTAGGCCAGGCCAAGCTGACCCCATTCCGAGCAGAGCAGGAACCCGTAGCTCAGTGCACCCAGCTGGCCAATGTGTCCTGCAAGTTGTCACTTGCACTGTGACCATCCTAAAATGGCTCTAAACCAACAGTTGATCCTCTGGGGCAGTCTCAGCCTGGCTTTGTGGCCATAAAGCCCTTCCATCAGGACAAGCCAGCAGTGGGAGGACTGTGGGATCATTCCTGTTGAGCCACCAAACCGTCCCTCAGGCTCTGCAAGCCCCGCTGGCGTCAGACTTTCCTGACAGCAGCTCTGAGCCAGGATTTGTTTGGCTCCCAATCAAAGAGCTTTATCTACTGAGCTCCTCACAGCCCTGATGGCTTCTTGTGGCCTGAGTGGATCAAACAGGCCAGGGCAGTGTTATCCGTGTTTCTCCTGGGGTGATGGACTCAGAGACAGGAAGAGCCCCTTTCATCATGAGGTGGCAGCTCCTGCTGGCTCGTGCAGAGAGACCTTTTCTTCTGGCTCATTTCAGTGTGCACTGTTCTCAGAGCCTATTTTGGGAGAAGAGGTGATAAAGTATTTCTTCGGCATACAAACCCTTTTTGTCCTCGCTGTATTCGCTCTTTCTAATTTCATTTATTTTCCCTTGCGTCAGTCGCTTCGAGTTCAAAACTCCATTTTCATTTTCTGGAGTGTGCAGCCTCTCTGGGCTTGAGGAGATTTACACATTTGCTGCTGTTTTCCCGAGCACCAGTGTGACCACTGCAGAATTTCCTTTTTGAGAGGAGCAGGGGATGTGTGTGGATGGCAGGCTGGCCATGGACACCTCACAGGAGGGACATGCCCCAAACCCTTCCACGTCAGAGCAGATGTGTGATACCAACTTTCTCAAGGAGGCAGCCTGAGTTTGGGTGCATTGCTAATTCGAGCTGCCTCAAGGGGAAGCCCCCAACCGTGCCAGCTATTTTCAGACTTCAAAGCATTCTCCCTCGTGACTGATCATCTTCTTCCCATCCTGGGAGAGAGGCTCTGCTGGAACCTCTCATGGATCTCCGGTTTCCTTCTCAAAAGCCTAAAAGGAGCTGCTCAGGGCTCTGCTTTCCAAGGCTGCCTTTTCTCCTCCCTAGCAAATTGCCACGGGAGCAGCAGCCAGCCTTGCACAGACACCAACCCCACGCTGCCCCAGAGACTCTGTTATCTTGCCATGACAAAGGGCCAGTCTGGCTCTCTTGCTGGTGGCATTATTTGAAAAGGTCACCCAGAGACAGTGGCTTGACAGGCTGTTTTGAGAAATGCTAATAATAGGCTGTCCATCAGCTCCCGTGCATTAATTAGACTGAGCACAAGCTGAAGCTTTGCTGCAGCACAGTTTCCTATCTTTTTTCATTTTTTTCTTTTTATTTTTCTTTTTCTCTTATTATTTTCTTTTTTCCTTGTTCTTTTTATTTTCCTTTTCATTCTCCTTTTTCCTTTTACCTTTCTTTCTCTTTTTCCTTTTCTTTGTACTTTTCCTTGTTATTTTTCTTTTTCTTTCCTTCTCCTATTTCTTTTTTCTTTATCTTTTCCCCTTTTCTACTTATTATTATTATGATTATGATTATTACTTTAGTTTTATTTTACTTCTTTTTTCTTTAAAATTTAGGTTTATTTTTATTCTGTTTTTCTTTTTCTCTTTCTCCTTATTTTCAATCTTCATCTCCTTCTCCCTCTCCCTCTCCCTCTCCCTCTCCCTCTTTCTTTCTCCCTCTCCCTCTCTTTCTTTCTCCTTCTCCTTCTCCTTCTCCTTCTCCTTCTCCTTCTCCTTCTCTCCTTCTCTCCTCCTCCTCCTCCTCCTCCTCCTCCTCCTCCTCCTCCTCCTCTTCCTTTCCTTCTCTTTTTCACCACAGTATTTCGGTTTGATTTTTGCTACATTGTGCGTGTGCTGACCTTTTTTATGAATTCTGATCTGCCCCAAAATAGCTGCTCTTTTCTGCTTCAGCAGCCCGGGGTGTGCAGAGCAGGGGCTGCACAGCTTCTCTGAGAGCTTCCCCGGGTGTGCAAACCAAGAGGTTCAGCTCCAGCCCCCAGGGATCATCCGTGGGCTGTGTCAGAGCATTGTGGCACATGGACAAGGCTCGTAAAAAGGAGAAAGAGGGACTTCTTATATGGGCAGACAGTGACAGGAGTGGGGTCAGCAGGTTTAAACTGGCAAAGCTCAGGTTTGGGTTGGATGTGAGGAAGGAATTGTTCCCTGTGAGGGTGGGGAGGCCCTGGCACAGGGTGCCCAGAGAAGCTGTGGCTCTTTCCAGAGGCCTGGAAGTGTCCAAGGCCAGATTGGACAGGGCTTGGAACAACCTGGGGTAATGGAAAGTGTCCCTGCCCATGGCAGGGGGTGGAACAGGATCATCTTTAAGATCCCTTCCAACCCAAACCCTACGATTAATTCTGTGACCTGCAAGAGGCAGAGATGGCAAGACACCAGATAAACCCAGGGCCCATGGAGAGCTAGATCTTAGAAATGGCCTCAAATAACAGAAACTGAGATGATTTTATACTTTTTTCAATGAAAAACCCCACATAATTTCAAATCAAATTCTACAGCCACCCTGGGAAATGTTGCAGTTTTCATTTACCACTGTGTGAAAGTCGGGCTGAACTCTGACAGGTTATTTATGACCCTTCTAATTCCACAAAAACCCCTTTTTCTTGTTGACACACTGGGTTTTGTGTATGAAGAGGGGGGGTTGTTCTGCAGTGTTTTAAAAATACATTCACAGGAAATGCTTTGTTGAATCAGTGTTAATCCCTCAGGCTGTGGTGAGCAGGAAAGCTGGGTTGGTGGAAAGGTTGGATTTGGGGTGGGAGGGTGACAGATCCCCATGTTCAGGGGCTGAAATGCCCCACCACACACCCAGGTGTGCATCGAGCCACTCAAGGCCTAGGCTGGATTCAAAGGAGTTAATTCCTCTTTCAGGTCACTTGTTTGTGGTTGCGCTGTACGATTTCTCTGCCTCCAGTGACCGTGACCTTGAGCTGGTCAAGGGAGAGAAACTCCAGGTCCTCTCCAAGTAAGTGACCTGCTGCCAGGAGGAAGTTCAAAGATGAGCACTGGGAGGCCGGGAAAGGGGGGACCTTGGGGTCAGCCACCACTTTGCAGCTGACCAGAGCCTGTGCCTTGGCTTTGCTCCAGAGCCTGGCTGTGGGTACAACCCTCTCTCTGCAGGTCACAGATACTCCAGGGCTAGGAATTTTCCCTGCCTGGGTGGTACTGGGACCCCCTGACCACTGTCAGTGCCTGTAGGTGCAGGAGCAGCATAAATAACAACAACAGAAAAAAACCCACAGCTCCTGCCCTGAGTTTGTGCTGATTGTGCTTCTGCAAAGGATGTGGGTTGGGTGTAGTCAGAGGAAAGGACAAACTGAGCCAGAGACTCGTGGGGTTTCATTTCAACTTCTCAAACTCGCCACAGAAGAGGCCCAGTCCATCTCAGGCAGAGGTGGACTTGGGGCCCCCTGACCCTGTAGGACTCCTTTATCCTTGACTGACTGAGGCTTGAGGTGGCCTCCAGAGTGACATTTCTCACCCAGATGTCGTGGGTTGGGCCAGTGGGACAGGGAGATGAAGAACCCCCTGCACGGGGATGGCTTTGGGTCGTGGCTGGTGGCTCGGTCAGCAGTGGGACAGCAAGGTGGGGTGTCTGAAACACAAAGGAAAGAGCAAAAAGGACCAAAATTTCCCTATTCAAGGTACAAAATAAGCCCTGTGACCCAGATTCCCCTCCTCTCCTTTGAGGTGTGAGGCGAAGGTTTGGATCTGTGGTCACTCCACGTTCATGGAAAGGGATTGTCACGTCCACAATCCCTGAAACACCAGCCGCCTCCAGCCTGGTTTTGGTTCCTGTGGAATCCAGAGGGAGCTGCAGGGTGGATTAGGGAGTCCCAGTCCATCTGCAGAGCTCAGACCCCACAATCCACGTCCTCAGAGCCTCAGTTTGTCACAAAAGCCCCCCCTGGGCACTCACACCTTTTGCTCTGCTCCCTTTGCAGAGAGGGGGACTGGTGGCTGGCAAAGTCCCTCAGCACTGGCAGGAAAGGATACATCCCCAGCAACTTCGTGGCACAAGTGGACAGTCTGGAAGAGGAAAAGTAAGTGGGATGCCTTTTTCCTGGTGTTAGGAAAATGAAGCCAGACACAGTTAGAGGGCTGGGTATCGTTACCTTGCTATTTTAATCAGGATCCTGTTGGATGCATCCACTTCACCCAGGTGACAGCGTGGCAATGCACACACCCATCAGTCACACACACAAGTTACAGACCTCACACATCAGCAAATCCAACAAGGGAGCCCAATCATGGGGCTGGGCTGGGCTCAGCTCCAGTTACAGAATCTGTCCTGCCAGGGCACCTTGGCATTCCCAGGAAGATGTTTGGTGTCCCTGGCTCTGCAGCTCTGGGCTGTTCAGTCTCAGGGCCTGCAGGACACTCACAGAGCACTGAGCACCAGGCTCAGGGAAGGGTTACAAGTGTGCATGCCAATGCTTGTGGATGCACAGGGCTGGGTAAAAGGGATAGAAAAGAAAAGGAAAAAGTCATTCCTGCATCAAGTGGGAAAGCTTTAGAGTGGTGAACACACAGGATGCAGTGCCCTGGGTCTCAAAGAGCTCCAGGACGAGCTTTATTGGTGGTAGGGAGATGTCACTGCTGGGCTGGATGGCAGGAGGTGTTTCCTCATCCCAAACAATGCTGTTCAAAAGCTCAGGATGAGTTTTTAAGCATCATATCGGTGTGGAAAGGGTGGACAAGGTTGTTTAGGGGAAAGTGGGCAAAGGTTTTTTATCCCATTGATTGCACCCACTGTGGAAAACAAGGATTTGGGGTACAAAGGAAAGGTTACGGTGGCAGTGCCAGGGACCACCACCCTCAGAAATGGTGTTAAACCTCTTCACCCTCCAAGAGGGTATCCCAGTATAAACTGGGAATCTCTGGATGGGGAGCATTGATCCCAGTCTTGGATGAGCCAAGGACCACACCAACAATTTAACAAAAACCCGAGTACCAGTGCCCAGATCCACAGTGTTGGTTTTTTTATCAGCCCAGATGCAGCTTCCCTGCAAGAAAGATCAAATGAAAGACTGGAGTCAAAAGAGTTTTTTGCCCATAATGCAAACAGAAGGAGTTTTTTTTCATGAGTTCTCTTCCTGTATGGCATTGAACTCTAAATGATCAGTCCTGCCTGCCATCTCCTCTTGGAGAGACCCAACCATCACTGAGTTCAGCAAATATTTAACAGCTCACAGAAATATGGCTGAGACATAAAAGCTCTTTGTGTCCAAAGCCTGAATTTCTCCTGCACATGGGATCCTGCATATTCCCTCTACTGCCTGTGCTGTCTGAATTTCCAGGCTGTGAAACAAGCCCAAAGTGACCCAAATCTGGTGTTAACCTACCCAAAACAGTCTATTACTGCCACTTTCCAGCAGATAAAAGAACTATTTGCAGATAAAAACTTGTTCGGTTTCACAGTCTAATGATAAAAAAAAAAAAACTAACTGGAAAGAATTCCTTTTTTTTTTATTTAGTTTTTCTTTTTCCACTGATGAATTTGCCTTTTCTGTCTCCCAGGTGGTATTTTAGAACTCTGAGCAGGAAAGATGCTGAACGGCTGCTGTTGTCTCCTGGGAACAAAGTTGGCTCTTTCCTTGTCCGGCAGAGCGAAACCACCAAAGGTGAGATCTGTGGGGCAAAGGTAACTCCTCCTTGTTGCTCAGGCTTGGAAAACCTTCAGCAGGGCTCTAGGAATGATCTGGGTGCTTGGAGGACAAAGATTTTCTCATAATCGACTAATTTGTGCAGTTCTGTCTGTGGTAAGAGTGGCTCTTGTGCCTGAGTTCACACGAGACACAGGAACACAAATAGGCAGATTTTCCAAAACAGTTTAGGGGTTTTCTTTTCCTTTTCTTACCCCAGGAAATGCGGGTTTTTTCTTTCCTTTTGTTTTTCTTCCTTTTTTTTTTCTTTTTTCTTTTTTTTTTTTTTTAGATATTTCTGCACACTTTTGAAGGAACACTTCTCCCCTTCTCAACAACTTAGAGAATTTTGGAAAAAGTAGTTTTCCCAGGAGAAATAAGTTTTTCCTGATAGTCTGTAGCTAGGGGTATTCCCAAATAATTTCCTGGAGCAGGATAGAAAGGTTTTACCCACTTTCTTTCCATAAAAACATGACTTTTGTAGAAATGGTCCAGTGACTATGGAAAGGCCAGAGCATGTGGCCACTCCACTTGGGCAGTGGATATAGTTATTAACCATAAAATATAACCATATAATTTCAATTTCTTTGTTCTGTGCTATTAATTCATAGAGCCTGGAAGTTAGTTTAGGCTGTCCCACAGGAATTTAGTGTTGTTTCTTTTCTACTTTTTTCTCCTTGCTTCCTCTGGGCTATCCTGTGTGTTCACAGCACGGAGGAAATGATGCTCATGATGGTCCCATGGTTCTGCTCTGAACCAGCTCCATGGAGTAGATCAGGATCTGGTTTCATCAGGCTCCTTGTCATTTGGTTCCATTCCAGGAGTCTTTCTTTCACACATGGAAAAAGATGCTTTCTGTCTTCCCAGTAGAATCAAGGAATTGTTTAGGTTGGGACACCTCTAAGATCAAGGTGTCCAACTGTGACTTGATCAGTCTAGAGCTGGAGCATCCATCTAAAATCACATGGAAACTTCTTTTCCTTGACTTGTTTCCCAAATATTTCCACAGGCCCAGGCCAAACAGTAAGAAGTGACAGATAGACTGGATCCTCCATCCTTCAACTGGTTCTTGCCTGCTGTAGCTTCTCCTTATTCCTTTCCTGTCTCTTTTTTTCTCCTATTCACAAGGGAGGGGTCTCCAAGGCAGCATCTGTTCCTTACAGCATGGAAGTGTTGCTTCCATCATTGCCAGAAAATTAAATATCTAATTAAACATAAAATTAAATTTAAAACTAAATATAGAATTAAATATATAACTAAATATAAAATGAAATATATAACTAAATATAAAATTAAAAATAAAATTAAATATATGAATAATATAAAATTAAAAATAAAATTAAATATATAACTAAATATAAAATTAAAAATAAAACTAAATATAAATTTAAATATGAAATTTCGGTTTTGTTCCTTTGAACACCTCATCTTCTGAATGAACCTGTGTGCCCAGCTGCTACCTGAGTACCCTGTGCATTTTCCTGAATGACCATGTTTGATCCATCTTAGCCACAGCTTCCTTCTCCCTAAAGAGAAGGGGAAAAGACAAATCCAGACATCTTCAAATATTCCATGAAGCTGAATTCCCTGATGTAAAGCACCCTGTGCCCACCAAGAGATGTCCAGAGTAACGCCATGGAATTAACCCTGCCCTTAGAGCCCCGCTGATTTTTGCTGTTTTCCTTTCCCATGACGAGTGTTTTCAATCACTTGGCAGTCACCAGCAGAATGTGCCCATCAGGGACAAGCACTGGGCTGAGCTGAACCCCATCAGTGACTTAAACTGGGAGGCGCTTGCCTCATACTGGGATGTCTCAAGCACAGCGGGATGGGTTCTGCAGCGTGACTGGGGCAGCACCTAATCCCAGCCCATCCTAAGCAGAGCTTCATTCTCCTCATGGTCTGAGATGCAGAAACCCCGCAAAACTTCAGAGTCAACATTTCCCAGAGTCCACAAAAGGCACACGGAGCACCCTGGGAAGATGGGGACAGTGTGGGACGCAGGCCAGCAGTGAAATCTTCTGCAGAGCACGGCCTTGCTGAAGCTGCTGCAAATAAACAAAGTCCCCCTGAAGTCCCCATCATTCCAAAAGCTGCAGGGGCACTTTCCCCAAGCTGTGCTGAGCCACGGGCTCCTGGCTCCCAGCGGGATTCCTGGTCTCTGCTCCGGCAGGAGGGACCTCGCTGAGCTAAGCCTCTGCATCCAGCTGAGCTCCATCAGGAAGGATTCCCATCAGGAAGGATTTAAGGGGCTGATGAGAGCTGGAGGAGCAGGGAATGGGCTATACCATGTGCCCAGGTGTCACACCCACCTGGCTTTTAAACCTTTGCAGGGATGGAGACTCCAGCTCTGCCCTGGGCAGCTGTGTCAGGGCTGGTCAACTTTTCTGCTGCAGAAATTGTTCCATAAATTCTGTACTCTGGACTCTTTACCAGACCAAGGCTGTGCCAGGATCTGGTGCAAGACTGCAGAACAGGAGAATGTCCCTTGAGGCCGAGGAGCAAGATCTCCTTTTGTCTATCCTGGATATAATCACGGGCAATTAGGAGTCCACTTAATGATTTTCATTTGCTGCTGTCACTGGTGCAGGCACCAGGTTGGACGGGGCATGGAGCAACCTGGTTTAGTGGAAATTGTCTCTGTCCATGAATTTTAAGATGAATTTTAAGGACCCTTCCAACCCAAACCATTCTGTGATTTTGTGGAGGAAGAATTGAATCTTTCCAGCTGTGCACGGCAGCTCCCAAGGGAACAGCAGCTGGATGTGGAGAGTGACAGGGAAGCTCCACCACACCCCCTGCAGCAAATTAATCAGTGACTGGGGGTGAAATGCAGTCATTAGCTTAATGACAGGGTAAGAATTAACCCTGGCAGCTTTTGGAACGATTCCTGTCTCTGTTTGAAAGGAGCAGGAGAGTTTAAAGAGTTGGTAGGGTCTGGAAAGGAGATTCTGCAGGAGAGAAGTATTTTGGGTGCTACCAGGCTGGCAAACAGGGCGGTCTCCTCTTCCCTGCTGACTCCCAGCCACCAGACACCCTTTTTCAGAAGTGTTTGTCATCAATTCCTGGATTTCCTTCTGCAGGGCTGTTTGGCCTCAGTGCAGCTGCCTTCACACCGCACTTGGCTCCTTCCTCGAGCAGCTTTGCCCTGTAAAAATCCCACAAAAACCCCAAAGCGTGTCCCAGGCAGGCCAAGCACCCTCTTGGTCTTGTGCCACACGAGCCCAACTCTCCTGGGCTGCAGCCTGGCCTGGGCAGGATTTCAGTTTGTTTGAAATGAAAACAACATCATCACCCTCAGCAGCAATAATGGAAGTTAAGAATAAGAATGGCAGAAATAATAATAATAATAATAATAATAATAATAATAACATAAGAAGAAGAAGAAGAATAACAACAACAGTAACAATAAGAATAATAAGAATATAAGAATAATAAGGATAATAAGAATAATAAGAATAATAAGAATAAAAAATAGGTATTGCCATCATTGTCATATTCTTCTTCACAGAAGCATTTAGGTTTAAAAAGATCTCTTGAAATCATCAGCCCAACCTTGGGCCTTGATGTATATTATCATTATTTTGGCACGTAGGGCCGAATGACCCCAGAGAAGCCAGCAGAGCAATTCCTTTGCCTTTCCCTCGAGGTTTTGTTGCCCCACTGAAGATGTTTCTGGGCTGTGTCTCAGTTGTTCAGCTGCAGGACTGATCAAACCAAAAGGGCTTTTCAATTTTTCTTCTGCCTGGCTTTCATGGTGAGGGAAGGAGAATTAGCAGAGCTTCCTCTGCTGTGGAGACTACCATGACAAATTTGAGGCTCCCTGGCCCTGTGTTTAAACCACCAGGTTTTTCCATGAATTTTACGCACCAGGTCTGGTCTCTGCAGGAAGGGAGTCCCCTCAAAATGATTGCTGACACTTGGAAAAACTTTAGACTCTTCCAAACTCTGCTTGTAAAGATTTATGATCACTCCAACAGCCTGAATATCCACGGAGGTGGGGGGTTTTTTGCTGCTTTTTATAAATATAAATGGTTTTCAGGCACAGTGTAGGGAAAACTGCTGGTGCTGGGATGGAGAAACCCAAGACAGTGAGGATTTTGTGCTCATAAACTTTCCCCTCACAAGCAGGATTAGGATTTCAGAGTTTTTGTGGATGGCCCTGCTTCTTTTTTTGATCTTGCATGAGCAGACACGCACTTTCAAACGTGTTTAGCCTTGCCTTTTCATTTAAAAAAACATCAAAAATGGGCAGTTTATCAGCCCAGGTGACATATTAGACTCAGAACAGCCCAGCAGGCTTGTAACAACTCTCCCCAGAAATATGAGCCAGGCAAAGGGGGAAAAAAATCCCCACTGCTAAGCAGTGTCACAGGCTGGGAGTTCTGCTCTGCAGCAACATCTAGTGATGCTTTTGTGCACTGAAAACCAGCCTTGGTTCAGATTCTCATGGAGGGAATAGGATGTTGGAGGTTGGATGGCTGAGCAGGTCCCTCTTGGGGCCCAAAAGGGACAAGATTCCTGGTGGGAATCTCTAGATCTGGTTCAGCCCCGGTCACAAGTTTGTGACTGAACAAGACAAACCTCTGGAACCCCCCTTCTGTACCCCCCCAACTGAGCCACTGACCTTGGCACAAGATTTCATAGTGTTTAATCCAGAGGAAAAATGGCTTTGAATGGCTTGAAATTGAAAGGGAGCAGGTTTAGATTGGATGTTAGGAAGAAATCCTTCCCTGTGAGGGTGAGGAGGCCCTGGCTCAGGGTGCCCAGAGAAGCTGTGGCTGCCCCTGGATCCCTGGAAGTGACCAAGACCAGGTTGGATGGGACTTGGAGCCACCTGGGATAGTGGAAGGTGTCCCTGCCCGTGGGAACTGGATGAAATTAAGGTCCTTTCCAGCCCAAACCCTTCTGATTTCTTGAAGCTGTGGTTGGCAGAGCTCAGATAGGAAACATGGAAACACCATCCTGACCTTGGGAACACCTGATCGCTCTGCCTGGGGAGGTGCTGCTGATCCTCACGGAGCTTCCATGGGGCTGCTGGCCACAGCACAGGCAGCTGTCACTCCAGGAAGCCTGGACAGGATCAGACAAGCTCTGATGAACTTTAATCCTCTCCCTTTGGAGACAGAGAAATGTGGAGCTGTAAATTGCACCAGCCAGGACCGATTTGCAGCTGGGGACTGGCAAGGAAAGGGGAGGCAGCAGGTCCTGGGATGGGTTTGTCCTCACA
Source organism: Petroica traversi (assembly GCA_025920805.1). Taxonomy (NCBI): domain Eukaryota; kingdom Metazoa; phylum Chordata; class Aves; order Passeriformes; family Petroicidae; genus Petroica; species Petroica traversi. Next base: position 15,418,550 of record JAHLSL010000038.1, on the reverse strand, counting down.
GCTCCTTCTGCTCCCCCTGCAGACGCCTACTCCCTGTCGGTGAGAGACAGCGACTCTGCCCATGGGGACATCATCAAACACTACAGGATCCGCTCCCTGGATGGAGGGGGGTTCTACATCTCCCCCAGGATGACTTTCTCCAGCCTGCCAGAGCTCATCCATCATTACAGCCGTGAGTTGTCCACCTTCCCTCATGAATTTGTGTCCTGGGACAGAGGGAGGACAGGCTTGGGAGACACCACGGCTGCTCCACCCGCTCTTATGGGCCAGGTGTGATCCTACAGCCAGAACCCATGTCCCAGTTTCCATCCTGGGGAACTGCAAGGCTGAGCTCTGTTCACCCTAAAATCGCCCTAAATTCAGGGAGCATCTCCCATTAGGAAAGGAGAGAGATGAATGATGTTGGGATATGGAGAAGGAATGCTTGGGAAGCAGGCTTTGGAATAACTGGGCAGGGAAATTTGCTCCTCCATGGTTCCCTTTGAGCTTTTTTCCTTTCATGGGGACCATTCTGTGTGCCTTGATCCCTGTGGCTGAAACATTTCATAGAATCAGAGAACTATTAAGGTTGGAAAAGCCCTCTAAGACAGTGGAGTCCGAGGCACAGCCAAGGCCATCATTGACCCCAAGAGTCCCCAAGTGCCACGTCCACACAGCTTTTAAATCCCCCCAAGGTTGTGGACTCCACCACTGCCCCGTGTGGCTGTGGAGGTTTCCATGGGTGGATTTTTCCTGGCGTGTGTGGAAGGAGGAGGAGGAGGTTTTCTCTGCCACCCCACTGATCTGCCCTGTGCTTTGTCCTCACACAGAGAAAGGGGATGGGCTGTGCCAGCGCCTCACAGCTCCCTGCACATCCCTGGTTCCCCAGAGACCCTGGGCACAGGACGAGTGGGAGATCCCCCGCGAGGCCCTGAAGCTTGTGAAGAAGCTGGGCAGTGGGCAGTTTGGGGAAGTGTGGATGGGTAAGTGCAATTCCCTCCCTTCCAGGAAAGAAAGACATAAAGAAAGGACATGGAAAACCCTTTTTTTTTTTTCCCTAAGGCAAGATATTTCTGGGAGTGGGGATCCTTAAGGATGAACACACGTTTATAGGTACACACAGAAGCAGCTGCAGGATTCCTGGGAAGGACTGGACAGCTGATGCTTGCAGAGATCAGTGGCTGAGCAAGGGTTTCACAGGGGATGGATGTTAAGTCACCATTTACTCATCTCATGGGATATGTGCTTATTCTTCCTGGGAATCATGGGCACGGCTGTAGAACCCTAAGTCACACCCAGCAGGCTACCTGGGTGACATTTTCCTGCTTTTTCTGCTTTCACTTTTTACCCCAGATCTCAATCCCTGGTGCCCTCCTGCCCACTGCAGCAGAGGAACTGGGGGAAGCTCAGCTTCCTTTGCCACCCTCTTTGTGATTGCGGAAAATAGAGATTTTGGACAGGACCAGGCTGCCTTCACATCCTGGCTACCCAGTCCTGCCTTTTTGGATGGCATTTGGATGATTTGAGAGCCCAGAGAGTTGCAGAACCCAGGGGTTTCACCCAGAAAGGGTCTGGAAGGGTTGTGTGAGGGTGGGCTCATGGCAGGGACAATCCCTGATGCAGCTTCATGGGTTGACGGCTGTGACATGAGTGTCCCTTCTCCTCTCACACCTGCTGGCACTGTGATTCACCAGTTATGAGGGATCCAAGATGTTCCTGAGGTTCTCTGCTCCATTGATGCCTTTTCCTGGTGTTAGGAAAATGAAGCCAGACACAGTTAAAGGGTTGGGAGTCGTTACCTCGGTGTTTTAATCGGGATCCTGTTGGATGCATCCACCTCACCCAGGTGACAGCATGGCAATGCACACACCCATCAATCACACACACAAGTTACAGACCTCACACATCAGCAAATCCAACAAGGGAGCCCAATCATGGGGCTGGGCTGGGCTCAGCTCCAGTTCCAGAATCTGTCCTGCCAGGGCACCTTGGCATTCCCAGGAGGATGTTTGGTGTCCCTGGCTCTGCAGCTCTGGGCTGTTCAGTCTCAGGGCCTGCAGGACACTCCCAGAGCACTGAGCACCAGGCTCAGGGAAGGGTTACAAGTGTGCTGATGCTTGGGGATACATAGAGCTGTGTAAAAGGGATAGAAAAGGAAAGGAAAAAATCATTCTGGCATCACCATGAGCTCTTCTCCTTGTTGCACAAACCTCGCAGAGCCCAAAATTCCTCAAAAACACCCTAATCCCTCTGCAGGCTACTACAAGAACAACATCAAGGTGGCTGTGAAGACCATGAAGGAGGGCAGCATGGACCCTGACGCCTTCCTGGCTGAGGCCAACCTGATGAAGAAGCTCCAGCACAACAAACTGGTCCGGCTGTACGCCGTGGTCACCAAGCAGCCCATCTACATCGTGACAGAGTACATGGCCAAGGGTAAAATCTCTCCTGGAGCTCCTTGCTGGGCTTCTGCAGGGCCAGTTTGGTGATCTGCCTGGGGCTCCCACACAGAATGGGGGTGGGCAGGAGGGGATTGTGCCAAATCTGCAAGGAAGTGACCCAAAAGTTTGATTCTAACACCGAAAGAGGCTTTCTGGGGGATGAAAAAAGAGATAGTGATGCTCTGTTTGAAGAGTGTTTGAGGTTCTCCTCTCCACTGTTCTCACTGGAAGTTCATTCCAGGTTTTTACTCCTGTCATGCTGAAATTGTCTTTTTTTTTGCCCTTCTTGTTTGTAACATTTTAAATTATGAATGCCAAGCAATTTGCAACAGATCTGTGCAAAACCCAGGGGAATTTGGGCTGTTTGGGAGCTTCCTTAATGGAAGATGCTCCAGAGGACCCCCATCCTGGTCCCTCAGATTTTCCTTAGGATGGAGGCAGATTTGTTGCATGCATTCAGAGAAGCATTCAGAGAAAACAAATTTGCAGATGATTTAGAGGAGTTACAGTAGTCCCTCCTCTCCTGCAGGGTGTTTGCTGGATTTTCTGAAGACAGAAGAAGGAATCCAACTGAATCTCCCCAAACTCATTGATATCTCTGCTCAGGTCAGTGAACAGCAGCTGGGAAAGGGATCCAAGGTTTGTCACTGCCCCAGTGGAATTCCTGTGAGTCTGAAGTCAGTCAGAGCAAAGATTTCCTGGAGGAAAACAGCTCCTCCTGGTGTGTTCTCTTAGGGATTCTCCTCATCCCTCTCGTGTCCATGTGAATGTCAGCTCTGTCTTTATAGCTTAGTGGAGGGGTAGAGAGATGGAGTTTGGGGTTTTTTGAGGGTGGTTGAGATTATTTTGGTCTGATTTTATTCATTTTACTTTTCTGCCTTGCTGAACAGGAAAAAAAGTTTTGTTTTGGTTTTTTTTTGCTTGTTTATTTGGGGTTTTCTTTGTTTGTTTTTTGTTTGATTTTTTTTTTCATGAAAAAAGAAGAAAAAGCTCGACAAAGAGACTCCCAGTGCAGGGCCAGCAGTTCTGCCCTTCTGGTGAGGCATACAGGATGTTCTGACCCTCAAAACTGGGAATATTTCTCTTCAGGAAAACAAACTTTTAACTCCTAAGCATCCCCAAGTTGCAAATACCAATAGTTGCAGCTGCACTGTAACATTTTAGTCCAGAAGTGCCTCCAAACATAAATAGGGCAAAATTAGGGAAGCCACATGAAGAATGAGAATGGCAAAATCACTGCGCTTTAGTCCCAGCCAGATGTTTACAGAATTGGGCTCATCCAGAGCAGAATTAGGTTAATTAGGAAATAGTGGGAAAAAAACACCTGAAATATCACGCTGAATAAAGCTGAATATAGGTCTGGGATTTATCCATTCAGCTTCTCTTGGCAAAGTGGACCTGAGGAAATAAAGTGTAAAGATTTTCTGGCTCCAGCCATCATACAGATTTATTTTTTAATGAATGAACTACTTGAGAATTTTGATTTTTGTGGAAATGTCTTATGATAGTGAAAGACTTTCCTTCTTGCTTTAACCAGGATGAAAAGATTTAAATTCTTTAAAGCAGTGCCACCTTCTGTCAGTTTTTATTTTGAACTGTGCAGAGAAATCTCTTTCTGTTCCTTCCCTCTTCACTACTGATAAATTTTCCATATCTGCAGCTTCATCATTGTTCTCTGTGAGATGTTATAGAGACAAATTCACCCTCTCTGTTTAGTGTCTTTGATTTCATTTCTTTCCTCCTTCCCTCCTCTCTTGAAATCCCCACTTCCTTCCCTCCATCTTTCATTGTTTCATTCCCTCTCTTGAAAACTGAAGCCTGTGGTTTGTTTTAAATTCCCAAGGATAAGGAAAATGATCCAAATTAACCCACATTACAGAGCCCCTGGGTTCAGTGGGAGCATTCCCCAGGAACTGCCTTGATGCATGAGGAAGTTGCTGCACCCAGAGCAATCTCTGGGTGACTCAGAGCAAAGATTTTGGTCAATGTTACAGAATTATGGAATCACAGAATGGTTTGGTTTGGAAGGACCTAAAAAATCATCTCCATTCCCATCCCTGCCATGGGCAGGGACACCTCCCACTGTCCCAGGGTGCTCCAAGATCCATCCAGCCTGGCCTTGGACACTGCCAGGGATCCAGGGGCAGCCACAGCTTCTCTGGGCAAGCTGCTCCACACACCAGGACCAGGATAATGGAAAACAGAGCAAACCCCAATGGCACAAACCCCACAGAAGTCCCTCTCAGCATGGGGAAGGAAGGATTTTACCCAGCCCTGAGGCCTAGGTGTCCATCAGAAGAACAACTTCCATCCTTCCCTCTCCTCCCCAGGGCAGGGATCAAGCATTCCCTGGGTTTCTCTGGGAGGAGCAGCAGGAGGAAAGAACAATCTCCTGAGCTGTTTTGCAATCTGTTTATCTGTGGTGTTGGGGTGACATCACAGCCTAACAGCACCCAGCCCTCCGGGGTGCAGTTTTTGATCCGATGACATCTGTGGGAGTTAAAATTAGATCAGTCTGGGCCCGTGCACTCAATCCTGTGGTCAGTCTTGAGGGCAAATGCTTGAAAACACTCTGGGCTGGAAGGGGCTGAGCACCAGGTCCTATCTCATTAACATCAGGACAGGAAATTACATCAATTCTTCCATTTTCCACTGCAGCAAACCAGCCCTTGCAGCAGAGGGGTGTTGACACAGGTTAGAAAGGCAGCATTGGAAAGTATGTGTGAGTATCCTGTCTGAAACCACATGTGAGCTCTGAAGTTCGTGTGAATCTGCATGGAGTGGAAAATTGCTCTGCCCTCACCCACAGGCACTTAAAAGCTTTAATAGATGCTGCCCATTTCTGGCAGGGGTTACACAACCCCACTCACCTTCCCAATAAATGCCCAATCCCAATGCGAGGCTCAGCCTGGCAATCTCTGACTTCTCTGATTGACTCTGCCAATCTCCCTTTTCAACCCCCAGCGCTCGGCAGTGAAATATTGCTGCAGTCATTGGGAGAGGCTCATCACACTCCAGGTACCTCGATTAGATTTGAGGAAGGAATTGTTGGCTGTGAGTGTGGGGGAGGCCCTGGCACAGGGTGCCCAGAGAAGCTGTGGCTGCCCCTGGATCCCTGGAAGTGTCCAAGGCCAGGCTGGACAGGGTTTGGAGCAATCTGGGATCATGGAAGGTGCCTCTGCCCGTGGCAGGGGTGGGAATTGAGAGGATCTTTAAGGTCCTAAGGTCCCTTCCAACCACTCTATAATTCTATTATTTGCTGGTTTGGTTTTTTTGTGGTTTTTTTTTTTTTCCTTTTTCTTAATTCACATATTTAACCTGGAATGTTTATGACTAAAATGCCCACTGGAGAGGAGAGACTTGTGGCAGAAAGTGGGAATCCAGCGATGTGGTTTCAGCTCTGGCTGCCGACATGACTCGGGGCTGTGACCTCTGAGCAAAACAGGGAGTGGTGCTCCTGTTCTGCTTCAATTGGCTGCTCAGGCTGCTCCGGCTGAATATCTGCACCTCTAAAAGGGAAATATCTGTTTATTCAGCTGTCTGCTGATCCCTCTGTCCATCCATCCATCCATCCATCCATCCATCCATCCATCCATCCATCC
>JAHLSL010000038.1:15382212-15412518 GCA_025920805.1 Petroica traversi | reverse complement strand
CCATCCATCCATCCATCCATCCATCCATTATCCATCCATCCATCCATTATCCATCCATCCATCCATCCATCCATCCATCCATCCATCCATCCACCCATCCATCCATCCATCCATCCACCCATCCATCCATCCATCCATGGGGAGCGTAGGCACATCCACGATCCCGGAGATATTTGAGTGGCCTCGTACAAAAGGAGGCTGAGGAGCAGGCAGGATAAACGTGGGGAGGCAATGATGAAGAAGGGCTCTTCCTCCCCTGCCAGGTGGCTGAGGGCATGGCCTACATCGAGCGCATGAACTTCATCCACCGGGACCTGCGGGCTGCCAACATCCTGGTCTCGGAGACGCTGTGCTGCAAAATCGCCGACTTCGGCCTGGCCAGGCTCATCGAGGACGAGTACCTGGCACAGGAAGGTGGGTGTCCTTCCCCCCCGCCCTCATCTCCCACCCTCCTGCCCCCAGGAATGCCAGGATACCCGGCTGGCATCAGGCACGGGCCACCAGAGCTGCTCTCAGCACACAGCAAGAGGCAGAGAAACAGAAACACCAAAAATCCAGTCCTGGGGGGAGGCAGCAGCGCTTGGGGGATAAAAACGCAAAAGCTGCAGAGGGAAATGGGAAAAAAATCTCTTTTGGGATGGTCCTGGTGACCCTCTGGTCATTTGCTGGAGAAATTTGAGCTCTGCTAATGAAAGCTGCTGCCTGTGGGCAGGGATTTCCCAGGGATTCAGTCCGGAGGGAAGGAAATAAGAGTGACTTGGTCACTGCTCTGCAGAGAGGAGCTGGAGGCACAAGTCTGAGCCCAGCTGCAGCTTCCAGGTGTGCCAGGCAAACCAAGGCCTGACCACTTCCAAAATCAGGTCCCTTTCACAGCAGAGGGACAACCTTAAAAAAAAACCAAACAAAAACAAAATAAACAAAAAATCCAATAAATCCCAGAAGGGTTTAATTTGGAAAAGACTTCTGAGATCATCCCTTTATTGAGATCTGACTCTGAGGTCAGGTATGAGAGCAAATCATTCAGACAGCAAGGAGACTGCAGAGCATCAGGGAAAGCATCAGGAAAATCAGGAATGATTGAAATTAAGCCAGGCATAAGTGGCACTTATCAGAAGATTTTCAAATTTTGGAAATCTGTCCTCCTCTAGAGTTGGGATGAGGTAAAATTCCCCTTAAAATATACTCTGAGGAAAGGAAATTTAACAGTTTTTGTGGGGGTTTTATTAAGATAAGAAACATTTCTTTCAATTTTTTGTCCCCAAAATACTTTTTGGATACAAATTATACCTGTTTCAATGCACAAAACTATTTCAGAGCAGTAAAAGATCCCAAATGCAATTTGGAAAGTGCCATGAAAGGGAATTTTGACTTTGCTGCAGATTTTTGAGGCAGTTTCATCCTTAAGAGAAGCATTGATAAAATCAGTATAATTCTATTAATAACCAAAGGAGCTGCTTTTCCAGCAGAAGACAGCTCCCATCAGCATTTTTCCAGCGACTTTGGCTCTGGAATTACAGCTCCCCCCTATCTGCTTGAACAATTCTCACTTCACAGATTGCATTTCCCAGCCTTGTCACTCAGAGTGGGATGTGCAGCAGCTGAGGCGCTTATTTCACACCCTGCAGTTGGATTGCCAGTCCTGCAAGGATGTGCATAAATAAAAATGCGGTTTCCTCTGCTCTGTTACATGATCAGTTCCCACTTATCGAGGTGGTTTGGCTGTTGGTCAGGGGTTTTTTTTTTGGTGTCTGAGCTAAACTGAAATTGCAACCTTATGGCCATTGTTGTCCGCAGTGGGTTAAGCAAGAACTTGGTGGACAAAATAAAATTGGATTTTTTTGGTTTTAATATAAACATGCAGCTTTAAGAACTGGAGATTTTCTATTTGCTGGAGTATTTATGCATTTTTGCTAAAAAACAAACCCATCTAATATGTGATTTCACAGAACCACAGAGTGTCAGGCTGGAAGGGGACATCAAAGATCATCTGATCCAATTTTTCTCTGCAAAAGCCAAAGAAATTTTACACAGAATAAAATCCTATGGTTGTTGTCCCATAATAAATCTGCCAAATTGGTTTTGAATATTCCATCCAGCTCTGGGATGGAGCAGGTGCAGGGGGATGATCAAAGAGCTGGAGCCCCTGTCGTGAGAAGAACCATAATCAACAGCTCAAAGGATCCAGGGATCAGCTTTGGGGAATTCCTGTGCCTGACACGGGTGAGGGAGATGCTCTAATTCCAGGAGTTATTTACCTTTGTTTCCTCTGGGACAGGTGCCAAGTTTCCCATCAAATGGACAGCTCCAGAGGCCATTAACTACGGGGTTTTCACCATCAAATCTGACGTGTGGTCTTTTGGGATCCTCCTGACAGAGATCGTCACCTACGGCAGAATCCCTTATCCAGGTACAGAATCCCTTATCCATGTACAGAATCCCTTTTTTGGGTACAGGATCCCTTATCCAGGTACAGGATCCCTTTTTTGGGTACAGAATCCCTTTTCCAGGTACAAAATCTCCCATCGAGGTACAGGGCACTGGGAACACAGGATGAGTGTCCAGCCACTTCCAAGCATCCCGTGCTGCTTCAGACTTGGAGGCTCTCACTGGAGCGTTCCCACCACCAATCTGTCTCTTGGAATCAGAGCATTGTTAGAGTTGGAAAAGGCCTCTAAATCGAATTATCCAGCACTGCCCCAAGTCCCCAGGTGCAACATTTACATGTCTGATAAATCCCTCCAGGGATGGGGACCCCACCTCTGCCCTGTGCCAGGGCTGGACAGCCCTTTCCATGAATAAGTTGTTTATTATACCCGATCAAAATGTCCCTTGGTACAACCTGAGACCATTTCCTTTTGTTATCTGATGGAAAAACCCACCCCCACCACTGTCCCCTCCTGTCAGGGAGTTGTGCAGAGCCACAAGGTCCCCCCTGAGCCTCCTTTTCTCCAGGCTGAGCCCCTTTCCCAGCTCCATTCCCTTCCCCGGTCACTCTCCAGCCCCTCAGTGTCCCTCTTGTCACATCCAGCTGGGTTTTCTTCTCTTAGTTATACCCGTGCAAAGCCGAACTTAGAGCGGGGAATCAGGGATGGGACAGAGGGATGGAGGGGAAGCACAGCCCCGAGGAAGGGAGGATTCCCGGGATCGGGAACCACCACAGCCCTGACTTGGTGGGAGCTGCTGCGAGGGCTGCCCTTTCCCCCTCTGGGTGCTGAACAACTCATGGGCCGTGTTCTTTTCAGGGATGACCAACCCCGAGGTGATCCGCAACCTGGAGCGGGGCTACCGCATGCCCTGCCCGGAGCTGTGTCCCGGGGAGCTCTACGGGGTCATCCTCAAGTGCTGGCGCAGCAACCCCGAGGAGCGCCCCACCTTCGAGTACCTGCAGTCGGTGCTCGAGGACTTCTACACCTCCACGGAGAAGCAGTACGAGCCCGAGCCGCTGCAGTGAGCCCCGCCAGCTCCTGGGACAGCGCTGCAGCACGGCCACCACCCGGCGGTGGCTCGGAGCGGGCCTTTCCCTTTCTCCCGTGCGCGGGGGATGAAGAGGGATGGAGGAGGAGGATGCTGCGGCTCTGAAGAGACTGAGGAGGTGGCTGGGAGACGGCGCAGCTCCTTCCTCGTCCTCTGTGCCAACCTTGCAGACATCACCTCTGGCACGGAGGACAGAAAACTCGTCCGTGACCAACCTGGATAGAGAAAAGCCCCTCAACTCCGCAACTGCAGCCTCGGGAAGAGGGGGCCTGGCCAGGGTGGCGGTGTGGGGGTGAAGAATCTCTGCCCCGCTCTGCTGGTGATATTCCACCCTCTCCAGGGCACGGGCAGGGGTGGGAGCGTGTCCTGCCCGCACCTCCTTGGGCCACACCGGCTCCGGAGCGTTCCCGCCAGGTGATGCCCCCACTCCGCCTCGAGTCGGTAATAAAAAACTGGACACGAGGATTTCCCATTGCTTTATTGGGGCGCCAGGGTTTGAGTGATCCCCGGTCCTTCCCGTGGTCCCTGGAGGAGAAGGGAGAGGCCTGGGGGGTTCCCCGGCAGCGCGGGGTGATGCTGGGCTGGTACCCGGGGGGGAATGGGGGATGCCCGAGGAGCCGGAGAGATGTTCGAGGTGCGGCCACGAGATGTCCCTCCTTCCCAGCGAATCTGGACGGCTCTCGCGAAGTAAAAACCCGAGTAATAAAACACTTCGGAAATAAAACCCCTCCTGGCTTGGCTGAGCCTTCACTGCACAAGCCCCTGGTGCAGCCTCATGGCAGATCCTGCTCCGCTCCCAGCGCCGGGAGGGTTCAAATGCCATTTCCCAGGTTTCTGGGGAAGCTCCAGCCCTGGGGAATGCCCACAGGAGGCTTCAGGCTGGACTCCGGTCAGGAGTTTCACAGGGCTGGGAGTGGAAGGCAAAGAAACGAGTCATGGGAGGGGTGTGGGGGCCGCAGGAGTGAGCTCCAGGCTGGGGCACGGGGGGCACTCCAGAACCATCCCCTCAGGGCGCTTCATCTGCTGTTCCCTTCTCCATGAAGCAGATCTGGAGTCCAGCTGTAGAGGGTGCATTTCACAGGGGAACAGGGATGCTACAGGAAAGAAACAGCAGACTTGGAGAGAGAAATCTCTGGTGGGTCTTAAAATATTCAAAAGGGGTTTGTAAGAAAGATGGGGACAGACTTTTTACCAGGATCTGTTGTGGTAGAACAAGAGGTGGTTTTTTGTTTGGTTTTTTTTTTAAACTAAAATGGGACAGATTTAGACCAGATAGAAAGGAAGATTTTTTTTTAGAATGAAGGTGTAAAACACTGGCACAGGGTGCCCAGAGAAGCTGTGGCTGCCCCTGGACCTCTGGAAGTTCCAAGGCCAGGTTGGACAGGGCTTGGAGCAACCTGGGATAGTGGAAGGTGTCCCTGCCCATGGAAAAGGAGGTGGGAATGAGATGATCCTTGAGATCTCTTCCAACCAAAACCACTCCATGATTCTGTGTCCTGTGTGTCAGAAAAAACACCCAGTCAAGCCCAAGACATGACACAGAATTACCTCTTATTGCAACTCCTGCACTCCAGAAAAAGGAGCTGTCCCCCTGGGGGGAAAAGGAGGATTTAATAATAATAAATAATCTCTCAAGCTGAGGAAGAAGGGAACTGGCTGAGATGATCCAGCCTGAGGAATGCTGGTCTAGAGGAGAAACCCTGGGGTGTCCAGGATTTTTCCATAGGTATGGTGGATGGAGGTCCATGGGAGACCTGCCCCCCTCTAGGACTGCACTGGATTTGATGGGAAACCTTGGGCTGTGGAGAAGATCTCCATCCTCACAACCTGAACCCCATCAACTCAGTGCTACCAAGTCCTATAAATAATTAAAGATTAATCAGTCTGGGTTCAGTTCCTTCATGGTTCCCAAGGGACAAGTTACGTTAATTACACAGAGTCCATCTGAAACCACAGCAAGGAAAAAAGCCATTTATTCAAAAACTTCACTGGAGTTGAAGGAAAAGTCCTTCCCCTTGCTTGAACTCCAGCTTGGTCTCTCCCAGATCCCAGGAACTCCATGCAGAACCAGCAGATTCCAGTTAATGAGATGATAGTCAGAAAATAAATACAGATGAAAGCTCTTTGGCTCCTTGGCTGTTAATATTTTATTGAAGTGAAAACTGTGGATTATTTGTGCTGGAGCAAAGCAGGAAGAAGGGCTGCAGGGTGTCTGCTGAGCACTTGTACATTGCATTATCGCCCAAGGCCAAAGTGTCAAGTGTTGTAGCTCAAATTAGAAAGGAAATGGATATTTTTATGGCCAGTGGCAGCACGTGGCCCAGCCCAGGGTGAACACAACAAGAGCCTGTGAGCTGAGCTTCCTCTGCACTGGACACACGGTCCTTTCTGTTCCTGCTGAGCAAACACGTTCAGTTTGTTCCCTGCAGCAGACCTGGCTCTACAGTCTCCTCCATGAATGCTTGGAAGGAGCCACTGGAAACTCTCCCCTTGTTTTGGGGAGCAGGTTGGGGCTGTGCCACCAAGCTGAGCCTCTCCAGGGGATGGAGGAAGAGTGTGAGCTCTGTGAGAAGCCATGGTTGTAAAAAACCATCCTCAGTTTGACAAAACTCCTACCAAAACCACTGGGAAATGGACCCTGCAGCTCCTCCAACGCATCCAGATGGGAAAGGACCTGCACTCCTGTCTGAGCCCTGAGCGTGGACAGCAGGGATTGCAGTGACAATCCCAGATGAGAGGTGAGGTGCTGTCCTCTGTCAGCTCCAGCCCAGGATGTCTCCAATGCCACCAGAAAGCTCTGCAGGAGCCCCTTTGTCCCCACACCAATCTGGCAGCCTCAGAGGTGGCTCTTCAGCCAGAGGCCCACAGGGCGTTCTTGAAGCAGGAAAGAGGTGATAAAAGTGATCCAGGCTCTCAAATTCAGTTTGTGAACCTACCCAAGAAGAACCTGTCGGGCTGTACAAAAGGTATTTCACAAGAAATGAGTAAATTCCTGCCACAGACAGAACATGGACCCCTGAGTGGCCCAGACAAGGATTGAAAAAAATTACCTAGTGATGTGTATCCTGCATAATATCTGAGATAATATTTTCATTCTTCCCTGGGTGCCACTGGAACGGTGTTTCCAGCTGTCACACTCAAAGATTCAGCCCTCCAGGATTGGTCTTTGCTCTCCCAGGCAGCCTTGGTCCTGCTGGTGCATCCCCATCTTCAGTCTGAAACTTCACCTCTGTGGGCAACTTCACGCTGAGTTCATTGTCATTAACACCCCGTTTGCAAGAGGTTTGAGGCTTTGGAGAGAAGGTTTTCGTGGTAATTTTCAGTTCTTCGCCTTGCAGATGCAGAAATAGCCTGTGGCTGCAGTGGAACGCCTTCCCTGGGCAGTAGCTGTGACACCTGGGCAAAGTGGGAAGTGCATCTGGAAACTTGGAGTGGGCAGAAAATCAGCAGATGCTGAGGGGAGAGGGGTAGGAGAGGGAGGGAGAGCAAAGGAGAAGCAGTGAGAGGGCAGGGCTGTGGGGAGCTGCAGCACTGGGTGGTTTTCCTGCTGTCTGGTAAGGAGTGAGCTCCAGATTTTCTTAGGGAGCCCAGCAGGGTGGATTTTCTCGTGTTTGATAAAAGATTCAGCACAGCAAACACTCCATCCTGGAGCTGAGAGATGGGCTTGGTCAGCTGGGGTAAAAACAAGAGCAAAGCAGCATCAAAGTCATGTCACAGAGCCACGGAATCACAGAATGCTTTGGGATGGAAGGGACCTTAAAGTTAATTTTGATCCAAACCCCTGCCATGGGCAGGGACACCTTTCTGCACCCCAAGTAGCTCCAAGCCCCATCCAACCTGGCCTTGGACACTTCCTGGGATGGGGAAGCCGCAGCTTCTTCACAGACAAGAATTTCTTCCTAATACCTAATCTAGATCTACCCTCCTTCAGCTTAGAGCCCTTGTTCTGTGTCTTGGGAAATGGGATTTATCTCCATGCACTGGCATCACAGCTCACCCACATGCACACTGCCACATTCCAGGAGCTCAGGGTCTCTCCCAAGGGGATTAAGGGAACATCCAAATGTCTCCAGCTGCTCTGTGCAGTGCAGGCTGCCCTGCTTGCCTTGCTGGCACTGCAAAGCGAGGCCACTGGGGAAGAGAGGTGGTGAGGAGCCCTCACCTGGCTCTGTTTTACCTCCACCCACACTCAGCGGGGTAAATATTCCCTGGTAAACACTGCAGAGCAAACAAGGGCATCAGTGTCCTGCCAGGCTGAGCTCTGGGCTCCGAGCTGCTCCACCAAAGGGAACGATGACCACTTTTTCCAGTAGGTTCCCCTCCCTGGCCAGGCCGCTCAGTAGCCCAGTGCCCAGGGACAGCTCACTGAGCTTCTCCAAGGAGTCTTGGTCCAGAGCATCCCCAAGGATTGTGGTGCTCCAGGCTGGCTCTGAAAAGCATTTGTGGCCATCCCTGAGCACCCCTAACCAAGGCAGAGGCTGGGGCCTTGTGTCACACAGGGTGTGGGTGTCACACAGGGCGGCAGAGAGCACAGATGTGTTACAGGTGGGAATCAGAGACATCAGCCCGAGGAAAGTCCTCTCCATCCCCACTGGCTGCTCAGGCCAACATTCCATCCCTGCCAGCAGCCAGGAAAGCCCTGCGTGGGTAACAGGGCTCAAGAGAAGCCTTTTCCTCAGTCCCTCAGGACCCACAGCTGCCCCAAAGAGGTTTGTGTTGGGCTGGGGCTGTTTCTGGAGGATTGCTTGTCCCTCAGTGGGCTGAGCCAGCTGTTACAGCTCCATCCCTGCCTTGGAAAGTCTCTAAATCACTGATTTCCTTGTTCTGCTCTCCCACGGCTCATGCTGCAGATCCCCAAGGGGATCTGGGGTTGCCCACCACTGCAGACAGGCTGTGACCTGCCATGGGTTCTCCTTTCCTAGGACACTTCCAGACCTCCTTTCTCCAGGGTTTCCTCCTCCCTCAGTCTGTCCAAGGTCATTCCCAGTTAAAATAAGCAGTTTATCCAACGTTGGAAAGCAGGGATGGCCAGCTGCTCTGGCCTGCTCATGATCCTGGGAGCTGGCAGCAGGAGATCCAGCTCTGACTCCCCTTGGAGATGAGGATGGCCTTGCCACCCTCGTGGCCACAAGCGAAGGATTTGCAGCCAGCTCGTCCTCTCTGCCTTAAACCTGAGCTCCAGCTCTTGCCAGCAAAGCTGGAGGAAGGAACATCTCCCTGGAGCCTCCAGTCCCTGCCACCATCCTCTAAGTGCCACATGTCACCCAAATTGTACAGAGCCAGATGTTTTACTGGCCATCGTCTCTGTGATAGCAGATTTCCCTCAGCCGTTCAAATCTGTATTTAACTCATCCTCACTGAACCTTCTTTCTCACCTTAGCTTTCCTCTTTCTTTTTTAAGGGCAGGCTGAAGCCACAGGGTGGGACAGTGGAAAGGCAGACGTGGCAGGGTGGTGGGAGTTTTCTGTGGTCAGTCCACTGCCCTGGGCTGGGTTTGCTTGGGATCATGGCCAGAAATTGGAGTTAAACCATAGTGATGAATGGTTTGGAAATGAGGCAACAGCCTGTCTGGGGCAGTGGCTGAATCACCATCCCTGGAGGGATGTAAAGACATGGATGTGGCACCTGGGGACATGGGTGAGTGGTGGCCTTGGCCATGCTGGGGGAATGGTTTGACCTGATGGTCTTAGAGCGCTTTTCCAACCTAAATGAGTCCATAATCTCAGGGAGCCTCCATGCCACAGGGATAAGACTTGACTGGGGATGGTGCTCTGGTTCTTCAGCTGCTCTGAACAGGCAAATGTGGAGGCTTTACTAATTTTCTTATTCAGATCAAACCTCCAGAACAACTGCCCTGTCCCATCTAGGAGATGAGAAATTAATATCACACCTTGCCTCTCCCGTCTGCATCTGACCAACTTTCATAAAATCACAGAATCAGAAAGGTTTGGCTTGGAAGACACCTTAAAGATCATCCAATTCCAGCCTGCCTGGACAGGGACACCTTCACTAGACTTCATCATCTTCAAACAAACGTCTTCCTTTGGCAGGACAAACACTGCCAGGGCTGCTCAGTCTGGCTGACTCTCCAGTACCTTATACTTTGGCACCTACTCAGAACAGGTAAACAAAAATATACCAGTTCTTTCCCCTGATCCTGAGACTGCTCTGCTCTGGCCATGTCCGTGCCATTAAACTCTCTCAGCCTCCAGAACAGGGTGGACAGACCCAAAATATATTTTGGGAGGTGTTCTTGTTGTGTGCTGTCTCCAGTCTGATTGTTTTGGCCTTCGGTAGTTTCTGGGAACAGAATAAGAGTTTAGCAGTGCAGATGATCAGATTCCTGGCTGTGTTGACTTTAATGCAACAGATACATCCAATGAACCCAAACCCACCTGAAATCACCAGTGCTGCTTTCATCTGGTGTAGATGGAATGGAGCCACCTCTCTCCATGGGCCAACACCACAAAGGACATCAATCAACCCAACTGGTCAGCCTAGAAAAAGTCACCTCTGCCACCCGTGGACTGGCAAATGTTTGTCACAGGTGTTTAGGTGCTCCCATAGGTTCCCAGCCCTGGCTCCTCTGTATCTCCAGATCTCCTCCCCTTGGGCTGTGCAGCATCTCCCCACAGCTCCCCTGGCCCTGTAGGTGGTCCCCCAGCCCCACCGCATGGTCGCTTCCCCCTGATAACTCCAGGGTCTCAAAGGTCACCCCAAGGGCAGCGGGGGGACATGTATCAACCAGCCCCGACATGCTGCACTCCAGGAGTAGCTGTGTTTAGAGCCAGCCACTCTCTGATCTTCAATAAGCTGGCAGCAGCTTGTAAACAGAGCGTTTGACGTGATAGCGTCCCCCGTGAGCAATTTACACCCTTCCCCCCAGCCCCCTGCCCTCTCCTCACTCCCACTTTGGCTGCTCCCAGCCAAAATTGCTGGGACAGGCTCAGCCTGTGGCTGAGAGTTGGATTCAGTGGGCTGGGGAGCTTGGGAAAGCTGCAGGGATGGGAGCTCTGGTTTGTGTGTGGTGCTGCAGAAGCACTGATGGTTTTTCTAAAATATTGCTTTGATTTGCTTTGTCTCTTATGGATTTAATCTGAAAAGAGTGGGACAGAGGAAGACTGCAAAGCCTTTGGCATGGGCCAACAACATTCCAGTGCCAAGGTGTGACATGAAAATGTAAAGCCATTTGTTGGGATAAAAGGAACACCCACCAAGCTGGTGATCTAAATTTGCCTGCAGCTTCACAAAATCATAGAATGCTTTGGGTTGGAAGGGGCCTTAAAGATCATCTTGTTCCACTATCCCAGGGTGCTCCAATCCCTGTCCAGCCTGGCCTTGGACACACCCAGGGATCCAGGGGATACCACAGCTTCTCTGGGCACCCTGTGCCAGGGCATCACCACCCTCACAGCCAACAATTCCTTCCCAAAATCCCACCCATCCCTGCCCTCTGGCAGTGGGAAGCTATTCCCTGTGTCCTGTCCCTCCATCCCTTGTCCCAAGACCCTCTCCACCTTCCATTCCTCAGCTCCTTGCACACAAGTAAGGAAGGGCTGAGCCCTGGGGATGGGCTGTGTTTTACTCAGAGGGGTCCTCTCAGCCTTGTCCTGCTTGGATGCAAAAGGAAGGAACACTGGAATAATTCACTGCGGGGAAATGCCCAACCAGTATCCCCTCTGTAGCAGGAGGAGCTCAAAAAGATGAATGAAGGGAAAGGGGATGACCCCATTGCTCTGTCTCTCCTAGAAACTTGGAAGAACCCCTTTGAAATTCCATCTCCAAACTCTCCATCCTGCTTAGTCTGGCACAGAGTCCCAGGTGAGTCTGCCCCAAAACCAGTTTGGGGATTTTTATGAGCCAGACACCATTCCCAAATTCCCAGTAATTTGTGCAAGCCCTTTTCTGAAGGTGAAGACAGCCTAATAGGATGGACCCAACCCACTGCTGCAGAACCAGAGGGTCCTCCCAGCTGGGGAGAAAACAAAACATGAACGCAGGAGAAACCAAAGGGCAGCACAGCCACATCTCCCCTTTCCTTTTCCCCGGGCACAGCAGCAGGTGAAGGCCACGGGACGGAGCCCAGCTGTGCCGGCTGCTTCCAACACAATCTCTCATGGAATCCCTGCTGTCGGCCCCACTCCTCCTCCTCCTCCTCCTCCTCCTCTTGCTTGGAGCAGCACTGCAAAACAACCCCTGCAGGCTCCGGAGCCGCTCAAGGTGACTGTCCATGCACATCCGTGTCCCCCCAGGCGCCCCTCGCCTCCCCGGGGGAATGTTCTGTCCCCGGCAGCGGGAGCGTCACCGGGGGAGCTGCCTGCGTCAGGAGCTCCTGCCGCAGGACCTTGACTCCTGCCTGGGAATGGTAAGGACAGGCCAGGGCTGTGCTGGCAGACCAGCCTGGAATACTGGGGTTGGGGCACAGGATGCTCCGGTCCAGGGTCCCCTCCCTGAGCTGGTGGCTACAGGGTGAGTCACTGTTGAAGTTCTTTGACCTGAGTTGAAGGCAGTCACTGCATTTTTTAACAGAATTTGTATTTTGCAACTAAAGCTAAAGCAAACTGGGCTTGAAACGTGCCAAGTGCAGGAATTTTGGCAGAGGAAGAAAGGTCAGATCCAATCCTGTGCCACCAAATCTTGCTCACACAAGTCCTACAAGGAGATCCGTGCAAATCCTTGGATGGGGTGAATGGAATTAGGGTGTAGTCTGCTTTTTGCTTTCAGTGGTTGTTGGTTCAGATACCACCAGCAGCAGGCTGAGCAGGTCCCATGGGATATTTTTTAGATCCCACTCTTCTCCCCTCAGGCATAACGGTTTGTACCCCTGACAAAGCCCTGGTATATTATTTAATGTCT
The DNA here is from genome assembly GCA_025920805.1 of Petroica traversi. Taxonomy (NCBI): domain Eukaryota; kingdom Metazoa; phylum Chordata; class Aves; order Passeriformes; family Petroicidae; genus Petroica; species Petroica traversi. Next base: position 15,400,188 of record JAHLSL010000038.1, on the reverse strand, counting down.
GATTGGTGCAAAATGGGGTTTTCTTTCTATCCATATAAACATCCACACTGTTTTCCCATGGATTATACATCCACAATGACTTTGACCCCGTGAAACCAGGATTTTCCCTGGTCCACAGGCCCAATCACCTGTTAGTGCTAACAGCCTGGACCCAAATGAGGACAAGGAAACACCAAAGCCCTGGAATCCCTGGGGATGAGATGCAGAACTGCACTGGACTCTGCACCCACCACGCACAGGGACAGTGTTTTAGCCTTTGCTGCAGTCCAGGCAGCTCACCAGGATGGAGAGTGGGGAAAAATTGTCTTTTCCATCCTACAGAGAGCTCTGCTTTTCCCCAGATTAAACCTCTCCTTCCCTGGTCACTCACTGAGCTCAGCCAGCCCAGGTCTCTTCCTCATGCCTTTCCTCCCTCAGCCTCTTCTCTGAGGTGCAGCATCTGCCAAGTCCAGAGTGCCCAGCGAGATGGAATCAATTCCTCCCTGCTCCCTACCTGAACAGGAGCACTGGAGCTCAGCCACCCATGAGCAGGGCTTTGCCCATGTCCCTGAGAAGAAAACTCGGCACCAGGAAGTGCCACAAGATTTTAAAGATAAGGTGATGCTGTTTTGCTTTGTACCTTTCTTTTTCTTTGGTATATTTTCTGTATTTCTTACACGTATATTTGTATGGGGCAGGACCTTGGTGGCCACCAAGACAATTCCAAAAACCCCTCAGTGCCCTGTCCATCCGGCTCAGGAAAGCTCCAAACTCACCTACAGACACACCACAACTGACACTCAGCCCTCTAAGGCTCTTCACACAACCCTCAGCCCCCATTCAGTGAGAAAACAACTGAATTTTGTTGAAATACAAAATCCAGTCTGCTCAGAAATGCTTTTTCCACCTCCTTCACCTCCTCCTGCTGTTTCAGGAGACATCTCCATATCAGTCTGGTTTTCAGCTGCCTTTCCTCGGCCCAAGCTAAGAACAAGAGAGCTTGGCTGCCACTGAGCTGCTGCTGCTGAGGAGATTTGGGTAGCAAGAAGCTGTTTGGCACCAGGGCTGACATGAACAGCTCAGGCTATTTAAAAAGGGTGATTTAATCAGCAGAGGCATTTCTGCCCAGCTCCCTGCATGGTACATTTGGCATTTTGCTGGAATCAGACCAAGGTGTTTTATCAGGAGCAGCGAGGAAGGGAAGGGAAGGGCAAAGCAGATGTGGGCGCAGATGAAGAAAAAAGGAGAGGCTTCCAAGGCTCTTCCATAAAGAAAAGCAAGGAAGAGAAAACAGAGTTAAAAATAATGTCATGGCATGTTCTGGGCAGAGATACCAGCATCCCAGGAAAAATATACGCGTTTACTTTTTGCCAAGAGGGAAATAAAAGGGAGGATGAGGGAGGATGCTGAGGCTGTTCTTTGATTTGAAAACTAAACAAGGCCGAAGAGTAGAGACAGTCACTGGCATTTTTCAACAGAATCTGCATTTTACAGCTAAAGCTAAAGCAAACTAGGCTTGAAATGTGCTAAGTGCAAGAATTTGGGCAGAGGAAGAAGGGTCAGATCCACCCCTGTGCCACCAAATCTTGCTCACACAAGTCCTACAAGGAAATCTTTGCAAATCCTTGGATGGGGTGAATGGAATTAGGGTGAGCTCTGCTTTTTGCTTTCAGTGTTGTTGCTTCAGTCCCTTGTGCTGTCAAGAGCAGCCATCACCATCTAAGCATGAAGGGCCAATGTCATCCAAGAATTAAGTGGTGACTCTCCATCACTTGAGAGGGAGTTAGGTACATGCATTCCTTCAAGGAGCTAACCACAAAGGATTGTCTGGAGAGACTTTTGCACCATTTCAACTTTATCTCTTCAAGACGGCTCTGGGTTTTGTCTCAGCTGGCTGAAATTTTTCATGGCCATCATTAATTCACTCAGAAATGCAGGTTTTGGCAGATCAAGTCTCTTTGTTAGCTCAGGCCAAATTTGGCAAGTTCAGGAAAAAAAAAAACAACAAAAAAACCATCAAAACAAACAAAAAAACAGAGAAAACTTCAAAGCACTTTGCCCTGAGTTTCAAAACGACTGAACAATGCCAATTGTCTCAGCCTTTCTTCCAATGATTTTCGTGGCTTCCCATTTATTTTTCGCTGCAACCATAAGAAGAATCACTGCAGCCAGGACAGCTAAAACTCCAGCTCCACACCCCACTGCCAAGCAGACAGCAGGGAACACCAGAGCATTTCTCTCTCTGGTTGGCACCTTTTCCATGAGCAGCTCTTTAGAAGAGGGGTCCCAGTTTCTGGTGCCTTTCCCAGACTGAACTTGCTCATTATGGCTTTGTAAATGAGGAGCAAGTGCAGGCAGGAACTGAACAGCACAGTTTGGAGAAGGTGAAGGTCTCTGAAATTAGGGAGAAATGAGCAGAGCAGGCACACAAGGTCATTTCTGGTTTGGCCTGGAATAAGAAATAAAGGATGGGGCTGCACCACAACTAAAGACAACCTTTGAGCATCTCTTCAGGAGAGGTTGTAGCTAATATCTCTTCCCGTGGTGAATTGGATCACTCAGTTCACTGACAAAACTTCAGCTCCCACTGTAAAATCCCAAGGTGGGAAGTGCTGAGCCATTGGGGGCTGCACAAACTGCAGGTTGTCTTTCAAGAAAGCCTGCACACCTTCAGGTCCTGAAGAGCTGCAGAAATTAGCAAAAAATAAATTAAATATGATCCCATAGGGATTCCTCATTGGTTCCAGCCCACCATAGCTGTACTGGACAGCCCCACATCAACTCTTTGGTCCATAAATGTTGATTCTGGTCCTTTCTCAAGCATCTTTTGCTGCAGAGACACAAAAGCTGCCAGGCCAACTCATGGATCTACAGGAATTTTCAGAGCACTCCTCCAAAAGGTGGGCAGAAGACAGGCTGGGTCATACAAATGGGCTTTGTTGAGCAACACAAATATCACTGCACACCTCCCCTTCTCAGATAAATGGAACCACTCAGCATCAGAGCCGAAGGATCCCAAAAAATTATCAAAGATGTTTTTAGCCTTCTGAATTTATTGTAGCACCTGCAGTCCATGGAGATTGGAGAGCAATTCAGCTGGATGGAGGTGTCTGCTTTAACACGAGCTGAATCTCTCCAGGTTCTGTTGGGTGCCTGGGTGACACCTCCAGTGTCCATCACAGGACACATTTGTCAGCAAAAAGGGGCTGAAAAAGCTACTGGGCTGAGATATTTTCAATGCAAAAGCAAGAAATTATTAAATCTCATCTTTTGCCTGGAGTCTGCTCTGGAGGAGGTGTTGAGATGTGTGGGAGCCTTGAGGTTTGGGAGATTCCTTGCAGCACTAGCTCTCACTTGGAGGAAATGGAAAATCCTGGTGGAAGTTTCTGTGCTCATTGCGTGGTTGTGGCACAGAACAACTTGTGACAAAAATCCTCACTGAAATCTTCTCCTCTTGTTGCTTCCATTTCTAATTGCTGCAGGTGCTTTTGGAGAATTCCTTGTTTTGGAGGATTTCTTTGTCCCAGGAGGGTTAAAGTGACAATCAGCTCCTGGTTTGCTCTGGAGAAACAACATCCATTGCAATCAACCCTCGGTCACAAGACACAGGAAGAGCAGTGAACGCTGGGGTAAACGAGGATAATGTGGATGTTAAAAATGCGGAGAGACTGCCAGGAAACACTGGGAGGATATCTGAAAGGCAGCAGGGGAAATGAGATGGAAGCGAGGTCTAATTTAGGGATAAAGTCTCCAATTTTCATTTATTATCCTCATCCCACTCCCTGCTTTGCTTTGGCCATTTTTAGATCCAGAACTTTTTTTTTCAGCTCCCAGATATTCAGGATTTCTCTCATATTTACTCCAGCCATGCAGAGGTAGATGATCCTGTGGGATTTGCTGCCTGTGCAGACACCAGAGGTAAATGAAATCTGCACAACAGATACACACCCAGCTCCATTGCTTCCAAATCCACGTCTGGGGACTTCCTCCAGCTTGGGGGAAGCTGGCTTTCTCCTGACATTTCTGATCTCCCTGGACCAAATTCCCAAAGGCAAGGGGAGCTACAAAACACACAGCTGAGCACCAAAAATATGTTTACCAATATGTTCCTGCAGGTCAGTGTTTGCTAATCACAATCACCTTGCACAAGTAGTGACAAAATTTTAGTAGGGCCTATTGTGACAAGGAGTGATGATTTTAAACTAAAAGAGGATATTTTTTTACTAGATATAAGGAAGAAATTTTTTACATAGAGGGTGAGGCAAAGGGTGCCCAGAGAGCTGTGGCTGCCCCTGGATCCCTGGAAGTGTCCAAGGCCAGGTTGGACAGGGCTTGGAGCAACCTGGGATAGCAGAAAGTATCCTGGTTTACTGTAAGAAGACTGGACTGACTGACCATTAAATGTCCTTTCCAACCCAAACCTTTCCATGATTCTTTGTGCAAATCCCAGGGGACCACAAGAGAGGGAGTCTGTGTCTATAAATCAGACTCCAGCTCCATCCCCACCATGTCACTGCACCAAGGCAAAAGCCAGCCCAGCACAGCCACCTGTGCAGGGGAGCAGCCCCAAGATGAAAGGCACAGCCTTCCCTCCCCTCCGTTACCTTCACGCTCTGCAAGTCACTTATTTTTTGTTACACATTCGGCCACCTTCAGCAAGAGGTCTGGGGAGGAGGTCATGGCTTCTTTCTGGGAGCCAGATGATTTCAGTTTCATTTTCCTGAGCCCAGGAGAGGCTGTGAATTGAAATCTCTTCTCCCAGAAAACTCAGCCACGAGGTTCCCTGCACTTTCCCTGCTGTGTCAGTGTCCACACTGGGACATGGTGGGCATGGGGACCCAAACCTCTCTTGTTAGAAAATCCCTCAAGAGGGAATTTGTCCATTTGCAACCAAGTCGTGAAGGATTTATAGTTTCCAGGCATTCCTCCTCACAACTGTCATTTCTACAGCAAAAGAAATCAAAAGACACATGCAAAAGAAAGTATTAAGAAGAAAAGTAAATTCTCAGTCCTGTATCCCCACTTTTCCATTCCAAAAACATTTGAAGTGAGTAATTTCTGAGTGCTGCCACTGCAGTGCCACGGGCAGAGAGGATGGAAGCAGCTGAGCCCGGCCAACTCCGTGCATGCAGGATTCCAGCTGGGAAGAACCACTGGACACTGGGTCACAGATCCCTGATCACTCACCAGCAGGCCCTGAAAAGAGATGCGAGTCACTGCAAAGAGTCTCACTGATTTGGGGGCAGGGGATGGGGGCCAAATCAGTGTTTTCTCATAAATCTGGACAACGTGTATATCACTCTAATTGATGTCAAACTTTCAGCCTGACATGCTTTATAAACCCCGGGCAGCTTTGATCTCCTTGTCTTTGCCTATAAATGCAAGGATTACAAAAACATTCCGAAAAAAAAGTCACCAAAAAATGTCTTTCACCGAGGTACTTTGCTCCAGCAGATAAGGCTAATAAGCAAAGAAACCCCAGGTATTAGGAAACGAGGCTTTTCAGGAACATACTCCGGGGTGGAGAGAGTGGGGAGGGAGGGAGAAGCAGCTGAAGGATATTGATGCTTATGCTCCCCCTGTCATTATTTCAGGATATTGTTTATATCCCTGGGATGTGGATAAAGGTAGCTGTCACTTCTGGCACCGCTCTTCCCGCGGGAGATTACAGCGAACTGTGGCTGACACTGCCCAACGTCGCTCTGACTGACAGCCCCCGTGGCATGGTTACTGTCAGAGCCCTCCCAGGGCTGGGGGTGCCCGGCTCTGAGAGCCAGGCAAAAGGGAAGGGGGGTTTCCATGGAGGAATGGGTTCTGCTCAGCCTCCGGCACATCCCCGGGCAGCAGGAGACAGCTCCTCTCCAGGCCAAGCTCAGCGGTGTGAGAGGAGTTGAGGGAAGATGTTTTACCATCCTTTTCCTCTGTACAAGGCTCAAATCCAAAATGCTGGGGTCCCTCTGGGGTGTTTGGGTGCTCTGCTCCCAGGGGATGCTCAGGGATGGAGAGGGAAGGAGTCCTGCAATGCCTGCACCGAGCAGGGAAAGGGGAGTCTTTACACAGGGAAAAGTGGTGGGAATGGAGAAGGGAGATGTGAAACAGCAAGGGAGGCTGTGAGACTTGGTGTGCAAAGTCAGAACTCAGTGTGGATTGAGACTGAGACATTTCCCAATGTGTTTGAGTGATCTGGATGTCTAAATTGCCTTTATATTCCCTTTATATTCCCTTTACTACCTTTATATTCCCTTTATTCTTTTTATATTCCCTTTATTCTTTTTATATTCCCTTTATTCCTTTTATAATCCCTTTATATTCCCTTTATTCCCTTTACACCCTCAGATACCATTCAGCTGGCTGAACAGAGGCACTGGCAAAGCCTGAAAGCACCTGAGATATCAACAGGAGGCCAAATGGCAGCAGGATCTCAGACTAAAATGACCTTAGACACCAAATCCCACCCCAGCGTTGATGGAGCCACCACAGCTCCTCACTCCAGGCAGCAGCAGAGCCTGAGGCTTGGCCAGGTGGACACCAAAATGTGCATGTCCTAGATCTTCCCCAGTCTCATTTCCCAGTTGGAACTCCTCTTCCCAACCTCTGGGAAGCTGGGAAGTGTCTGAGCCGTTGGGAAGCTCCGCGGAATTACGGCATTATCTTTGAAGTCAGCTCCGGAGTTATCTCCTTGGGGCTGGGAAGGGCTCAGCTGGAGCACTGGGCCCCCCTCCGGGCTTCAAGGGAAAAAGGGGTCAGACTGGGGACAGCCCAAAAAAATGCCAAGAGAATGACTAAAGGAGCAGGGAAGCCAGATTAAGGAGGGAGCAGTGAAATTGGTTGGCCTGCAGAGACACTTGAGGAGTGACATTCCTCCATGAGAGGTAAAAGAAGGGAGGAAAGGGACTTTTAATGGCAAGGGCAGGGAAGTGCAGGGAGGAGAAACTGCCTGGGAAACTCAGCATTGCTCAGAACAGCCCTGGCAAGGGTGAGCAGGGAGATACTGACCCTGCCTTGGGGCAGAGGAGGGGGGAGATGCCCTCAAGGAGTCCCTAAATTCCCGAGGTTCTTTGATCCTTGGCTGGGGCTGTGCCAGCTGCCATGGGATGGGACTCACTCCAGGTATTTTGGGACTTTTGGGATGGAGCAGAGAACAAGCCCCATCTCTGAGGTCACCCATAGCAGTGTTTGGCTGCAGGGCCACCCTCTCTCTGCCTGCATCTGTCAAAGGAGCTGATTAAAACCTCTGAGAAAAGCAAAACCCAGGGGCTGGGACTTGATGTTGCACTTGGGTCACACTGGGTGAACTTCAGGAGATTCCATCAATGAAAAAAAAAGGAGCAGGGATCACCAGCCCTGGCAAACACAGCTCTGGCTGTGCCATTCCACTCTCGGGTTTATTTCTCCAGGACATTTTTCCCTTTCTCACTTTGTAGGGTTTTATTTGCACAAACAATCCCCCCTACAAGGTAGATTTCCTTTCTGTAACGCTGAGGAATGCAACTAAACTGCCCACATGATGGGGCTTGATGGCAATATGGGGTTCTGGGGGAAGAAAAAAGGAATCAGACATTTCTATGAATTAAATGACATTGTTAATTAACATGATTTAAGATGGCAGAACATGTAGAGCTCACATTAACTCTCCTGCTTCAGGGTTGAAAGCAAGCTCCACTTTTTACAAGTCCAGATAAGTCTTCTTTGAGAAATGGGAATTTGGCTCCTAAATCAATTAGGCCTGGCAGCTCTACAAAGGGAAATTTATAACAGAGCACAGAATTAACCCTTGGACCTTGCAAACTGTCTGTCAGAGCTGCTGAGCTCTGCCTCTCGCCTCTTCCCCTGCCGAAGCTGCACGGCCCGAAGAGAGAAATTACTTTGCAGTAATGCTGTCAGAGACCAAAGCAAATCTGATGCTCCCAGACATGTAGAGGGCACAGGCCTTGACCTGGGACTGCAAAAAAGAAAAGGGATCCACCCCTGTGAGCACGGGAGGAAGCCAAAACCTGCAGCATCACTGGTTTTCTGACAAATGCCTCTTGGCTGGACCTCAGATGGGTTTGTGAGGAACCATGGAAGAGCCCAGGGTTGTTCTAAGATCCACCAGCACTGTCCTGAACTCAGCTCCATAGACATAAAATCCTTGAATGTTTGGGTCGGAAGGGACTTTGAAGCTCATCTTGCTCCAAACCCCTGCCATGGGCAGGGACACCTTCCACTGGCCCAGTTTCTCCAAGCCCCATGGACCAGTCTGGCCCACATCATCCATCTTCATGAAAGGTGCAGTTGGGACCCTTTGAGGAAGCACATTGGACCACTTTGTCTGTCAGAACACCCTGACCACCACCACTGATGAAGGTGGAGTTCATACCTAAACAACCTTGTAAATACGTCTTTGAGTTTGTGTTAAAGGATTTGGAGATCTCTCTTTTACAACAAACAGGTCACTCAGCAGAAACCGTGGATGGCCAGGCAATCTGACCTCAAGCCTGACTTTGGTGCCACTTCTTGACCTGGTCTAGTGGAAGGTGTCCCTGCTCATGGCAGGGGCATTGGAATGGATGTTTTTAAAGATCCCTTCCAGCCCAGATCATTCTATGATTCCTTGATTCTTCACAACTCTGTATGCAAGACATGATCAGCTAAGGCCAGACATCCAGAGCCTGACATCTACTTGACCTTATCAGATTGATGCACTGCCCATGCCTTGGCATCAAGTGCTATTTTAGATGTCCTCATCCTCCAGCTGCTCTCCAAGACCTTCATAGGCCTCCCACAGATCTGTTGTCACATCTGTGTGACACCAGATGAATGTAAACGTCCTGAGAAAAAACGCCTTGGAGTTGGAACCAGACGATTTTTAAGGTCCCTTTCATCCCAAACCATTCTGTGATTCTATGGTTCCAGCCCAAACCATTCTATTCTCCCTTTCCAATCATCCCAGGCCTAAATCATTTGACCTCTTTCAGATCCTGCCTTGGTCTGACTCAATTGTGCCTCAGAAAATTCGTGTCTCTCTTTGCTGACTGGCTGGGGATGGTCAGCTCAGCTCTGGATGTTTACAGTGCACACAGCAAAATTTGACCAGCAGACTCTCACCCTCAGGCCTTTGCTGTTCTGCATGTCCCCGTGTCCCTTCCAAAGCTGAGTTTCCACCAGAAAAAGGGAAAAAAGAAAGCCGAAGAGGCCCTCCCACTCTGACTCTGCTTACATCGTCCTTACACTAAATGGAGAGGATCCTAATAGGATATTTAGAAGAGGTTAACTCTTCAGAAGCCTCCGGCCCTGCCCTACATCCTGGACGCCTGCCAGAGCAAAGCCAAGGATAACAAACCAGCTTTCGTTCAAGTATTCTGAGCCAATTAAAAAAGACAAATTAGTTTGGCCTTATCTCTCCCTCCTCCTCCCCCTTCCCACCCGAGAGACAAGAGGGGATTCGCGGAGGAATGTTCCTCCTCTGAGATGGCTCTGCCTCGCTGAACTCTTCAAGGTCTGTGATGGATGAAAGCTCTCTCTTCCATTACGCTTCCGACAGCCGCTGGGTCCTAATGGGATGGGGGGCAGGGGCAGAGCTGGGGGGACCAGAGAGGCAAAGTGGGGGGAAAGCTTTATGTGGGGAATGAAGGAGATGGAGCTAATGGGCATCTCCTCCCCATCCAAGCTCAGCCTGGGGATCTCTGCAACCTTGCAAGCCCTGGTGCAAGATAAACAAGAACTGCCCTGGGCTATCTGCCCTTTTCTTCTGGAGCTCTTTATTCCTTGCATTTCTTTTGGTGTGCAGCTGCTGCACTCTCCACATGCTGTGAGCAGAAACTCTGGCATGACCTGAGTATGGCAGGAGTGGGGGAAAAAAACTGGGAAAAAAGGGTTTTGGGAAGAGCTATCTGGTTCAGCTCTGGGCTTTTTAAAGATATCCTGTGCTGGTTTGACCTCTGCCATGGTCTAAGCTCATCTGCATGAAAAGCAGGGCAGGAACATCTGAGCAGCCGCACGGAGTCAGAGCCGAGCCCTATCTGCTCATGGGCTCTTTCCCAACCCTGGCCACTCACAAATGTTTATGTAAGGAGTCTAAGAAGCAGCACAAGAGGAGTGATGCATCAACAGGCTCAGCTGTGCTGGGCCACATGCTCCTTGCACCCAGCGGGGGTTCATACAGGGCACCCCAAAAGCCTGGGTGTTCCACCAGGATTTTGCCTGGGTGAAGCAGCATCCCTGCACTCTGCCCCATGCAGATTTAGGGTGGCAGGAGCTGGCTGGGGCCAAAACTGTGCCAAGCACTGTGTCAACGACAGAGACAATCAAGTTCCAGTGTCTGTGTTTGGCACTGCTTTATTTATTTATTAGTGGAGCCATGTCCTGTGACGGAAAAGATCATCTCATCCCCAAGATTAGAAACCCACTTGTTCTTGTTATTCGTGATAACACGGAGCTCTCTTCATCCCACTCTTGCACTGCCTCTGTTTCACAGCTGGAGAGGCACTGTGAGACACTCAGGGAGGAGAGTTTAAATCCCACCTCACTTCCCAGACCAAGGCTCTACCCAGTGGATAACTAAATCTGTCTCATTTGGGAAACAACACACACACCCTGGACAACCCTAAGATACTCTGTCTCCACTTCATGGACCTTGGGATGAGGAAAGCCAAAGCATCCAAGCAATTCAGGAGAACAAGGCTCTTCAATTTCCATCCAGTCTCAGTCTCCCAGAGTCTTCAGGGATTTTGCAACATCTTGCTTATGCAATTTAAGAGAAACACCTCAGGCTGACCTCACAGAAATGCTGTGTCCTTACAGAAGGAGAAGGAAGGACTTTATAGAAAGGCAAATCCTCCTTGTGAAATATCTGTTGGGAGGGAATTGCATTCACTTGACTTTATTGTCCAATAGTTGGGAATGTGGAGAAAGGGCAGCAGGCTGGGATATACGGGAACAACCAGAGGATGGGCTCCCAGGGACAGAAACAGAATGGAAATCACAGGTCTCTCAGAATGGAGGTCACAGGTCCACAGGGAGAAGATGATGCTCATTTGTGCCCTGATATTTCCATGTGATTTAGGCTGAAAGCTGGGTTTGAAGGGCTGGGAAAGCAGCATGAAGGGATGCTCTCCCTTCTTTCCATTTAATCCCCCTGACCAGACATTTCTGGAGACTTCCAGGATACCAAAAAGGCCCGGATTTCCCACAGCACAAGCGCCTGCCAGACAACAAAAGTGCTGGATTTATCTTCTCACCCCACCCCTTGCCTCTTCCCCACCAGCACTCCTGCTCTGGCAGGAGATCACTGCAAGGAGGGTGGCTCCTGACCTGCATCCCAACACCTGCCCTGGCATGGGCAAAACCAGGCTGAGCAAGGGGGATCTCTAGGAAGTGGTAGGAATAGAGCTCCTGGAAACAGGAGATGTGCACAATTAATGAGGAATAAAGAATATATAAAGAAGCACAGAGTCATTAAGGTTGGAAAAGCCCTCTAAGACTGAGTACAACCACACACCCTGCACTGACAAGCCCAACACCAAACCACATCTCCAAGCCATAATGTGAATTTTTAAAGGACCCAGTCTCTGCATAGTGTCTGCAGCAGCAGGGACTTTGCAGAGACACAGGCCAGCACCAGGACAGCCCTCCCAGGGCAGAGCTGTGACTGTACCCTGTGGGCAAAGGGCCAGGAGGGTTTTCTAGGAACCACTTAAAGGACCTGCAGGGCCTGAGGTCAGCACTGCAGCACTTTCACGCCGGTCCCGGGGACAGAGGGTGTAAGAGAGGCGCAGGAGCAGCCCCTCAGAAGGGCTCTGGCTGGGCTATAAAAGGAGCTGGTCTCTCCTGAATTCCACAGGGAGGGAACACGCTGTAATTACGCTGGGGCTGTCTCGATCGACAGTGGCACAAACCAGAACCTTCCAGTTCCGCGGCGAACAACAGCCGAAAAAATGCCGGGTGCCCTTGAGAGAGGCAGCGTGCAAATTAAAGTTTAGTCTGAAGCTTCACTCCTCTGCAAGCTCAGCCCTGGCCTTGGGAAGGGGGTGTGCGTGTGGGCTGCTGGGAGAGAGAAACAGTGGGAGAAAAAAGCAGGAAAGGGAGAGGTGGAGGGGGAGACACGAGAAGGAGAAAAGAAAGGTTTAGGATAAACATATCCCAGCTGATAAGCAATCAGGGTCGAGATGGGAGGGGCTGGAAAACCTGCTCAGGATGAATGGAAAGGGGTTTTTTTTCCCTCTCTTTCCATGCAATGAAAGGTGTCAGGGCCTCTCTCTGTGCAAGGGGCTGCAGCCCCTCCCTGGTCTGTGTACACAGGGCACGAAATCCGGGATGCCCCCCAGGGTTTGGAGCCCACCTCCACCTCATAGGGATGGGACTGGTGTGACCTCCAAAAGGTTTGGATCATCACTGGTTCTGTGGGAGTTTGGGGAAATTTGGCAAGAAGAGAACACAGTGTCCCCACATTGGTATAAAAGCTCCTGGAAGCAGAACATTTGTGAGAATACAGGGTGATCTCCACGAAAAAAAATTTGCATGGAAAAGTGGATTTAGGAAAGAGATCCTGCTTGCAATAAGGTGGGATTGATGGGGACCAACCAATAGGCAGCAGAGCAGGAGCAGAAGGGGATGTGCATTGCAGATCAGAGGCTGAGCTGGAGCAAAGGGCATTTTTTCCACACTGAGATGCATAAACTGGTCCAAAACCTGGGACAGAGGAGGTCCCACACAGGGTCCAGCTTGGACACCATGTGAAGCTACAGGAGGAAGTGGGGGAAATGCAGAAAACAGCAACAAGGATGAGGAGAAGAGTGAAAAACACAGACGATGAGGAGCAGCTGAAGGACATGGAGTGTTCAGTTCTAGATAAGGCACGGGGGAAATGTGATATGTCCCCCATTTCCCTGTCCAGGGAGAGAGGAGAGGGGAGGAACAGTGTCTCCATCACCAGTGGTTTACAAGAACAGGCTGCACAAGGAGGAAAAATTATGGGAGTTTAATCCAGTGTTTGGACTGACTGAGTTTTTCAAGGTCTCCTACCTGTCACAATATCCTTCGACACTGTTCACTTTTTATCCTGCCGCTGCTGAAGATTTGCTCAAAATTCACGAAAAGGCCCTCTTAATGATCACACCTTGCAGCCTGTGGTCTTAATGATATTTTTAGATCCTGTTTAGCTGCTGGTGGCTCTCCCCAACAGATTCCTGCTCAGAATGGCAGGCAGAGCTCAGGAAAAGCCTTTTTCAAGCAACATATTTGTTGGAAAACTCTCCTGAAAATCTTGCCCAGTGAGAAAACTGAACATTGATAATGAAGGACCTGGAAGTGAAAGATTCTCTTTCTTCAAAGAGAACAAACAAATAAACAAACAAACAAAAAAAAAGGAAGAACGGGGTAAGTATTAAAGAAAAGACAAGTCCATTTTGAAGAGGTGAAGTACTGAATCCAACAGCCTCCCTGTTTGCTTATGACCTGCACACCCAGAAGGATGAAGAGTGAAAAAACTCCTGTGGCAAAACACAAAAAAAACAGAGTCAGAGAATTATTGGGGTTGGAAATGACCTTACATGTGACTGGCCATGGGCAGGGACACCTTCCACTATCTCAGGTTGCTCCAAGCCCCATCCAGCCTGGCCTTGGACACTTCCAGGGATCCAGGGGCAGCCACAGCTTCTCTGGGCACCCTGTGCCAGGGCCTCCCCACCCTCACAGCCAGGAATTCCTTCCCAATATCCCATCCATCCCTGCCCTCTGGCAGTGGGAAGCCATTCCCTGTGTCTTTTCCCTCCATCCCTTGTCCCCAGTCCCTCTCCAGCTCTCCTGGAGCCCCGTTAGGTACTGGAAGGGGCTCTGAAGTGTCCCCGGAGCCTTTTCTTCTCCAGGCAGAACACCCTCAGCTCTCCCAGCCTGGCTTCATAAGGAGAAACAATTCCTGGACTACTCCAAGATTTCCCAGTGGAAACTGTAATTGGACTAGATTAAAAGTCTCTTCCAAACCTGACGGTTCTGTGATCCTCACTCTGGTTTCCCCATCACCTTGATCTGCTGAGCCATTGCTCTACCCCAGCCAGAAGCTCTGCGACAGGAATAAAGGCTGTGTTCTTTAACCAGGGAGAAATCTCATAACTCTCATAAACCAATTAGAAAAGAGGTGCCAGATCTGTCTTTGCAGTCCTTCCAGAAGCAAATCCAGCTGGAATCTCCACCCACCAGAGCTCATCCCATCTAATTTCAACACTTGAGTGTGATATCCGGGTGCAGCTCCTGTAACTCAGCAGCTTTCACCTGTCTGAAACGCTGCTTCCAGGAATGCATCTGCTCCTAATTTAAAGATATCCAAGGATGCAGAACCTGGGTTAACCAAGTGACTGATTTCCATCAGCAGCAACCACAAGCCTGGGTGGTTTGGCTCTGCTTTGCAGCCAAGAAAGGCCGTTTTTTTGCTAGATTAAAGATGTTTTTTTCATCAGGCATTTTCCTCCCCAAGAAGTCCTTCTCCAGTCACTTCTCCATCTCCTTTGCTCTGATAAACCAACCAGACCAAGCTTTCTGAGCCTGCCATGCTGAGGCTTCCTCTTCACTCTTCAGATTATAGCCCTTTTTCCACACCCTTTCTCATTTTTCAGGATCTTCTCTAAAGCAGCAATGTGGCTTTCCCAGTGTCTTAACCACAAACTATCCCAGCACCCTCTGAGAGAAAATCCCTCTGGTTTCAGCTACACGACCTGGTTAGAAACGACAGAAAAAGAGTCAGGGTGTTTTCTAAAGGTAAAGAAATAAGGATGTTCTCATCTTTCTGCATTCTGAGATTTGGCCTCTTCTCCCAGGGAACAAGGGATAGGACAAGGGGAAACAGCCTCAAGCTATGCCAGGAGATGTTCAGGTTGGTCATCAGGAAAAAATTCTTCACTGAAAGAGAGGTCAAGCATTGGAGCAGGCTGCCCAGAGAAGGTGTCACCATCCCTGGAAATGTTCAAAAACCAAACAGACGTGGCACTTCATGACGTGGTTCGGTGGGCATGGTGGTGAAAGGTTGAACTTGGTGATGCTGGAGGTCTTTTCCAACCTTAATTATTCTATGATTTGCTCCTTTCTGTCTACAGTGAAAACTCATAATAAAAAGATCACTGCAGAATCTGTGTTTGGGGGAAGTTGTCTGTCTGGGGGGTGTGGGTATGTCTTGTATTTCACCTCCATTTTCTGAAAAGAGCAGAGAAAGTTCAGAACTGGGATCACTCCCTGCAGATTCTTGTCTTTCCCCCAGTCATGGAAATGTAGCCAGGAACACTCCTTGGTAGTGACCCCCATCACCCATACCAATGACATCAAAGTCTTTGTCCTTGGCGATCCTGCAGCCAAGTTCCCCAAAAATCAGCTGAGCTTCCAAAGACCTGACTCCTACCTGGAAGTCACAACCAAGCCCACAGCAGTGCTGACCCTGGACTGCAGCGATCTCTGAAAATCAGGTAAATCTGGCTAATTAACACAGGAGCACTGTTGGGTGGTGGGAAGAGGTGAAGGAGAGGGAGGTGCTGCTCAGATGGGGACTGGTGTGGGCGTTTTAGGGGAGCTTTCTTTAGAGTTCCTCAATATTCCCACTCTGACTGGATCCAGGGAAAACCAGGACCACCAGGCTTAGGAGTAGAATCCCACTGAATGCTGGGTCTGGGACCCAATGTTGGTTTGGAGCAGCAAAAGTGAAAGGGCTCCAGAGGACAAGGAGTGCGGGGCTTCACGGGCAGAGCTTTGCCCCATCTTTTTCTGGAGCTGAAACAGAACCCATGGAGTGCAGAGAGGTGTGTCCCACCTCTCCTTCAGGAACACCATAGAGAAATACAAAATGAGGGCAAGGACAGAGCAACTCTTCCCCAACACCCTTTTCCAGCCTTCGGCGCGTCTCTGCCGCGTGACATCCTGAGCTGGATAAGCTGATCTGGCGTTTAATCTCCCTGGAGAGAGCATTTTCCCTCCACCCAACTGTCCAGTTGCTTTTCTGAACCCGCGTGAACCTCCAGCTTGGCCTGGAGTTGATCCCATGCCCTGGTGTCAGCAGGCCAAGCTTCTTGCAGACGTTTGAGGACGCAGCGGGGGCCAGGGAGCTCTATCAGCCTTACTCACCTCTGAACTCCCGCTGACTCCGAGAGGAGCCGGCCAGACTCCCCGGGATGCTGAGCCCAGGCCACATCCCAAACAAACAGGAGGCAAAAGGCAGAAATTGGCCCGCGTGAAAAATGAGAGGGGGAAATAAGGGGCGAAGCGAGAAGGGAAACGTCTGATTCGTGACGCGCTTGTTTTGCCTTTGTCTTCTCCAAGGAGGAAGAGGATGGAGCGCCGTCGAAGACAGAGACAGAAGGATGTTTCCTGGCCTGGCCTGGCCTGGGAGAGGATCAGATAATGGGCAGATAACAATAGAAATGATGACTGAGACGAAACCGTGGCCACTCACTGTGCGGAGAGAGCAGCCAGCCCACCTCGGGAAGGGGAGGCTGAAGAGGAAGAAGCAAGAGCAAAACAGCTTCAGGGCATGAGATGGCTGGTCCAGGTAGGACCTCTGCGAGCTCAGACCCTCCTGGACTTCTTCACCTCATTGCCTCAGCCCTTCCACACATTTATTTGTGGTCAGAGGTTTCAGCAGTCCCACTGGGATGGGGATGGGCAGAGATCATTTGTCACAGCTCTGCCCACCACAGTTTGTGTTTCTACTCTTGCTGTCCCTTCAGAACTGCCACCCAAGCACTGCATTTCAACTCCGTTGAGTCCCCATCATGTGGGGTTCTCACAAATCTGATGGGTGCAGAGGAGGAGGAGCAGTAAATAAAGGAGCAACAAATGAAATAATCTCTGAAGGTCCTTTCAGCAAGGCCTCTTTTAGTTTCTCTGCTGCAAGTAAAACCTGCTGTGGTCTTTTCTTGTCTCCAGGGCTCAGCATGCAAACACAGCCAGCCAGGGCATGCAAACACAGATGCAAAATGCTGGTAGGCAAATGCCAAAGCCCCAGACTGGAGCCTGTTGGGGATGGATGAAAAGTCCAATTGTTCCCCCAGCACTGCCAGGGCCACCACTAACCCGTGTCCCCAAGTGCCACATCCACTTTTAAATCCCCCCAGGAACATGAGTCCAGCACTGTCTGGGCAGCCTGGATACTTGGGAGGTACCACCCACCCTCTCCTCTGGGGAGAGCAGTGTGTGGATGATGGCAGAGAGCATGAAGCTCACCTGCATACACAGAATTTTCATGGGGCTGTCATTTGCAGTTCACTGTAAGTTCCTTTGGTCTCAAGGATAAATTCTGAAGGGACGCAAAGTCTCCTGGAGTCTCCATGGACTCCAAAAAAGCCTGAAGTCTGACTGCTGCTGTTAAACAGGGGTTCATGCCAATTAAGACATGTAATTGCTTATTCTCCCACATCAAACAAACCTGCTCAGCTGACCACAGCTACCATGCTGCTGGGGTGGTGGATTTTCAGCAGACACCTGTCTAGAGCCACAAAATACAGCCCCTCACCCACAGTGAGCCACCCAGAAGTTGAACCCAACGTCCAAAATCAATTTTATCCTCTGCTTGGTCACCCTGTGAACTGGGCACCAGTGAAACACCAAAGGAGGAGTGAAACCAGACCATTATTAAGGACACAATGGCAAAGAGAAGACTCTAAGGAGACATTTAAGGGATTTATGAAAAGGAGAAAGAGGGACTTTTTTCTATGGGCAGATAGTGATGGGCCAAGGGGAATGGTTTTTATCTGAGAGGGGATAGGTTTAGATGAGTTAGAATGGAATTCTTTACTCAGAGGGTGGTGAAGCCCTGGCACAGCTTTCCAGAGAGGTTGTGGCTGCCCCTGGAAGTGTTCAAGGCCACGCTGGAT
The DNA here is from genome assembly GCA_025920805.1 of Petroica traversi. Taxonomy (NCBI): domain Eukaryota; kingdom Metazoa; phylum Chordata; class Aves; order Passeriformes; family Petroicidae; genus Petroica; species Petroica traversi. Next base: position 15,382,381 of record JAHLSL010000038.1, on the reverse strand, counting down.
GGGCTTGGAGCAACCTGGGATAGTGGAAGGGGTTGGAGCAATTTTTAAGGTCCCTTCCCACCCAAACTATCCTGTGATTCTGTGTTTCTGTGATTCTGTGATTCTGTGATTCTGTGATTCTGTGATTCTGTGATTCTGTGATTCTGTGATTCTGTGATTCTGTGATTCT
>JAHLSL010000038.1:15355122-15372289 GCA_025920805.1 Petroica traversi | reverse complement strand
TAATAATAATAATAATAATAATAATAATAATAATAATAATAATAATAATAATAATAATAATAAGTCAAGTTTTGGAGCCAAGCAACAAATTTTCATCAGCTGAGAGAGGTTAAGGACCTCACAGAGCAGCCCCAAAAGGTGACTGAGAGCATTTTTTCCCCCATAAAATCACGGAGCTTGCTTAGGTTTGGGAGCTGAGAATTCACCCACGAGAAAAGCTCTCGATTTTCTTATGAATGTGAAAACAATAAGAATCCACCTCGGTGTTCTCCTGGCCTTTTATCCTGCTTCACCCCAAAAGTTTTTTGGTATTTCAGGTGAGCGGATGTGCATTGGGAAGCTCAGGGGGTCCCAGGTGGGATGCAGGGGGCAAATGGTTCACAGGTAATTCATGCCCTGACATTTTCACATGACTTATTTGACCTGGAGAGAAAACAAATGTGTTTGCAAGTAAGAAACAAACTGCAAACAGACCCCAAAGGAGCCTAAATTCACTGGATGATGTATGGATGGCTGAGAAATAATTCACCCACAAACAGCTCTGTGGTCAGGATAGAGGGGGAAAAGGATTTGTAAGGATTCATGGATAAGAAATGTATAAATATTGGTTAACTGAGCCACAAATGTTTCAGCAGAAAGCCTCGAGTTTAAAGCAAATGAGAAAAGAGGGGGAAAAAAAGATTAATAACACAAGCTTAAGGACACACATCCTTCACTTGCACGGCTACTGTGCAGCCTCTGAGCTAATTAACCCTATTAATTAATGGGGGTTCAGGTAACAACCCCCTGGGAGCTGATTTTTGTGTCAGCAGGGGATCTCTGCCCACTCTGATCTGAGCCATGCCCAGGCTGGACCTTCAGCTGGAACGTGCAGCCAGAGCTGGCCAGGAAAACCCAGAGGGAAACATTTTCTGCAGTGAAAGGCTCTCCCATCCAAACTGGAACATTTCAGGAGACATTGCTGATTTCACTGAGGTTGATTTTTTTCTTCTTCTTCTTCTTCTTTAAAGAAAAATAATGAGGGGAAGGAGAGGAAAGTTTTCCTGACTCTGTTCCATCCTTTTTATCAGAAGTTAGGACTATAAGAAGGTGCCTCGCGGCTCAAATCCAGCCCGGTGCTATCTCAGTATTTGACATTATTTGTCATTTGGGGAAGAATTTCAAAATGTTTAGATTTCGTTATGGTTCAAAATGAAGCCCCAAACTCAACCCTTCCTCCCCCTCCTCGCCAAGCAATGTTTGCCACCCTTCCCCGGCCGTGTTTTTAGGGACTGCAAACCCCCAAATGAGTTTTTTGGGGACAGTGTGTCAGAAACACAACCGAGCACTGCGAATGCTCAGTTTGTGTCAGATCCAGCCCCAGGCAGCCTCTGCCTCCCCTCCGTGGGGGAGTCCTGTCCCGGCCAGCTCTGGACGTCACACCTCCAGTGGGTTCTTCCACCTTGGACATCTTGGTGAAGGTCACCGTGGTCAGCAGCCCCTGCTTTCGCACGCCGCCTCCGCCGGGCGATGCCGGGAGGGGACGGGATGGTCACAACATCGGGAAAGCTCAGCCAAGCAAGCTCAGGATTTATAAACTCCTGGCCTACCCCGCAGGCTGCAAGGTCGCCCCTTATCTGAGTTTGGAGAGGGTTTGCAAAGTGCTGGCCGCCCTCCAAATATGTTTGGGAGTTGGTTTTTTTTTCACTCGAACCTAAGGCTGCTGGACTCCCACGTTTGACATTTTCCAAGCGCCGCGGAACGGCCAGGGAACGACGTGTGATTGTGGCAGCTGGCTGGGATGGGGAGAGCCAGAGCTGGGCCTTTCCAAGAGCCAGAGCAAGTGTGAGGGACCAGCAGCCCTGAAGGAGCCACCTCCACCAGGGTAGGGTGGAGGGGGTGTTGGGCAAAGCCAAAGATCCCCCCGTGGAAGCTTTTAAATTGCAGCCCCAGGATGGGATAATGAAGTTTTGCAAAGGGGAGGAAATGCCTTCATCTCTGCCTGGTCACCTCTGCTTTGCCTGCACCATGGTGCTGTGAGACCCCGTGTGCTGCTCACAGAAATGAGACAAAAAGTGGCCACGTGGATGATTTGGAGTCCTACATGAGCTCGTGGGCTTGAACCAGGGTTCTCCAGCTCTGCATTAACCCTGTATTGACTCTTCTTCCCTTTCTTGCCTTAATTAATCCATCAGCACGGGCTTGCCATAATTAAGGAGCTGGGTTCATTAATATGTATTGTTGATAGTGTACAATAAATGAGCTGAGGTGCCATAATTCTCAGCTGGAATTATTTCCATAGTTTGGGGGGAAAAGGGAAGAGAGGAAAACCACGCTGAAAACAGATAAAAACATGAACCCGCTTGTTGTTTTATTTCCCATTTTTTCTTCCTTTTATCTCGCTGGAAAACCAAGTGTGCAGGACAGGGAGTGAAAGAAAACAAAAGGAAGAAGAAGGAAAACCAGAAAACAAAAGTGCCGTTTCTCCTTCTTTCTCAAGAAAACAACTCCAGAAAATTTCTTCCAAAACTGTTTTTCACCCAACAGCCGCCTGCACTTAAAAATAAATTTTTTTTAGAGTGGGAATGAAAGGAGAGGAATGAAAGGAGAGGAATGGCTGGGGAGAAACGGGATGTGCTTAAATACAAATTGCACTGGAAGTGCAAAGGGGGTTATTAGTCAGATAGGGAGGATTGTTTTACATCTCGACCACCTCCACAACCACGCGTGCAAGCGCCTGCATGAAATGTTGCCTTAATCATCCTGGTCAAAGTCCTTTGGCTACAAGCAAGGCCTTGTTGTACTGGGGATTAACAGTGGGGAAAAATAATAAGGGATTCTATATATACAATTTTCTGGCTTGGGTTGGAAACCCCGGGGTCAGAGCAAAGCTCTGATTTCAAACAACTGCATTTTGAGTGATCCTGTTTATTCCAAGTGTCTGCCGAGGCTTTGACTCCGAGCTATTAATACAAAATAAATAATTTTCGCACGGGCTATTTTTACCTCCCTTCCAGAAAAACGAAGCAGAAGCGACACGTGTGAGCAGCAGAGAGGCAGCGAGGTGGGGCCGTGAGCTCCTGGGATTTTTTTTGGCTGCTGGGTGACACGTGGAGCACCTCTGGTTGAGGATGCTGAGGAACACCATCAGCCAGCACAGCTAAAGATGCTTCTGCAACGCTTTTGGGGCAGTGGGAGACTCCCAAGTTGTGTTGGACCACAGGTTTTATGGCATTTTAACTGCTGATCTTTGAGAGAGGGTCAGACCTGACGCTCTGTGTGCAGTGTGTGATGCCTCAGTTGTGCTGGTACAAGACACTGGGGTGCTGCAGATGCATCCACAGGCCCGTCCTTCTGTAGGGCTCAGTGAAAAATGTGCTTTTTTTGGGAAGCAGCATCCCTGTACAGGGATCCCTCCAAGAGTCTCATTCCCTGTGGTGTGGGACCCATCCAGGCTGGCTGGAATGCACTTGGTCCCAGAGCGTTTGGATGCTCAGGGCAGGGAGCAGGAGGTCAGGAGATAAAGGCAGTGAATCCCTGCTCAGCTGGGATCAGTGAACACAAATCACTGCTCCCAGCAGATGCCAGGGATGAGCTGTGTTTGCTCACCTGCAGCTGAGACCCCTCCCGTGCCAATGATTGTGCAACCAGAGCCCATTTTCCTTCTCCAGCAGCTGCTTCCCTGCTCCAGTTTTAGCCCACTGGGTACAGGATTTCAGGTCTGGTGATGGAGTGAAGTGGAAGAAGTTCAAATGGTGCCATGCACTCCACAAATCAGGACCTCAAGGTTGGGAAATAACCCTGTAAAGCCTCTGCAGAGGCCCCTTGGCTCCCTGAGGTGTACCTGAAGGGCAGTCTCCTGCTATTGTCCTCCAAAAAGCACCTTAAAGTCTTTATCAATTGGGCTTCATGAGGGTTTAGGGGTTCAGAAATGAGAGTGGGCTTTGGGGCACCAGCAAGGGGAGGAGAAGGCAGCTGGTGAAAATGCCAAGTGTTTGCCTCTCAAAATTCCAGCCCTCAGGAAGAAATCCTTCCCTGTGAGGGTGGGAGGCCCTGGCACAGGGTGCCCAGAGAAGCTGTGGCTGCCCCTGGATCCCTGGCAGTGTCCCAGGCCAGGCTGGATAGGCCTGGAACAATCTGGGATCATGGAAGGTCTTCCTGCCCGTGGCAGGGGGTTGAAACTGGGTGAACTTTTAAGTCCTTTTCAGCCCAAACCATTCTGGGATTCCACGATTAACCTGAGTCTGTGTCAGGCACTCAAATCAGCCTGGAGAAAAGGGGGAATCCCAGCTCCCACCACGGCCCCTTCATCAAAATAAGCACTGGAGCTCTCCCGTCTCTGTTGGATGGGGATCAGGGAGGGATGCACCTGACCCCGGGCTGTTTTCCATGCTCAGACTCACAAAGGCACGAGGAAGGACCTTCAAAACTGCTGGATCAAGGACCTGGTGTCCAAGGCTCCCTCTAGGGCAGGCGGGGGAAGCGGCAGCTCCGGAGATGGGGGAGGCACTCCCTGGAGTCTGGGAGTCTGCAGGGAGAGCAAGCAGCTGGAAAAGTGCCTGGCATTCATGTCTGGGTCTTGTCCCTTTGGTGCAGGGTTTTAAAATCCACTGAAGTATGTATTGATCAACTTAGAAAACTACCTTAAATTATGAGGTTATAGAAAAATATAAATTTATTTAATGTTTAAGCAGGATTGTGTCCCGCAGTGGTGTAAAATCCCTGTTAAATACTGGGATGCAGAAGCAGAAAAGGCTTTAGATACTCAGGTACTTCTTAAGGAAAAAAAAAAATGAAGACAAGGATTTAAGCACATTCATATTGATTCTGCTTCTGGATATCCATCACTTGTAATTTTTTATAGACAGGGCGAGTGCTCCAGGGGAAAATCACTGCAAGATCAACTCAGTCTCATCTTTTCCCACGAATACCTCTTCCCACTTTGGATGAAGGAGGTATGAGCACAGTCCAGCACTGTCACAAGTTACACATTTCAGTTTCCCATGTTTGGCAAAGCCAGGGCTCAGCTTAACCCTGGTGCAAAGCTCCAGCTTGATTTCACTGCCACCCTTGGGGCTTCCAGCTGTCGTGTTAATCTGGGTCTGGATCTCAGACACAGCACCTGCACACCCAATAATGTTATTAAATACCAATAAAATCACGTGGATCCTGCCCACCATTCCTGGCACAGCTCAGGATCTCCAGTGTCCCAAAGGAAACTCAGGAATAACCCAAATCTGGGGTCCCACCAGCACCAGGGCAGGAGAGCAGAGGGGCCAGCTGGCTTTCCACCAGCCATAGGCACCTATTAACAACCAGCTTTTGGGCTCCTCTAAGTGCACTCAGCCTGACTTGGTTTTATTGGCATCACCCAGCTCCCAGTAAATGTGATAAGAGAGGCTGATTAGCCGTGGCCACCAGACTGGGATGGGAAGGAGTCTCCAACACTGTCTGAAGGCTGCTGGCCACATGTGCTTCCCATGCCACGCTTCCAGGCCCAGGAGGCTCTAATGAAGATTGTCCCTGGACCTCATTGTTTACTTTTAGGCCAGCATCAGAATTAAGACCAATTTAGCTGGCCCTTCTTTTCATTCTGGTTTTTTTCTCCCGGCTCAGTCTAAACACGCATCTTGAGAAAGAGACTTTTTTATTGCCAAGACAACACGTGATAAGGAAAGATCATCTGTCTGCGAGAAAACGACTTCTGTGGGGTTCAGAAAGTGGTCCCAAGGGGCTGATTCCAGCACAGGAACAGCCCCTGGAGAACATTAAGGAATTATAACCCTCACGATAAGGCACTTTTCCTTTATAGTTTTTTATTTCATAGCAATAGTCACAGCTCAAAGATAAGGGCAACATACATTTTGTTTAACTAGGCTCTTGTTCCTTGGTGTGGGGCTCGGAGTGAACTGGCATCCATCAAACTCTTTTGTGATTTACATGAATACCTGATTCTTCTGATAAGGGAAAGTGTAAGTCAACACAGTTCTGTTGTAATTGGGTGTTACCTGTTTAGATACTGAGCTGCTATCTCGGCATCAGCTCACAGCCAGCTCCACTTCACCTTTCCTTGCTAGGTGCACAGAGAATGCCTCCTGCTTCTGCTCCAGCCCCAGGTGTTGCAAGAAGCTGCCTGGGTCCTTTCAGCCTCGTGGAGGTGTCCACAGGATGCTGAGGATGCTAAAATCCATGACCATTCAAACACCGACAGGAAAAATGACTGAATTAAAATGTAAAACCCCAGTGAAACCCCAAATACCCACTCCAGGTGCAGCATAACCCTCGGCCCCTCTCTGCATGTTCTGCCAAAGATGTGCTACCATATTCTTATTTTTTCTGATGGAATTATTTGTCTCAGTGAGCAACATGTCATGTTTATAGTATAAAATAAATATTCCTGATGTTTGAATGACAGTAACCTCTGCCCCTCAGCATTCCAGGACTCCTTTGCAGGAGAAGATAGGGATAATAAGACAACTCATCCCTCAAGAAGTTTGCAACCTAAAATGAAACCAGAAAATTATTCCAGTAAAGACTTCTCAGAGGAGAGATTGTAGTTCCTGCCACCTTTAATTAGATGTCAGTATTTCAGGACTTCTAAAACCCCTGGACTTCCATAACCAGCATAACTTGAAATAAAAAAAAACAAAGAAGGAAAGACCACAAACAGCCTGGATCTCCCACCTAAAGCCTCTGAGGGCCAGAGGATTGAAGAAATGAAATGTAAATCACTAATTGAATCCACTCATTTTGGATAAGGAATGGTCCATGGGCTGCCTGGAGTTTTCCTTCTGCCTGACATCTTCAGGAAAGCTGAGCTCTGGGGCCTTAAGCAGAGAATCAGAGTGGAATTTGGCCAGGTTTTAACACCTGCTTGCCACAGTTCTGATGTCCCTTGCCTAAGTGACACAAGGCTGCAGGGACCCCTCAGCAGCTGCTGGCGGAGGGTTCAGGAGAGCACATCTCAGTGAGATGTAGACTGGGAAGCACCCAAGGGCTGTGAATGGATATTTGGTTGTATTTCCCTCCCCAAATCCAAAAATGAATCAGAGTGATTTGCCAGCTCCCAGCTGGGATGATACAGGAACACCCAAAGGTCTTTTATTAAACCAAATCATCCTCTTGATGTAGCATCAACTCCTGATGTGATGAGGTGCTGCTCATGGCAGATGTCCCCAAACCCCAGTGAAATTCCATGTGTTGACTCTTTATGAAAGATATCCCCAAACCCCAGTGAAATTCCATGTACTAACCCTTCATGGCAGATGTCCCCAAACACCAATGAAATTCCGAGTCCTGCTCACAGCAGATGTCCCCAAACCCCAGTGAAATTCCATGTGCTGATCCTACACCCCTGCCCACATGGAAGGAACATTGTTTTCTGCCAGCAAACACTCAGGGCTGGATGAATGAAGAAGAGGCAGGGCAGATTCACCCTTCCTCCCTGATGTGGGATCCAGGTCTCCACCAAGGTCAGACTCCGAGCCTGGTCCCTCCCCAGCCGCCCCAAAAGCTTCTGCTCAATGCAAAGCCTTGATGGAGCCTCCTCATCTTGGGTCAAGCATCACCTAAAACACCATTGTGGCCACTCCTGGCCAGGGCCCCTCTCTGTAGGGGTTGGTGGGCACCTCTTGGCCAGGGGATCTCGTGGCTCAGGTGTCCTTGGAAGATGGGAATGTCTGACACTGGGAGAAACCTGGAAAAATGCTCCAGCCCATGTGATTAAAAAGGTTGTATTGGCCGGGTTTTATGAGTTTAAAAGAACTTTCTTGGCCACCGTGCTAAAAGCAGGATTTTATGGTGGAACTGAGAAAGGCAGATGTGTAGATATGTATTTATACAAAATGCTGACTGTGCCAGCACAGGAGAGCTCAGGTTTAAGAGGCAATTTCCTGGCTTAGTCTAATTCTCCTATTAGATATTTTCCTTCACACTAAGTGAAATTCTGGCTGAATTAAAGACCCACTTTTCCTCTTATCTGCTGCTGCTCTTATCTAACTCTGAGGAAAGGCTGGGGGCAGACACAGCCAGGGCTTGCCATTTTACAGCTCTCCTTCCCACTTTTCCCCTGGCCTCACATCAAATGCCCAGAAGATTTGTTAAAAACCAGCCTGTCATGCTCAACACAACCACACAAAGGGAACAGCAATGAAAAAGCAACAAAATAGATCCATTTCCTGAATATATATATATAATTTTTTTTTCCCTTGGGGAATTTCCCCAAATCTACCACAAACCCCAGTGAAATTGTCTCCCTGGAGCAAGGACCACCCTTTCCCTTAAAAGATCCAGGTCTATTCACTTGTGTGAGTCTCCAAGGGTGTCATGAAAAGGAAAGGAGTAAGAAACACCAACCCTGCTCATTATTTATTGTCACTGCTCCTTTCTGGGTTCTGGGGCAGGTTGGTACAAAGAGGAGGAACCAAGACACCTCAGTCCCTTCCCTGACTCCACCACTGACTCACTGCTTAGCCCTGGGCAAGTCCTTTCATTTCTTTTCAGAAAACCATAAAATAATTTTGGTTGGAAGGGATTCTTTAATGGTTTTACCTCTTCCTCCCTGTTTGACAAAGTCTCTGTCTTGATTACGGGGTTTCAATTTTAAGGGAACAGGATTTGTTGGCCCAGCACTGAGCACAACTTTTCAGCTCCTACTTCCAGCTGATCCTCTTCGTGCCATGGTGAAGCAATGCTCGTTCCTAATTAGGGCAGCCCTTAACAAAGAACCATCTTTCATCCTTGGATTTTTCACCAGAGTCATGTCCCACTGTTACTGAGATTTATCCAAGTTTCCTCCAAGTCCTCCTTTGTCCCAAACCTCTGCCACCCTCCGTGCTTGAGTGTCCCAGGCTTTGCAATGACCCTGCCAAGAGCTGCACTTCCCACTCAGGCCAGCTCTACCAGGGCTGCATTTCCACTCTTCCCAATTCTGTTCCCTAAATTCCCAACACACTTCCAGGCATGTTTTCAGCCCTTGAAACCAAATTAGCCACTCTCCATTTTGGTTATTTTATATTTATCCCTAATTCAGGGCTCAGCAGCCCAACCCCTTGCAGCACCCTGTGTCTCTGGCAACATCAAACAAAAAACACCCCCAAAAGTGTGCTTTCTCACTGGACCTGGACATGCTTCCAGGAGGGCCTCTGCTCCATAATCAGCTGGGAATTGCAGCAATTTTTAAGAAAGAAGGCTCTGGGGAGAACTCAGAGCCCCTTCCAGTGTCCAAAGATGCTCCAGGAGAGGTGGAGAGGGACTTGGGACAAGGGACAGAGAGACAGGACAAGAGGGGATCCCTTATCCCAGGAAGTGCCTGGATATTCTGCTTGTCCTCCAAGCTTTCTCCCTTACCTCATGGTGAATTTTAGGAAAGCCTTCTGCTTTGATTTTCCTCCCTATAAAACCCAAGAGGAATCTGCTTCCCCTGAGACTGTAGTGAAAAAGGGATGTACAGCATCATGAAATGATGGCTCCCGGATGGACATGCCTCTTCCCATTTGGAACAGACACAGATCTGGCCCAAAAATTCCACAAAAATAAAATCTCAGTCTGAAAATTTTTAATGCACTGATCTGATTTAAAAAGAAACAGAAACCTGGAGTCAAAAAGCAGGTGGGTTTTATCACCTCTTTCATTATTCAATTTGGCTGGAATGTCCTTTTCTTCTAAGATGAATGAACCTTCTTGCTGACAGCAACTCCCTTACTTTTGGCTTTCAAACTAAAATTGAGGGGATTTTAGGGGATTTTCTGTGAGGAAAAAATAAAACACCTTCCTCATTAGAAAGTGCATTCACCTGTGGTCATGGAAAGCTCTGGAAAACCACAATGCCCTTCTGGGGAAGTTACACCACGTAGAGTAAAATCATGGAATGGGTTGGGCTGGAAAAGAGCTTAAAGATCACCTTGTTCTGATGCTCTTCCACTCGACCAGGTTGCTCAGAGCTCCACCCAAAATGGCCTTGGACACTTCCAGGGACGAGGCAGCCACAGCCCAGGATATTTGTGGTGTCTCCTGCTCCAGGTTTGGATGCCCAGTCCTTCAGCTGTCCATATAAATGGGGCTGTGGTTAGGACAGTTTTAGGGTTCCTGGGATCAGGTGAGCATCCCTGCACCTACACCAGGACTTGGACGTCTTTAAAGGTCTGCTGGATCAGATTTTGGGCACTTTGGTCAGTACCACCCAATGTTGGATCATCACAAGCATCACTTCAGTGGCAGCTGGGCAGGGATGAACCTCTGGGTTCCTGGTATTTGCTTAGCAAAATTCTTTTTTAAGCAGGACATTTGTGGCTTAACCTCTGGACAAATATCCTTCTAAGTGAGGGCTCAAAGTCCTCCACCCAGCATACAATAAGCTGGAGATCTCCAGAACTTTCCTGAACAACCTCAGATTTATTTTGTTTTTATTAGAAAATAAAATTTGCATTTCTTCAAGTTCATCACATGGGCCTGAATAAAAAATACAGAAGCCAGCTACATACTTTCTTTAGACAAGGCTTATCCCAGACAGCTGGAGCCTGGACTTTGCTTCTCCCCATCCTGTGAATGATGAAGGTTTTTTCCTTGCCCCAGCAATAGCCTATGCTCACTAGAAGCCACCTCTGCATTTCATGGGCTCTGCCAAGCAGACAGGAAATTAATGAAGTTTAAATGAAGAGCTGCTCCCTCTTCCAGCCGTCTGATCCTTTCTTTTGATTCTGTAAAACCCTGGCAGAGGACTCCTGATCTAATCACGGGAGCTTGCACTTGGTGATCCAATTACTGCCAAGCTTCCCGATGTTGGTTTTTCCTTTGATGAGAACATTCAAAGGTGTGAACTTCTCCGGGGCTGGCTGATGGCTGTCTGGGCTCTGGGATCTTGTTTGGGGCAGGGAGGAATAAAATATTGTGATTTCCTACAGATCTGAATGTCTTCAGCCTGTCTCTGAATCCTGATACCCGGTGTTTATTTCTGTTCTTACCTACAAATCTCCACCCCCCTGCCAAACCTGGCTTGAACAAATCAGTCAATGCAAAAATCATCTGGAGAGATGTGCAGCCAGAACTCTCACACAACCTCGTTTTTAAAAGGGGGGCCACAGACACAGAGGTAGCACCAGGACTCTTTTCCAACAGCGTTCTCCAGCCCAGACTTGCACACATTTACAAGGAGCAATGGCCATAAACTGAAACATAAGTTCCATCTCAAGGTGAGGAGGAAATTCTTTATGTTGAGGGTGGCAGAGCAGTGGAAGAGCTGCCCAAGGAGCTTGTGGAGTTCCCTCTCTGGGGACATTCCAAACCCACCGGGATGTGCTCCTGCTCTAGGTGACCCTGCCCTGGTGGGGGGGGTTCGACTAATGATCTCCAGAGTTCCCTTCCAACCCCAATAATTCCATGATTCTGTGGGAGCTGGGCTGAGATTTGATGATTTCACTTCATGAGAGAGCCCAGGACATCTGCCCTGTGTGCTCATTTTTGGTTGCCCAAACCCTGTCACGTTGTACCCTCAGCCTCTCATGTCCCAAGGCTGCCACAGTCACCAATCTCACCACGATGGGGCAGAGGCTCCCGGGGCCTGCCCTGTGAGATAACATCACCCCAGTGACTCCAGAGCCTTTCTTGAGGTGCCACTGCCCCGTGTTTGCTCATGTCCTGGCATTGTCCCCAGCCTGATAACGCCCCTGGTCAAGGCTATCAACTCATCAGCACAGCAGCATCAGCCCCCCACGTTTGGCAGGGAGGACACCAAACCCTCTCCGCTGATAGACTTATCCCTAATCCCATTCAGGAGCGTTTTGATCAATGGATAAACCTCTGTTTGTGCAGCCAAATCCCTCCTGCCTTGTCTGCAGGGATAAATGTCCTCAGTGTCCCCCTCGGCTCGTGCCATCCCGGGTCCTGACGATGTGGAGAGCACGTCGCAGTCAAGGATTAACCCCGTGGGGCTTAATTGCCTTTGTTTGAGCAGAGGGACAGCTGAGTTCCCAAAAAAAAGGTGCAGTGGCCTCTGCAGAATGCCAGACAATTGAAAATTGAGCTGGGAATTCCCAAACCTTAAGGACATCCTCCTCCAACAGCACCGCACCCACTAAGGGTGTCCTGGTGCTGACAGCTGAACACGGAAGCCTTGGCCAAAGACACTTTTCCATCTAAATTCACGATTATCTTTTGAAGACGGAAGCCTTGGCCAAAGACACTTTTCCATCTAAATTCATGATTATCTTTTGAAGACGTGACCACTTGCTAAGCTTTATTTACCCAGCGACCCTCTTCCAGTCAATGGGGAGGAGATAAGGACATGGAGAGGTCTTGATGAGATCAGGACCCATCTGACAGGACAAGAATAGGGTGGAGGAGAAGAAAGAAAAAAAAGTAAAAGTAAAAGCTCTTGATGATCCAGGCTCCAAGAGAGGCCAGAAGGGAAGACCTCGCCCCTGAATAACTCTCTTTTATTTCTTTCACAAATGTCAATATAAGGCAGTTGGGCTACAGCATCAAACCAGCAGCAGAGAGAAAAAAAATGAGAGAGGAGGAAAGAAAAATCAGGAAAGAAAATTGATAAAAATAGAAAAAAAAGCTCTATATACTTTCCTTCCGTTTTTGTTTTTTTTCCCAACATGAAAAATAGGAAATTGGCCAGAATTATGGAAAAAAAAAAAACAAAAAAACAAACCAACCAACAAATCCCTTCACCAACAGATGTTTTCACCAAATGGTCAATATTGGTGGCCAACGACAAGGGAAGGGAACAAAGAGCATTCCACACAAGACTCCAGCTTGGAGGTGCAGCTGGACCCAGTGGTGTCCAAATTATTGTCAGTGATTTTTGGAGGGGGACAACCCTTGGAGGTGTCCAGGGAATGGCTGAATGTGGCACTCAGTGCTCTGGGCTGTGGGACAAGGTGGGGATCAGTCACAAGTTGGACTCAATGATCTTTGAGGTCTTTTCCACTCTAAATGATTGTGTGATTCCATGATTCTCTGATGTGAACTCAACTCACATCACCTCTGGTCTGGGGAGGAAATCCCAAGGACAGACAAACGGCAGGAAATGAGGCAAGCACAGATAAGGCCCAAAGATGTTCTTGACACAACCAACCACCGGGAAATGGAAGATTCTGGGGTGTCCTCAAGGAACTCCTGTGATTTAACCCAAATGGGATATGAAATGTGGAAATCAAAGAACCACAGAACCATGAGATCATGGAATGGTTTGGGTTGGAAGGGACCTCAAAGACCACCCAGACCCAGTGCCACGGGCAGGGACAGTTTCCATTATCCCAAGTTGCTCCAAGCTTCATCCAACCCGGCCTTGGACACTTCCAGGGAGCAAATCTTCTGCTCTTCCTGGGAGTTTCCTGTCTGCAAGAAACGAATCAAATCTGCTTTGCTCACCAAGGTGCTTTGCTGTACAAGCCAAAAGTCAAGGACAGGGACAGTGTGACCCAGCTGTGATGCTGAGATTTGCTCAAAGAAGAGCTGAGCAGAAGAAACATCTGAAATGGTGATGATAGAAACAGGAATCTGATGCCAAAATTAAAAAAAAAAAAAAAAAAAAAGTATTGTGGACTTCTTGCCTATCCTGGTATTTGTGGTTCTTGTATCTTTAATTTCCTATCTAAGAGGAAAAGTGACGCAGAAAGAGTTAAACACAAACAGCCCTGTTGTTTTTTGGCTTTTTTTCTTTTTTTCTTTTCTTTTTTTTTTTTGCCCCTTTGTGTATTTTGTTTTTTCTTGAAATTATACAAAATGTAACAACTTTTGCCCCTGCTGTGGTTTTCCCACTGCAGGCTGTGAACAGTCAAGGCTTTTTCACTGCAGTAAGGCTGAATTCTGAAAACCTTCTTTATTCTCTATGTGAACCATGTTCCCCCAGAAGAAGAAGGAAAAGAATTCAGATTTTTTTTTCCTCTATAATTAGTAAATCCCATCTGAATTCATGCTCCCATTGTATTGTCTTTTCATGAACAAAACCGGAATGCTAAACATACTGAAAATTATTAGACAGCTTTAAATTTCTTGCTCAGAGCAGTTTAAGCCCAGCTTTTCTTTTGAGTTTAAGCATCAATTCATCCAGAAAGGTCCAAGAAATTTCTTTAAATTCTTAAAAAATTTCAAAAGCAAACCAATCAAAACCAAACCAAAAAGCCCAAAGTGAAAGTAAAATTTCATTAAATTAAAAATAAAAATAATAAAAAAAGAAACAACCATTAAACTTTGGAGCTTTGTTCAGCCAAAAACAACAAATATTGAACCTTCCAGTCTGCTGTTCTTGTATTTCCACCTCTTCCAGGTGGAACACAAATGACATTTTTCTTGATTTTGAGCAGACCTTCCACTGGAAAAACAATCTGTTCCTTAATGAGTTCTACTTCTTTCATGTGTGTTTTTCTGGAATGAACATAACACGTGCAGTTCTGGATGGAACTGGGTGGAAAGGTGTTAGAATTATCTCTTTCTCACTGTTAGGAAAAGACAGTTCATTTAAAGCAAATCATTTGGGATGGAGCCCTCTGTGGGTGCCTGCAACCATTTCTCCATGGTGTTTTAGGCATCTTTGGGTGTTAACAACTGGAATATGCTCCAACGCCTCTGGTGTCCCACTGGAATTGCAGTGAGATTTCACAGCTGTTCTGCCAAAAATCCACAATCCTGTGGAAAGGCGCGGGACTAAGTGCTCTGGGAGAGACGGGTCCTGTCCTGGATCTGCTGTCCCCCACAAGGCTTTAATCCCCTTTTCCCTTGTCTTCCCAGATAACGAGATCCACCCACCCTGCAGTGCTGTTGGGAGGCTTAGCATGGTAATCTTTATAAAGTGCTACGGGATCTTTTGGAAAAGAGAAAAGGAAAAAATGAAAAATGCAGGATCCAGCCTGATTCTGGTGCCACACAACCAAGGACTCCCAGGGAGCTACAGATGATCTCTAAGTTCCCTTCCAACCCAAACCATTCTGTGATTCCATGATTTTGTGACACAGATGAGCCAAGATCAGCTGTCTCTGTCTGAATTATCACTGCAGAGCCCAGCAGCTCCTTCTTTTAAGCTCTCGGGTGCCAGCGAGGGTGACACTGCAGTGACATTTTTCCAGACTGTGGAAGGCCCTGTCCCTTTGAGATGTCTTTGCCTTTCTGCACTGTATCAAATCTGCTTTGTTCACTTTGTCCCTGAGATGGGGCTGAGCCTGAGGTGCTCAGTTGTGCAAGTCAAAAGCCAATTTCTGGAGAAGGGAATTCTCTGGGGAGATCTTGGAATATCTTCCAGAGCCTAAAGGGGCTCCAGGAGAGCTGGAGAGGGACTAGGGACAAGGCATGGAGGGACAGGACACAGGGAGTGGCTTTTCACTGTCAGAGGGCAGGGATGGATGGGATATTGGGAAGGAATTGTTGGCTGTGAGGGTGAGGCACAGGGTGCCCAGGGAAGCTGTGGCTGCCCCTGGAGCCCTGGAAGTGTCCAAGGCCAGGCTGGACAGGGCTTGGAGCAGCCTGGGACAGTGGAAGGTGTCCCTGCCCATGGAAAGAGGTGGAACTGGATGATCTGTAATATCCCTTCCATCCCAAACCATTCCCCGATTCCCTGATTCTGTAAAACAGCCAGAGCTACACATTCAAGTCCAGGCTTCTCCTGCCTCTCACTGGTTTTGGTGGGATTTTTGTTCATTTAGACTTAAAACCCTCCAAAACTCAAACCATTGCCCGGGATTCCCCCTCTCTCCTCCTGCACTGTGAGTCTCAGGAATCACATCATTCCAGACTTGTCCAGTGCATGCAAACTCTGAGTGGCATCAGCTGCCCAAGAGATACCACAGTTTATTAACAACATCAACACTGCAATAACGATCTAAGAACGAGGGCTAATTACACATAAATTTGGCAACATACCTGGGTATTCCTTCCCCATGTGCTGCACTGGAATTTTGCCTGATGATAACAATATCATTTCCTGATAAAACCAATTTTCACCTTATTGTGCCTTTTACAACTGCAGCCTGTGGTGTATTTTCTGGCTTTTCCCCACGGATGACAAAATGCCACCTTCACCCAGGGTTTCCCATCCTGGACAGCATTTCTGAAGCTGCAGGATGGCTCCAAAAGCCAAAGACAGACCGGATTTCAGCACATTTAAGGGACCTTCAGCTCTGTGTCTCTCCAGTAACACTGGTGCATCAAAAATGTTACACCAGTGATAATTTTCTTTGCAAACCCAAAAGAGGAGAAGAAGAAGGAGCAGGATATTCCTGATGGTAGAACGAAACTGGGATCTTTATTTGTGCAGCCATAAGAATCTCATGGCATAGTCTGAATTCCTGCTGGTGATGCCAGGGAAGGCTGCAATGTTCACTTGGCTGGACAGCAGTGCAAGGGGGATTTTTGTGGGATATTTCTGGAAATTTGTGTGGATGTTAACTAGGAAATTAAAAAAAAATCCTGTGTTTCTGCCTCAGCTTCAGAAGTTGCTGTGAAGATCACATGAAATGAAATATAATCCAAAGGAACTCTGGCAGCACTTCACAGAACCATGGAATTGTTTAGGTTGGAAAAGCCCTTTAAGACCTCTGAGCCCAACCATTCCCCCAAAACTGCCAAGGCCACCACTGAACCCTGTCCCAGAGCTCCACACCCACACATCCTTTAAATCCCTCCAGGGACAGGGACTCCACCACCTCCCTGGACAGCCTGGGCAATCCTTTGGATCCTCCTTTCCTTTGCAAAGTTGAGGCCAGGTGATCTGGGAGAGGCTGAGCTCCAGCCCAGCATCCCAAGTTCAGGGAATTAATATTTTCAGAGAAAACCATTTGAAGATCTAGGTGAAGAGAGGAAGATTCCCAGAAATTCCCATCTGCCCTCTGTGTCCCTTGCTGGAGGACATTGCCAACCTCAGATCACAAATTCACCCTGCACCAGGGTTTTTTTTCCTTTCTGGAAAAGACCACACATTTTTTCACTTTTTTCCCCCCAAGTTTTCCTTTTTAAAATTGTCAATATTTTGTAGGGTTTTTTTGGCATCTTGTCCAAGGTCAAACCACCCTCCTGCATTACCACTCAGCCCTGCACTGCCTGCTTGTCCTTTACTCATGGGAGTGCATTTCTCATGGATTTGGGCTTGGAAGTTCAGCGCTTGGAATTTTTTGGTGCATATTTAGGCTTTGTGACTTTACTTTTATGTAAAATTTATCTCTTTTCCTTTTTTTTTTTTTTTTTTTTTTTT
>JAHLSL010000038.1:15304163-15336055 GCA_025920805.1 Petroica traversi | reverse complement strand
CGGGAAGGGGCTGTAGGACAGCGGGATGGGGCTGTAGGACATCGGGAAGGGCTGTAGGACATCGGGATGGGACTGTGGGACAGCGGGAAGGGAGTGTAGGACATCGGGAAGCGGCTGTAGAACATCGGGAAGGGCTGTAGGACAGCGGGATGGGGCCATAGGACAGCGGGAAGGGGCTTTAGGACATCGGGAAGGGGCTGTAGGACATGGAGAAGGGGCTGTAGGACATCGGGAAGCGGCTGTAGGACATCGGGATGGGGCCGCAGGACATTGAGAAGGGGCTGTAGGACATCGGGAAGGGCTGTAGGATATTGAGAAGGGGCTGTAGGACATCGGGAAGGGACTGTAGGACGTGCCTGCATTTTCCTCCATCCCCCGTTTCGCAAGCGGCCGCATTTCTCACCTCAGCCCCGCCGGCGGAGAAGACTCGCCCAGGGCTTTGTTCCCCGTCTCGGGTTTGAATCCACCTTCTGCTACCCCTCCTAATTTAATTGTCACCCGTCAGTCTGGGATTTGGGACGAAAGCCACAGAATCGGGGTTTCTAATCTCTGAGAAAGATCAAACTTGAGCACACAAATGTTTATTCCCCCCCTCCAAGCCCCCAGGCAGTAGAATTTAAATTGCAAATAAATCAACGATAATAATTAAAATAACACCATCACGGGCACTCTGTCTCCCCTATTAATAATTCAATTCCTAAATTAAAAATTGCGCTGTATTACCAAGTGCAGTTTATGTTGCACAGAACAGCCATGGGGTAGTATATAATATAATATAAATCTTCACACATTTACTTTTTTTTGAGCAGTAAAACTTAAGGCAGTGGATGGCAGTGCTTAATCTAAGACTTTATTAAGCCAGGATTAATTATTTTTCACCTACCCATGTGCATTTCTTTATCCCTGAAACAATAATAGCAATTTTTTTTAAAAGAAATCCTATATTTCGCTGCCTCCGTAATTTTTTTTGCCAGAAATTTTAAGGGAAAGAGGTGAAATTCTTGGAAACAGATGAGGGTTTATCAGGCAGAGTATTCCAAAGGAAACCAGGCCCAATCCTGACACCTCTGTGCTCTTCTGCTGACGGAAAAACCTTGGCTTGGCCGGCAGAAAGGGGCTCCCCAAAACTGGTTCTCCCAAGTGCAGGGGAGTATTTTGAGTGGGCAAACCATCTCACTCTGAAAATTGAAGGATGTATGGAAAAAGAACACCAACAAAGCAGCAAATAGCAAATAAAATCCATAACTGGGTGAAAAAGTGGCATTTTATGTGCCTGAAGGTCGCCAGGCTGTTGTTTCGGGGGGGGGGGGGGGGGAATATTTGCAGGGGCTATTAAAATAATGGTGGGAAAATGCAATTTTAAGGAACATCCAATTAAGGAAAAATTGATAGTGTTACACCAAAACCTTCAGAAGTTTCGTTTCTCACCAATGCAGGGCTCTAGGCTGAAACTTTTGCTCCTTGAGCCCTGTGGAGCTTTTCAAGTGTCTGAAAAACAGGAATGCAAATACAATATATCAACTCTGAGAGGTTTTATTCCCAAATCCACGCACCAGCCTGGAGAATCCTTCCTTACTGAAAAGGAGGTGTAGAAATGAGATATTCGGGGATCTCCCCCCGCTCAGTGATGCTCCCAGGGATTCATGGGGCAGAGGAAGCCGAAATTTTGGGTCCTTCGAGGCTTTTGTAACCCAGCTATAAAAAACTTAACAAAGGGTCTGCTTCCCTTTTGGGGCTCATTGCTGGTGGCAAAACCAGGTGGGAATCTACCTCAGAGCTCAGTGCATAAGCTTAGAAAAGAAAGTTTTGCTGGTGCTGGGAGGTAAAGGCAGAAATGGAGATTTTTGCTGCTCCGGCCCTGAGTTTTGGGGACGTGGGATCCCCAAAAACGTGATGACGCTGCCAAAAACCACCGGTTGTAACGGCCAGGTTGGGTTGTTACAGGTCTGAGTTGCTTTGGAGTGGGGAATGTGAGCAATTATGCCTGCAGGATTGCAAAAAGGGAGTTGGGAATATCTGGAAATGCCAAATATTCACCTTGTCGGCGGGTCGGAATCCGCGCTGCCGTCTGGCAGGAAGGTGTAAATTCGCCTTTGGTGTGCGAGTGTCAAACGCTGCTTAAATAACCAGGGAAATAGGTGAGAATTTGCTCTGACCTCCCACATTAACCCAAATTATAGAAGCAAATTTCATTATAAGGTCGGGGTTGAGGTTTGTTGTGTTTTTTTTTTAATTTTGAGAAAAACTGGTGTTTTTCCTTCGTGGGACAAAACCCTTGCAGCTGTCGACGGTCACGTCCCATGTTATGGCAAAATAAAAACCTCTCTGCTTTTCCAAGTCTTCCCCACATCATCGGTCACGGTGACCGGGCCCGAGCTGTAAATACATCTGTAATGACAAATTAAACCCAATTATCTGCCAGGCCTGAGCACTGAGCTCTTTCCACACACGGGCGCTCGCGCTTGCGTGACAGCCCTCGAAAATAATTCCATCACCATCGGCACGAGTGGCATTAAAGGCTCTTTTGAAAACGCCCGTGCTTTCAAACCTACTCCAAAAATGTTGGGGGTTTTCTTTCCATTTTCCCCCCCTTTTTTTCCCTTTTTTTCCTTTTTCCCAGGAGCTCCTTGCTGCGGGGTAGGTTGAGTTCACAGCATTCCCCGCGCTCTTGCACCTTTTTAAACGCTCGCGGCGTTCGGCGGCGATTTCTTTTTCATTACGATAAGCCCGGGCTGGGTTTTCTCATCCCCCAAAAAAAGAACTGGCGGGTGCTGGGTCTGCTCCAAAAGAAGAGCCAGGCAGAGACTTTCCAAGTTGGATGCAGATCTGACCCTGCCATCAGCGCTGAAATGTTTCAGCTTTGGGGTTTTGGCAAGACCTGGATTTTAAAGCCAAATTTGGGGCGGCGTCAACTGGAAGCGAAAATAATTTTTTCTTTTCCAAGAAGTGCCCGGTGATTAATTTTTTCTCAATTATTTGCTGGCACAGAGGGTTTTTTTTGCTTATTTAGGTAGATACCTAATTGTAGAATGAAGTCTTTTCCTGGGGAGAGCAAATTGGGTATTTCCAGTGTCTTTTTCCTTTCTCTATCTTTCTAAGGCCAAACCTGCTCAGGTTTTTAGGATCAGCCATCCCCTAAAAAACAGATTCTGTATGGACTGTGACAAAAAAAAAACAAACCCAAGAACCTCAAAAACACCCACATTCCTTGCTGAGAGCTGAAGCCATCCCTGATTTAAAGCACGGGGAGGTTCACTGGGAGCTGGTGCAGGATGAGGCCCATGCAAATAGGTTCCATAAAGAAGAAACTCAGCCCACTGCAAATTATATGAGAATTTACATGTTTTCTCAGGGAGGTGAAACCCCAAATTCCAGTGGGACCTTTCTTTTTTTTCCCTGAAAAGTGTCCACTTGTTTATGTGTTTCAGCATGAAGGAATTCGCGGTGGTTTTTAATTATTTTTAGTCACCACTAAAGCTTGTGAGAACCTTATCAGAGCCAGCTGGGCTCGAACCGCTCACACCAGCCTTGGGAGAGACTTGGAAATTCATTTTGTTTGTGAAAGAGGAAAAAAAATTAACTCCTGGAAAGCAAAAAAAAAAAATTATTTCCAGCAGAGGTGGGGTGAGGGCAGCCGGATGAGGGATCCCGCAGGGCTGATCTCCCGTCTCCACCAGGGACTGGTACTGGATTGCTTCTGAATCTGGGATAACAAAATCGCTGCCTGGAAATGCTTCCTCCTAATCCCTGGGAATTAAGTTGGTGTCTGCTGGGGGAGCATTTCAGGAGAGGTCCCGTGGTGGGAAGCTGCTCCCTGCTTCTGCTCGCCTTCCCCGAGCTCAGCCCTTTTCTGCTGGGCGATGCTTCCAGCATGGTGGATTTACAGGGAGCTGGGATGGGACCGGGTTCCCGTTGCTGTCAGACTCTCCTAAAAGGTTAAAATCGAAATTTGGGGGCAGAGAAGAAGCGGGGAGGGGGGAAGGAGACCACGCCAGTCTTGCCAAGCAAGATTTTGCCAATTGTTCCTGGTTTTTCCACATGGAGCTCGCTGGGTTTGTAATATTTAAGCAAATTCCAGGTTGTCCTCTGACTCGATGGCCTCCTTTGGCTCTGCAAACACCTCCAGACAGCTCAGGAGTCATCTCCCTCTTCCTGGATTCCCAGCTGCCCACCCCTGGCTGTCGCCAGCCCTCATCCTTTGGTGCACCTCAATTTTCCTTCAAGCTCCAGCTTCCAGAGTTCTGTTACCACATCAGGCTCTGCTCTTTCAAAAAGGGAAAGAACAGCTTTCCTGGACAAGGGAGAGGCTGGAAAACCCTGATTCCTTCATGCTGAAATCTTAGATGAGGCAAAAAAAATAAAAAAAAAAAGAAAATAACCTAACATTTATCACTTAAACTCCTACAAGTTTCCAAGCCAGACTCTTGGGTTTGCAAGCCAGTGAGCCACCATCACTCAATATTCAGGGCTCACAGTGCTGGAATTGTAAAAAAAATCCATGAGGCCCTGAGCCCCAGACATCAGGACTCCTCCGAATGACGTGTGGTCCCAGATGTCTGAGATTATTTTGGGGAGTGCTGGCCCCAGGGGCTGCCTGCCCGGGGGGCTGGCTGCTGGGAAGGACTCTGAGCTGGGACATGCCTGGGTGGTGTGGGGCATGAGGGGGCAGCTGCTTTGGGGGGAGGGATGTCTCTTCCTCACGCTCCCCTGGGCTGGGATGATGCTCTGGATCCTGGGCATGACTTTTGCCATGTTTCAGTCCTTCATTGCTTGAATGAGACAGATCAGTGATGCTGTAATTAATTTATCCTTCTCCTCTGGACATAAAGAGCTGGGCTTGAGGGTTTTTCCACTTCCCAAAAAAAGGAGAACCACAAGAAGGAGGGTGAAACCCCCCCTGCACTCTGTTCCCTTTGCCTTGAGCCAGGGAAGAGTCTCACTCTTGCCCACCTTCCCCAAGCACTTCTCTTCCCAAACCCTCATCCCAGTCAGGCTCTGCCACCTCCCTCCACGCAAATCAATAACAACGGGTGAGCAGGTTAATTATAATCACAGAATAAACGCCGCGGTCTCAAAGTTCACCCAACTTCAGCAGCGTTTCAAAACGAGCGGACGGCGCCAAGAAACTTTCATTGATTCCTCTGGGGCAGGTGTGGGAGTTTGAACCTGTCCCCAGGCTGATCTTGACTCGAGGCCTACTCAATTTTACTCCTTATCTCGACTTTCGCCTATCTTATAATGCCTGTTATTTTAGATAAAAAGTCCAATCAATTGAGTTAGAAAAACTGCAAGTTATAGGCGGCCCTGATAAGTTCCGTACCTGCCATTTTATTGGCCTGGGCTGCGAAGTGACCTTTGCAGATGCTTTATCATCCCCTCCTCCCGCCCCGCTCGGGGGCTGAGTTGACTTAACGTCCAGAATAACTAATAAAAGAGGAAAAGAGAAGGGCCAGGGGTTAGACAAACTCACTGTCCCCTCTAACGTGATGAGCCGTAGTAAACACCTTTTTGTTTGTCCCTGGCTGGAGTCCTGCAGGGAGGCCAGGATCCGGGCTGGCTTGTGCTGGTGCAGCTCCTCCGAGTGGGATTTGTCAGTGGAACAGCTCAGAGTTGGAGGCAAAGCCTGCGTCTAAATCAGTGGAATTAGAAGAAAACTGGGATTTCTTCTAATTTCAGGGGTTTGGATATGTTGGTATTGGTCAGTGCCTCCATGCCCAGGTAGGGATTGGACATGTGGAGCAGTCCTGTGTATTCAATATATTCCTACACGTAGTAAACAGATGTTTTATATTTATCAAGTGAGGGGTCTTCGTATATTATATATGTTTTGCACATATAAAATGAGTTTTTAAAAATATATGTGTGTGTGTGTGTATTTGTGCACATATATGTAAATATATATGCACATCATTCTATATAGCTAAGTTCTATACGGTCACATAATAACAACAACAACAACAACAACAACAACATAATAATAATAATAATAATAGTAATAACAGCAAAACCAGAAATAATTTATTTCAGATTATTCTTAGCTTGCTACAATGGCATTATTAAGGACATCGCACACATCCCTGCCTATGGAATAAAGGGCAGGTTGGAACTAAATGATCTTTAAGATGTTTTCCAATCCCAACCATTCTTTGATTTTATGACATGCTACATGTATACATACAAATACATATATTTATATATGTATGTATGCCACACACACAAATATAACACCAATAATACAATTGATTGTATTCCTACAAGAAAGATTTTGCCTATCTGCTTTGGATAAATGACTGTCCTTCTGATCTGCACCAGTCTGGGGAAAAAAGCACCCCAAACTTTGAGTTCCTGGAGTTGTAGGGTTATAGAAATGCACGCTGTAAGGTCCCTAGCAGGGCAACCACCTCAGCAGTAGCTGAGGGCATGGGCATGTGGATGAGGCTTTGGACTGCCCAAGGATGGACATTCCCCCATCTCCTAATGAAAACCCAACAGACCATGATCATTGGTGAAGGATCATTTTGGGGTGTCCTGCGCAGAGGCAGGAGTTGGACTCCATGATCCTTGTGAATCCCTTCCAGCTCAGGACATTCTGTGATAATTGTTGGTCCATGGCATGGTCCAAGCACAGCCCGTCTCAGCCTGAGCCCAGATCTCCTGGTGCAGCTCCTGGGGAGCAGTTTGAGCGTGATTGGGGTCTCAGAACATCTGAACAGGGCCAGGCTCTGCTGGCTGGGCTGAGGGTCAGGCTCCACCACGTCCCCAGTAACTGGCCCTGCGTCACCAGTTACCTCGTAGCCATAAGGACAATTCCCACAGCTCAGGCAGGGAGCAGCAGCTTGGCAGAACTCCACAGCACACCTGCTTGTGGTCCCCTGTGGGGACACCAGGAACAGCTGCACTCAGTCCATTACCTGTCCCCAACTCAGAAACAGCTGCCCAGGAGGGATCATGGCACTGTAAATCCCAAGCTTTTCTGATCCTCTTCATTTTTTCCCCACTATCCCTTCCCTGAGGCCATCAAAGAAGAGTCTCTTGATGGGCGCATCCACTTGGAGATGGGCCACATTTCAAGGAGGGCAAGGCCGTGAGCTCTTTTTTCTTTGTCAAAAGACAGAAAGACCATTTCCAGGTGCCTCCTGCCAAGCAGACCCCAGGCTGTGGCTGACCCCGTCTTGCCCATTCCCTGGGCTCTCCACGCTAATCTGAAATTTGTTAAGAAATATTTGGACAGTCGATAAGCGGAGGAATCTCCTGTTTATCAGAGGAGTCTCGGATATTTACAAGTGCAAGAACTGCAAGGAGGAGTAAGGAAGGGGAGGTCACCTTGGTGGGTGGGAGTTCACCCAGGCACAACTTGACAGTCAGCAGAAGCTGCTGCTGGCTACCAGCTCACCCTCAAAGAGGAGGCCAAGAGGCTCCCAGCAGAAGGCCCTCAGGGATGTCTGCATTCCTGTCTCCTGCAGAGCAGGCTGTGCACCTTTGGGATGTGGGACATGGTGTGGACTGTCCCTCCACGCAGCTCTGGGACAACCACAGGGCTGGATGGTTTGGGCTCAGGTGGGTTTGGTGTGCTGGAGAGTTGTCAGTGCTTTTCCAAGGAACCAGCTTGGCCATCCCCCCAGCTCCTGCCCCTTCCCAAAACTCTGATTTAGAGGAATCCAGCTTGTTTCCACCCACCCTTCTTCCATCCATTTCTTGTCTCCAGCTCTCTGTTTGTGGCCTTTGAAAGTTGTCCTCTTTCCCCCTCCAGTGTCACTCCTTGTCACAGGGACAGTGTCACCACGAGATGAAAAGCCTTGCTCAAGGGCATCCTATTGCAGAGCCAAGCCTGAACTCCAAGCCAGACCCAGAACCTGCCCAACCTTCCCATCGTGGCCCTCTTGCACACGATCTCAGCTGGTCCTTTGGCTGCTTCCACCTCCACTGTCCTTCAAAGCGCGGAAAACATATCCACGAAGGAAAGGAGTATTCCTGGCTGCTGGCAATGGTGTGTGCCACAGACCTTGGCTTGCTGCAGGCAGAGCAGGGAGTGCTGCAGGGGAGGGACACAATGTTCCCTTTGCCTTGACGCGAAACATTTGGCCTGGGAAGGCTTGCACGGGAAACGTCTCGCCCTCGCCGCGGTGTTTCACGAAGCCGGGGGAAAAAACAGATTTCTTTGCCTTCTGGAAAGCCAGACTGTGGGGTGAATGTTTCCTCAGCAATAAGGAGAGTCTTTATGTTTTCAGAGGGAAAACTGTTTGGCCCAGGCAGCCAAACAGTTTGGGTACACTGCCATTTTCTCCACCATAGATGTGTCAGATAAACCCTAAAACTTTCTGGGACTGAATCAAGCCATTTCTGTGAGGCTGCACAATGACGCTTTTTGCTTGAAACCGTGTTTCAAAGTGTGGGGAATTTACCTCATTCCCTACTTCCTGCAGATCCTCAATCACACAGGAGATGCCTTCTGTTAATCCAGACCAGTGATGGGCACTGCTCAGACAGGAACTGTCCTGCTCTCCCTGTGCTTAGATCCCATTAATCTCTAAAACCCTGGGTGAATTTCCCCCAAATTCTGTCTGAGAGGAAACAGGAAGAGAAGAAGGAGCGGAGATGGGAAAGAAATGAGCAAAACCTGTTTTTACAGAAACACCCTTGGCTCCATTAGCTCCATCCTCACTTTCTGATCCAGCCTTTGTGCTGAGCTGGTGGTATCTCCATGGATAAAGGAGAGGCTCACTGGCAGCTTTCCTTTGGCTACAGAGCTCGCCCATGCATAAATTTGGACTTTTAAAATTTGCAGTCGCTCTCTGCCCATTCCTCTTTTGTCTCTCCTCTTTTTTGTTTATTGTGGCTGCCTTCCTTTCCAGTTCAGCCCTTCTCTGCTACAATCCTGGACCAACCAGCACTTCAGAACACTGGGCTGTGATCTCACCAGAAACTTTTTCTTGGGTTTTTCCCCTTGAAACTTCAGCTCTGGAATCATGCAAACCATGGGAACACATCAACCCATTTCAAAGAAATAGGAGATGTGACTTTCAGCTGCCCTAGCTGCAGCAAAATGCTGGTTTACAGGACTCCAAAAGGCCTGAGGAGTAGGAAGGATTTCCAAACTGCCAGTTTTAAATGGAAACAATTTTGGGGTTTGGGACAAAGTGGCTGGGAATGGTAAATCCTGTTTCCCCTGCCACACTGTTGTTGCAGTCCCTGGAAGCAGAAGGTGAGGGTGTCCTGGGTGGGATTCCAGGGTGTCCATGTCCCTCGCCTCAGCTGCGAGTGCCCCTGAGAGTCCATTTGGGATTTGTGTATACACAGGATCGTGGCTCTCACCTCTTATCATAACAAATTGTTTTAGGAAACTGCTCCTCAGCTGGGAAAACTGCTCTCAGGCTCTGTTTAGAGCCTGTAAGTGGCCTGGCTGTGTTTGAAGGACAGTTCCTCCTTTGCTGAGTTGCTTCACTGGATTGAGAAGACACTTCTGCAGGGGGAACTGTTGATATCAAATATCTCTCCAGCTGTAAACAAAACTCCAGTGCTATATTAATGGAAGTCTCTTTCCACCCAGAGAGGGTGAAGGCAGGAGGGGGATGGAGGGAAGTAGAAGACAACCTCGTTGTTTCTCATGCAGGAGGGTCTGACCCAAACCAGAGTAGGGAAGGCTCTTTGTCCCCTTCCACGGGCTGGCTTGGGAATGGAAATTGAGAAATTTGACCTGGCCTGCAACTGAAGGATTCAAAATCCTTCCTTTTTCTGTAATCACTCCTTAGGGTCCTGATCCATCAGGTTTATGCATTCAGGATGATCTCTCCAATGCAAACAGATTGAATCACAGAATGGTTTGGGTTGGAAGGGACATTAAAGCTCATCCAGTTCCACCCCCTGCCACGGACAGGGACACTTTCCACTATTCCAGGTTGCTCCAAGCCCCATCCAACTTGGCCTCCAGGGATGGGTTGCTGAAGAAGAGCCCAAAGGTCTGGAATTAGAAATGGATGCAGTGCCAGGCTGGCAGAGTTGGAGTTCGCAGAGGTGGTGGGAAGAGTCACTTCAAGCCACTCTCCAGCTCAAGCCTTTGGTTGAGTTGCAAGTGGGAACTTCCTATCTGGGAAGGCAAAATTCCTCAGGCTTTTCATGAGCCAGAAGCGCTGGAGGTGTGAGCTGGCAGGGCTCGCTCCAATCTGCTTTTTTTGATGATCCCGGCATTGTCTGTACAGGTCGATCTCGGTGGATGTGAAGGACCCCTCCCAATGACCACGTGTCATGAAGGGCCACATCCAAGAATTCTTTTTTCCCTGCCAGACCCCCATGCCCCACTTAGGAGTCGCTCCTGGCTCCCTGGGGACTGGATATCCCATTGTGAAAAGTATTTCTGACATGAGCGTACTCAAGGCCTCACCCAAGATTAGGAGGCTGTTGTGCAACACACAAGTGACATTTCCTGCCCTGTGGGACCTTGCAGTGCTCATAAACAGTAGATGTGAGGGGAAAAAAAAAATCTCATTTTACACAGTAAGCTGATGGCCAGGATAGGGATGGGACACAATCCATCCTCTCCACTGGTCATTCAGTCGGATTTCATGATCTGCTTTCATGTGAGAAGCTCCTCCATTGACTAAAGGCAGGGTTTTATGGAGAATTAAGCAGAAGGCCATCAGGATTAGTCAACACCAGGGACCCAGCCCATAAAAAGGACTGAATGATCCCAAGATACAAGATAAGGGCTTGGCAAAGGCACGTGGGGAAGCTGAACACTCAAATAGGAAGATGAGGCCGCTCAGGACGCAAAAGGCTACCCCAGCCGTGGGCCAATGCCCTTCTGAGCCCGATCAGCAAATCCTCTCCTCAACCCTGTCCCAGTGCTGGCTGTACCTGGCTTCGGGAGAGGGAGTAAATCTTTCCAGCAGAAAGGCCATTACAGAGGTCACCGGATGGACCCATAAATCTCCATTATCAGGCAGCGGCTCCTGTGCCACAGAACGGAAATTATTGCCCTGAGTGCGACTGGGGGAGCCTTTCCTTCCCCCCTCATTGTTCAGGGCCCTCCGGGAGCCGCTTGGGCCATTTGCTGCCTGAATAAACGTTTCCTTTCCCGGCTGCAGAGTACAAGGAATAAGTGTCAGGGGATCTCATAATGCCAGGATTTAGAGCTCCAGCCCCGAGCCAGAAGCCAAGGAAGCACTTTGCTGCTTTTTCCTGGGGAGTTCTCCTTAATCCCCATTATTAATAACAGTGACAAATTAAACAATTAGTGCACTTGAAGCCCGGTGACCTCCATGCCCAATATAGCTCAGCCTGATGGTGGATCCTGGTTCTTGTGGGCTCTGAGCCCTGGGAACATTTGGGTTTCCTGGGTCCTGGACTCCCACCCACATCAAACTGCACAGGCTGCAGGTCTTCAGGTGATACTTTCTCATTATTTTGTAGATCATCAGGGTGGCCAGAAGGACAGCCCAGAAAGCTCCTCTTGGCAACTTCAACCTGGAGTTTAGTGATGCTGTGAAATTATATATATATCTATATATATACATAAATATATATATATATAATTATATATAGATACAAACTAATGATGATAAAAATAAAATTTATTCTAGAAAGAAATCCAGCCCCTTGTTTCCCAGTTCTTTAGGGTTCAAACACGCTCTGTTCAATAAATGACACACTCCAAGCCCATATCATCATCTCTAAGCCAACATCCAGCAGGGTCCAAGACACCTCCTGTGCCATCTCAAAGCATTCTTTGGAGCAGGTGAGGATATGACTCCTCCAGGTGATATTTCCCGAGGTCAAAGAACTCTCCCTGCTCTGACAGGGCTGCAGGAACGTTTTTAATGAGGTTGCACTCGGCGGGTGTCATCTGACTCAGCACCGGGTGGTGCCCGCAGGGGACACACCCATCTGATATGGGCTGTGATTAGGGACAGCCGCCCAGCGCGTGGAGCCTCGGTGTCCCCTGGGAACAAAGTCTGTCCCTTCCCCTCTCAGACACCAATGATTCCTGTTTATGAATGTTCACGAGGATCACCTTTGCCTGCAGCTGAGAGGGGAAAGTCTCACAAAATTTATTGCCACGCGAGCAGAAGGGGACTTTTGGGAACTTCAACCAGTGAAAGTTTGGATGGGGCTTGGAGCAACCTGGGATGGTTTAAGGTGTCCCTGCCATGGCAGGGGGTTGGAACGAGATGGGCTTTAAAATCCTTCCTACCCAAACCATTTTGTGATTCTATGAAGTCCCTCTGGAGAGACATTCCAGTCCAAATCCCATGGAAACTGGGAAAAACCCCGTAACTCATACCCAAAGGCACCAAAAAAACAGGGAAGAATATCAGCCAAATGCAGATGGAAAACGAGAGCAGGTCTCAATTGCGCTGGAGTTTTGGATGTCAGTGAGAAACAAACACTGAAAATAACATGGCACTGGTGCTGGGTGTCCCACTCTTGGGAAATAACACTCAACATTTGGCAACAAATTATTTAATGACAGAAAATAGGAGAATTATATTTTTCTAAAACCAGAAATATATCTGTACTTGACATTTTTTTGACAGACCTTCTTATACAAGAGCTAGTCCAACTTAACTTTTCTGAGGGATTATTAGGAATTTTCTCCTTTGTCTTTGATTGAAAACTTTTATATTTTGGTTTCCTGGTGGAAAAACCTCCAAGAAAGATTGTATTTTGTAATTGGGCACAGGCACAACTCAAATCACTCAAGTTTTTACTCTGCTAAATTCTCCCTGGATTATGTCAACAACTCTGTACTGAATTATTTTTGAAGAAGAAGGGATTTTTACAGCACAAAAATTATTGTGAAAATACTTTGGCTTTTTCTTTGGAAAATTATAATCAAAAACCTCAACAACTTCTAGAACGAAGAGAAAAAAAGTGAAATGTTTTCCTTTCTTGAGATTTTTCAAGGAAACGAGTTCTTTCCTGACCAGCTGTTCCAATCCCTTCTCTTTTCAAAGGAAGTTTATTTGATCTAGATTTTGGCTGTGGCTCAATTGTCATTTTAAGGGAGAAAGTGAAGTTTCTGGTATCACTGAATCCATGTGGATGAAAATCGTCTAGGGGGATTCCCATCTTTTTGAAACCACCAGAATTGCTCCAGGGTAATGAGATTTTTCCTAAACTGCTGGGAAGATACTGGATTCTTGCTTTTCTGGCTCCAGAGCTGCTTGGGTACAATAAATTACTTCATTCTACCATTTACTCATGGGCACACGGTGCAATCTCCTGCCATTTTTAGCCTGATTTTCCAGGGAAAACTGGGCTCACGTGAATATTTTTCTCTGTCTCTGTTAACTGGCGCCACTTTGTTAATTTTTTTTGTCCTTTGGCTGCTTCACGGTTATGCAGCTTCCTGCAGATTTTCCAAAAATAGTCTGGGGAAAAGAGAAAATAAGGCCACGTCTGAACATAACCCTTGCTAGACATCAGAGAATCCACATGGGACTGAGGCACATCTCAGCAAGAAGCCAAATTTTGTTGGGTTGCTCCTTGGGGAGCAATTGTCTTCCAGGAGGAAGCCGAGATTTTCGTGTAAAAAAGCAAGTGGACAAGCAAAAAAACCAGTGAAGTTCTTGGCTCCTGGAAGGCTTTGTGTGGAATGGGAAGAGAGCTGTGTCTTTCCAAAGGATGATGCAGTCGAGTTGTGTTGTGCTGACCTTTGCACCTCCTGGTCCTGCCACAGCCAGAGGGACTGCACTGGCCCAGCCCAGGGCTGTCCAGAGAGTGACAGAATGGTTTGGGTTGGAAGGGACCTTAAAGTTCATCTCATTCCAGCACCTTCCACTATCCCAGGCTGCTCGAAGCCCTGTCCAACCTGGCCTTGGACACTGCCAGGGATGGAGCAGCTGCAGCTTCTCTGGGCACCCTGTGCCGGAGCCTCCTCACCCTCACAGGGAAGAATTTCTTCCTAACATCTGGTCTAACCCTCCCCTCTCTCAGTTTAAACCCATTCCCCCTTTTCTCATCACTCCATGCCCTCACATCCCCACTGTAGCTGAGCCCCAGTGCAGGAGGTACCCGGAAGGCAGTGGGTGAAAGCAGCAAGCTCTGGAGTGTGGCATCAGGCACAAATGCAGATTTCCATCAAAAGCTGAGCCTCTGACCCACATAAATTCCCAACAATCCCTGTCAGCCTGCGCTGGGATTAGAACCCCAGAACCACAGAATGGTTTGGGTTGGAAGGGACCTTAAAGACCATGCATTCCCAAACCCCTTCCATGGGCAGGGAACCTTAATGTCATACATGAGGATTCCTGTAACTCAGGAGATGTTTCCCGTGCAGAGAATGGGGTGAAGGCACAGGAACCTCCTCCCGCTTGGCTCTCTGTAGCCATTCCCCCTGGGGCTGGGTGAGGAGCACTCCCATGGGGAGCAGGCACATGGAATGGTTTTCCCTGCCCAGCTGAGATGCTCAGGCAGCTGCTTGACCTCTGGGAAGTTCTGCTCTGTGGGGTTTGTGTTTATCCATGGCCTCAGGAATCTGCCTTGTTTGTAAACAGGGCTGCTTGCCTGCCCCAGTCTGCTTGCCCTGGCTGTGGCCAATCTCAAAAACTGGATAATGTCAGGGCAGAAGGGAAAGGTTTCTAATTCTGTTTCCTAGTATCCGTGTCCTAGCACATCCATGCTGCCACAGAAGTCCTTCAGCCGGGGCAGGGAAAGGAGTCCCTCTTCCCAACAATCCCAGGGGTGTTTCCTTGGGGGAAGGAAGAGCTGTTTCTCACAACCTATAAAATCTGAATGTTTGTGATTTCTTGAGATGTCCCTTCTGGGCTAACCTGAGGTGCAGAGCAGCAATTAAAGGGACAGCCACCTAATTAACCGAGTCTTTTCCCTCATCTCCCATCCTGGCAGCAGAATTTTTTGACGATTATTCTGAGGGGCGAGAATGTGTCAACTGTGGGGCCATGTCCACGCCGCTGTGGAGGAGGGATGGCACGGGGCACTACCTCTGCAACGCCTGCGGGCTCTACCACAAGATGAACGGCATCAACAGGCCCCTGTTCAAACCCCAGAGGAGGCTGGTAAGTCAAGATCTCACATGTGGGGCAAGGAGGAGGCGAAGAGATGGAGCTGGAGATGCCAGGAGTGTTTCTACTCCATCTGCCCAGCCGAGGTCCAGATTTCCAAAATTAGCCAAATTTTCTCATGCTTGGGATACTCCAAGACCTTGTGCTGCTCAGAGCAGTCCTCCAGACAGGGAAGGAGCAGTAGGACATGGGGTGATTTGGGGATTTGTGGTGTTGGGTCAGCAAAAGCCAGCCTTTGCTTTAGTATCCCTGCAAGCATTTTAGAAGGAATGGCATCTCATTCCAGTTCCAGCACAGTACCTGTCCATCTTCTCTTACCCACAGGGGTCCCAGATCACTTCATGGTGACTTTTTTTTTTTGGGATACTCTGCTCCCAGATCCATTGGCTGAAGCAAAGAACCAATTGTAGGCCAGATCAGGGCATCCCAAAGCCTGTGGGATCAGGGTGTGGTGTGCACAGGAACAGGATTGTTCAGCCTGGAAAAGAGAAGGCTTTGGGGTGACCTAATTGCAGCTTTCCTGAAGGAAGCCTATAGGAAAGATGCAGAGAGACTATTTTCAAGAATGGCAGGAAAACGGGGAATGGTTTCAAACTGACAGAGCAGATTTAGATGGGATATTGGGAAGGAATTCTTTCCCATGAGGGTAGGGAGGCCCTGGCACAGGGTGCCCAGAGAAACTGCAGCTGCCCCATCCCTGGAAGTGTCCAAGGCCAGGTTTGGATAAGGCCTTGAGCAACCTGGGATAGTGACAGTGGTTGGGACTAGAAGAGCTTTAAGGTCCCTTCTAACCCCTTAAAATGCTATGATTCCACAACATTCTATGACTCCATAACATTCTGTTATCATTAACCCAAGCTAAAAGCAGCCACCAAGCCATCCCCGAGAGCCAGGTTCCTGCACTCCCTGTTTTCCATCCCCACCCTGCCCTGCCCTCTGCATCGCTCAGCGCTGCCTGTGCCCAAACCCAGCCGTCCCCTGCGAGTGACACGAGTGACACCGGCAGCCTGAGCGCCGCCAGCAGCCACGGGCACCCAGCGCCCTCTTGTGAAACGCCTTTCCGGACTGCGGCTGATCCAGGCAGGATCTCAGCCCGGCATCCAGGACCTGCCCTCTCTCACCTATCGGCCTCTAAGGCTTTGAAGGATGACGGGAAGAGTCAGGCAGGTATGGAGGATGTGGCTTTTTCTTCCTCCACTTCCTCCCACTCTCCTGCCCAGCTTAAAACTTTTATTTTATATGGCTTCGAGCCCAATGCTTTCTCCTGTGCCCTTCTGAGCCTGACTAAACCAGTCCACCCAGAAAGGAAACTTTGGGTCTGCTCCCTGTACTAATCCATTAGTGAGAATTCCTATTCATTATCCCTTTTTAACAAGAGGAAGAAAATGCTGCTGGAAGCTTTTTTTTTTTTTTTTTTTTTTTTTTAAATCTTCCCCTCAAGCTCTATGAGCAACATAACACAAAGCCAGCAAGGAATATGTGACATTTATGGTACTGATAACATTTCCTTGGGATAGCCACGATGCCTGGAAGGGTTTGGGAGCTGGAAAAAGCTGGATGGTCGGAGATCCAGACACCTCAGTGTAGGTGTGTACATGTGCAGGGCGTCTCTAAGCTAGACCTGCTGGAAATCTGGGGTTCTGTTCAGGCGATGTGGGATTCTGGAGAAAAGGAAGCTCAGACCTTCTCACTCTGCACTGACAGGAGGTTCAGCCAGGTGAGGGTCAGGCTCTGCTCCCAGGGAACAGGGACAGGATGAGAGGACAGAATGTCAAGCTGTGCCAGAGAAGGTTCATGTTGGGCATGAAGAAGAATTTCTTCACTGAAAGGGTGGTCAGGCATTGGAAGGGGATTCCCAGAGAGGTGGTGACATCCCCATCCCTGGAGGTGTCCAAGGAATGACTTGATGTGACACTCACTGCTCTGGGCTGGTGGAGGTGATTTGCCACAGGCTGGACTGGATGATCTTGGAGGTCTTTTCCAACCATAATGATTTTATTTCATGTCTCTGGTGCCAACTGAGACAGCCCAGGAAAACTGAGACCTCCTGGAGTCAGTAGAAAGGCAAGAGGGGCAGAAAGAGGCAGCTGGAAAACTGCAGAGGGGGAAAAAGAGAAAAAGCCAGAGAAATAAGAGAGACTAGAGGAGAGCCCTGAGGCGTGGCGAGCCGGTTGGGACGTGGGGGCATTTCAGGGCTGCCTCATCTCCCTTCTCTGCTGTCCCCACAGTCAGCTTCCCGCCGGGTTGGACTCTCCTGTGCCAACTGCCACACGACGACCACCACGCTCTGGCGCAGGAACGCCGAGGGAGAGCCCGTCTGCAACGCCTGCGGGCTCTACATGAAGCTCCACGGGGTAAATCCTCGCTGTGGGAGGGTGTCCCTGGCACCAGGCTGGTTTCTGGGTTCTTTGCACACCTCTGTGCTCTCCTGAAGCTGTTTTGTCCTGCTGTCCTTTTCGGTTTAGGTTATGTCATGTTTATACCTGCAAAGGGAGGGTGCACACTGGGTATTTCTCACTTACTAATTAGGCCCCCTTTGCAATTAAGACTTAAAACCTAACAAAACCAGGCCCAGATTCTTCCCGCATAAATTCAGGCACTTTAGTAAAAAAACCAAGTCAGAAGCACAAACAGATGAGCTGCTGTTGCCTTCTGGCCCCAAAACACTCAGTACCATGCTGAGCTCTGCCTTCTTATTCCCGTTTGGATGCACATCTTGAATCTTTCTTGACCATGGAATTTGGGCTCCATCTTATTGTGGCTTTCAATTAAATCAGCTAAACCACAGTAAGAACTGGAATCATGTTCTCCAGGATGACCTTAAGGACATTCAGAAACCAATCTGCTTTTCAATTTGGATCCACAGGTCCCAAGGCCTTTAGCCATGAGAAAAGAGGGGATTCAGACGAGGAAACGCAAGCCTAAGAACCTTAACAAAACAAAGGCACCAGCAGGTAAGTGCTGAATGGAGGAATTTATTTTATTATGAGTATTTGGGAGTGCACTTTTGTTTCTGACCACAGTGCCCTGCGAGTCAGAGACCCAATGACAAAACAGGCCAGTTTTCAAAAACAATGGGGGATGTCTAAATACCTGAATATCCTTCCAACTATTTATTAATTTGTTTTCACCTCACTAACTTCTGGGCAAGAGGGCCCAACTCTGTGCTGAAAGGTCTTTGGAAAAAGGCTGTTTTACCCTCTGAATCTCCCAGGCCCATCCAGCAGCGAGAGTCTTACCCCAACCACCAGCTCCACCAGCAGCAGCAGCAGCAGCACCACGACCACGGAGGAAATGCGCCCCATCAAAACAGAACCTGGGCTCTCATCTCACTATGGGCACCCCAGCCCCGTTTCTCAGGTATGGAAAGGTGCTGGCAGTGGGGGGGAAAAAAGGTGAAATAGGATGGTAGACATGGGGAGAACATCCTCAGAACCTTACTTAGGTACTTAAAGATAAGCTCCTGAAGGGAGGCTGCAGGAAAGATGGAGAGAGACTATTTACAAGGGTCTGGAGTGATAGGACAAAGGGGGATGGCTTCAAACTGAAAGAGAGGAGGTTAAGACTGGATATTGGGAATAAATTGTTCCCTGTGAGAGTGGGG
Organism: Petroica traversi; assembly: GCA_025920805.1. NCBI lineage: Eukaryota > Metazoa > Chordata > Aves > Passeriformes > Petroicidae > Petroica > Petroica traversi. Next base: position 15,317,431 of record JAHLSL010000038.1, on the reverse strand, counting down.
AGGCCATGGCACAGGGTGCCCAGAGAAGCTGTGGATGCCCCTGGATCCCTGGAAGTGTCCAAGGCCAGGCTGGATGGGGCTTGGAGCAACCTGGGATAGTGGGAGCTGTCCCTGCCCATGGCAGGGGGTTGGAAAGAGATGATCTTTAAGGTATCTTCAAACCCAAATTATTCTGGGTTTCTAGAATTAGAAGGAAAGGGAGAGAGGAGGAAAGAGCCTGCCCAAAGTATCCCAGATAGGCTGCAATTCCCAGCCCTGCAGCAAATCCAGACACATTTTTACAACAGCAGCAGCCCACACTAGAGGCATTCACATGGATCTCTAAGGTTTGAAGCTTTTTTTCACAGCATTCTCCTTTTTCCATAGGCATTCTCAGTCTCTGCCATGTCCGGACATGGATCATCCATTCACCCTGCGATCTCAGCTCTGAAGCTTTCCCCGCAGGCTTACCAGTCAACCATGAGCCAGTCTCCCCAAACCAGCTCCAAACAGGACTCCTGGAACAGCCTGGTGCTGGCTGAGAACCACGGGGACATCATAACTGCATAACCTGGCCCTTTCCCTATGAACTCCAGGCTGATCCACTCGAGGGATGAAGAAGATGCCACGAAATCATCACGTCAATGTTGTCTCCCACCTCCCCTGCTCTCCTGCCTTCTCTCCCCTCGTGAGATGCTCCAGCAAAGAGGGAAAGAGAATTTATCCGAGGTGTAGGGGAGCTCTTATGAAATGAACAGAGAAGACTCAAATCTCAAAGTAACTCAAGGATTTGAAGCCTTTTCCCCCCACTTTAAATGAGCTATGAAAAAGCCAGAAACACAGAGATGGACGCAGTTCTTGAGTTTTATTTAACAATATCTGGCATTTTAAGACTCAGACAATGGTGGAGCAGAGATACTTCTTCTGTCACCACCCATTCTTTTCCTCAACAGAAGAAAATGCCACTCTCTTCTCATGACCCAAATTCAGTGATCTGCCACCAAACGGAGCCAGTTCCAGGACAGTTTGCTGAACAGACTTCACTAGAGATTCTTTAGTGGCTTTAGTGGACTTGATATGATGTAGGGCAGAGAAAAAAAGAGACATCCCCTTCCTCCTCAGCTCACACATGTAGAACATTGTCTTCATTTTCCTAGATGGTCTGGAAAGCTCATGAATGTCTGTATTCAATAATAACTCCTTTCCTATTTATCACTCTGAAATCGTGGGACTGTTTCAAAAAAGTTGTTGGCCAAGCCTGGAGTAAGACTGTCCAAAGTCAAAGGGGGCTTTTGGAAGAAGGAACCTTCTGGAAGGAGGTAGATGAGACCCATGCTGGTCATCAAATCCCAGAGGAAATAGCTGGGCTCTTCCCTGATGGATAGCGACAAGCCAGGCTTAGAGATGATTCAAGAGCACAGCAAGTGAAAGATGCTCTTCCAGCGCTGCTGTGCCACTGCTTTTCAGACAGATAATTTAATTATTTTGCCTATTTTTATGTTGGTTTGGATGCCACTGATGAAATCTGACTGTCACTTATTTTTGGCTGTACTGTGAGTGCCCACTTTCGCCCAACAGCTGGCTCGTGACCATTTCCTACATCTAATCCTTTAGGATTTCACTTTTTGCATCAGGCAGTGGCTTCAGCCCCTGCTGGAGGTGGCAGGGGCCGTTTTCTTTACCAAGCATGTGCACAGACTTGCTTGCCTGCAAGAGAAGCACAACTCCATTAAACAAGACTCATCTGTTTGCTTGCCCATAAGGCTCTCAGCTACCAGGGAACCCTGGCAAATGGAGCTGGAAGAGATGCTAAGAGCCCACTGACTCCTTCCCTTTTCCCAAAGGGATCAGTCCTGCCTAATCCAGCCCTGACTGCTCTGTCTCTGGTTTAACAAATGCAAACTCCAGCACCGTAGACGCCACAGCTCCCCTGGGCAGTCCAAGTGCTTCACCAGATGCTTCCCATGACGTTTCCATCAACATTTCCAAGGAAGGACAGCTTTGCCTGTCCACACAGAGAGTTCCTGGGAGACCTCATCCTGCAAGACTCTTCACTCTTGTTTCTGTCTGCTCCCAAGCTCTGTAACCCTTCTTGCCTTCCCAGCTGCTCTCTTTTCCTCCCCGCATCCAGAACTCAAGTACAGAACTACCAAGTGAAAAATCCCTAAGGGGGATTGTGCATCCCTCCCAAATGTGCCACGCTCTGTCTCCCACTGTTTAACATTCCCACATGGAGTGCCTTCCCACACAAAACACTAAGGCACATGGCTTGGTGAAGAGGAGAACCACGGACAGGTTTGAAGCAAAAGAATGGCATTGTGTTGTCTTTGTTTGAACTCACCCTTTTCCTGGTGGTGGTGTAAAAGCTTCTCTAAGGAGAAGGATTCAACTGGACTAGAGAGTCCTGGACCCTCCCACATTCCCTGTTCTTCCCGCTCAGATTTGCAGGGCTTTGGAGGGGTGACAGAGCCTCCACACTCCCTAGAGAAAAACACCATGGCAATGATGCCATGGGAACAGCTGGATGGTGTTTGCACCAGTTTCCACTCTGTCTTGAAGCTAATGCAGTGCTTACCCTCATTAGCACTAATTAAAGACAAGGGAAAGACATTCATGAAACATGAATAAAAAGAAATTCAATTCTGTGATTCTGTTCAGACCTGCTAGGCTTCAGAGATGAGGCCAGATATAGCACTGAAAAATATAAATTTGAGGTGAAAACACAAAGGTGTTTTTCCATTGGCAGGAAGATCTTTAGCCAAACTCCTTCTTGAAGTAAATCCCTTTGTAAATGGCAGTTGAGCTCTCCTGGGATCTGGCTGTGAATTCCTGGCCATAGCAGAGCAGCCTGCACCAAAAGATGCCACTTGGCTCGTGCCAACTTTTGAGATATCCAGAACTACTCTGGAAAGCCCAAGAGGGAGTGGAGCCTCCTGGAAAGGATTAAAAGTCCAGACCAACCACACCCCAATTTCTCTTTCCATCCAGAGGCTCACAGTGGTTCTGTCCACCTTCCCTTATTGCTGTGCTCCTTCTCCTCCCTCAAAGCCCAATTCCCTGGTGGAATTTTTCTCCTGCTCTTAAAACCCACTCAGAGATGCCATAAAGGACTCTGCTTGAAATGCCAGAGGGTCAGATACCTGCAGAACATGAGTCTGCCTTATGCACCCTTGATAGAGATTTATGAGCTGGTTTTTAGCCTTCCTCAAAGCCTGAAAAACAATTATTGAAACAGAGTGAGGAGCATTTACAAGTCCTTGCTAACAGAACAAGACATCTGCTTTGAAAAGGTGAAGTTCTGAGGGCTGTGAGGACAGCTTTAGGGGTAGAGGACAACTCTTTAGGCGTAGAAATTAGCTCTTTTGTCCTCCCTTCTGCACCAAAAGCAGAAGTTTGGGTACACCAGGTTCTGTGGTTCTTTTCAATCACCCAAAATTGTTGTAGAGCTGCTGCTGGCCCAGGAGAATTTGTCTTTTTCAGGCCAACTCTGACACCAAGATGGTGAGAGACCGAGCTCAGGTGCAGCACCACCATTTCAAGTGGGGAACGAACACACCATAACTGATGGGTCCCCTTCTTCAGAGCTTCTGATGATCAAATTACAGAATAATTTAACTCAGAAGGGACGAGATCAGGTCTCTCAAGGCCCTGTTCAGACAACTTTTGAATATTCCCAAGGATGGAAATCCCACCACCTTCCGGGTGGTTCCAGTGTTTGACCACCCTCATGCTGGAAATGTTTTTCCAAGAATCACTAGCAAATTAATTGCTCAGACACGAAGATTCCCGTGTCAGGAGTCATTGTGGGAGGCTGAACGTGGTCTCCAAGCCCAGGAATCACTCTGAGCCACATCTTGCAGGTAGGAGCTGGGATGGCCAACGCAGGATGGCCAAACTCCAGAAGTGACAGACAAAGGGATACTCACAGGACAAGAGGATGAAAGTGCCACAACTTTCAGGACACTCAGCTCCTTCCAGCAAGAGGAGATGATCACAAAACTCCAGGTTCCACCTGAGCTCTGCTTTTCCTGCCCGTGATGGAGGAGGCTGTTAGAGCCTGCTTTGGTAACGAACTAGATACAATTATTAGAGACCCACTAAGGTAAAGTAATTATTGGTTTAATTACTGCTTTTATTGTTGGAGAACCCAGTGGGATCCATACCAGGTCCTACACAAATGCAGGACCGAGAACTATCCCTCCCCTGAGAAGCAAGAGGGAAGGGCCCACTCCTGAAAAACACCTCAGCATGTTTAAAAATGCATTTGTGGGTTTTGTTCCCTTTGAGATCATCCCTAATCATGAAAATTTTTATGCCGAAGGCTTTGCAGGTTGCAAGGTTTAGTTGTGTCAAACCAGACCTTGGCACTGGCCCAGCAGCCACCAAAGTGAGATGGGCAGATGAGAACCAGGACAGGGAGCCAAGAAAGGTCATTTAACCACTTCTGAATGTCTTTGCTCTTTGTGGCAGTGCAGTGTCTTGATTCACTTCAGTTATTCTTTGTAAATTGATCAGATGAGATCCACAGATCACTTGCAATCTCATGGGCTTGGACGGAGGGTGTGCAATCGGGACGAGCTCAGGAATATTGCAAGGGAGCTTTGAAACCAATCAACAACTCTCAATGTAACACTGAAGCTGTGACTATGTCAGGGGTGGTGTTTTGTTTTGCCTTTTATTTTTTCTCCCCATGTATAAAATACTAAGTTTCCCAGGTCATCTGGGAAGGTCTCATGGAACCAGACACTTATTTGTAAGGGGGAGAGGGAAACCAACCAACTGAACAAGCTGTAATTATTTAAAGATGTAAAAAAAATATCTATTATGAAGTAGTATGGCTACCAATCCACGTAACTTCTACACCTTTAGAACTAATGGAAATAAAACAATGATAATAAAACCAGAAGGTTTCTGCTTGATTCTGTCTACCTTCATGGGCTTCTTGGAGAGGACTGGGGATAGATGATGAAATACTGAAAACATGAAATGCACCTGGAGAAGAAACAGTGCAGTGGGTCCTGTTCCAGAAAGCTCACAATGAAATAATTACGGAGAATTTTAAGTCAGAAAAAATTGAGATCAGGTTTCTCAGAGCCCTGTTCAGTCAAGTTTTGAACACACTCCAAGATGGAAATCCCACCACCTCTCTGGGTTCCTGTTCCAGTGCCTGACCACCCTCATGGTGGAAATATTTTTCCAAATCACAGAATGTTAAGGGGTTGGAAGAGACCTTAAAGCTCATCAAGCCCAACCTCCTGCCCTGGGAAGGGACACCTTCCACTAGTCCAGGTTGCTCAAGGCCTTATCCAATCTGGCCTTTGACACTTCCAAGGATGGGGCAACCACAACCACCCTGGGCAACCTGTTCCAGTGTCTCACCACCCTCAAAGTTAATAATTTCTTCCTAATATCTAATCTAAATTTCCCCTCCTTCAACTTGCACCCATTACTCCTTGTCCTGTATAAATTTCCTATATAATAAATGTTAGATTATTAATGAGACCCAAAATCTTTGGAAAATTAATTGTCTAGACCTGGAGATTCCCAAGCAATGAATCAGTGCAGGGGACTGAATTTTGCCTCCAAGGCCCAGAGCCACAGAGAGACCCTTCTTATAATGTAGGATTTGGGATGGCCAGTACAGGATGACAAACTCAGAGGTGACAGACCCAGCAGTGGAGCAACTCAGAGCCAGGCTGGACAGGGCTCAGAAAGACCTGGAATGGTGGAAGGTGGGGGTGGATGTTCTGTAAGGTCCCTTCCAACCCAAACCAGTCTCTGACTATAATTTTAATATAATTGAGGAAAAGCCCCAGTACTGCTAACACCCCTAACACAGCAGAGAGGGGAAAAGCACTTGGGGGCACTTAAAAACCATCATGTCTTAACTTTTTGTCTTCTCACTAAGTTTTACTTAGCAGGCCTTGTTCAGCCTGAATGCCTCCAGCTGAGCTCGGAGAAAACACCCTGGAGCCCAAACCAGGTTGCCAGCAAGGCCGTGCTCAGCCACCTCCCACTCTGTAGGGACACAGCCCTCCTTTAAGCACCCAGTCACCCTCCTAGGGTGCCCAGCTCCTCTCCCAGCCCAACCAGCTCCTCCAGATCGGTACAGCTGCTGGGGTGTGGTCAGAACCTGAACCTGAACCTGAACCTGAACCTGAACCTGAACCTGAACCTGAACCTGAACCTGAAACCTCCCATTGCTCCCCCAGCAGCCAACTGGGGAGCTCCCCTGCTATTTGGGGCGGGAGGATCTTCCTCCCTTATAAAAAGAGGTGGGTGGAAGGGGGTTTGGCTATAGGAGGTCCTGTTGAGGGTGGGTAGAGGTGCTGTGAGAGGTGGCTGGGGGCAGAGGAGGGGCTGTGAGGTGTAAAGGGGAGACAATGAAAGCTGCTTCCAAAATAGATGCACAGGGTGGGCCTGGGGAGAGCAGTGGGTGAGAACTGGATGCAGGAATGTGGGGCTTGGAGGGGGTGCAGTGGGTGCCTTCACTGCCCTGGGGCGATGTGGGTGAGAATGGGGTGGGAACTCAGTGTCAGGCTTTTTTAGGATGGCTGGAAATTGATGCTTGGCTGAGTGTGAGGAGATGGGGAGCTCTGCACCCCTCCCTGACTGCATGTGGAGGGTCAGGGCTGTGCCTTGAAGTCCTTGCAGGAGCCCTGCCCAGGGCTGTAAGGTCACAGGGAGCCTTCCTGCAATCCTGGAAGGCAGAGCTGCATGAGCCATGTCCTTGCTCTGTTCTCCTGTGGGTGCTGGGTTGCTGTCCAGCCACAAGGACTGGGAATGAGCCCATGCAGGGGGAAGATTTGTCCTGGGGGCCTGGCTCCCTGACCGGGACCTGCAGAGGCACCAGCTCAGGGGGCCATGCCCATGGGGAGATGGGTGTCATTCCCTGCAGAGGGCTGGGGATGGTTTTCCTCCTTGGAGGGGGGAGTGCTTCGGATGAGACTGAAGTGGGTGTGGAGTAAAAATGTGAAATAAGGAGGTACGTGGAGATAAGGGAATTTGAGACAGCAGATGCTGGTGGTTCTGATGTGCTGGGGAACAGGGCACTCCTCCCTCTCGAGGAGTGTTCCTTTGCTGTCAGACAGGCTACAGCTGGGGCAGTGTGAGCATTAACACCTCACAGAGCTCCCAGCACTTCCAGTCTCACGCAAGGAGCCTGTGAAGAAGTGGCTCAGCAGCAGTCAGAGCTCTGCAGGTGATGAATTTCATGGGATGTGAACGAGCTGTCCTGGGGCTCAGTCTGTGCTGTCTGACATGGACCCAGTGCCTGGACAGTCAGGGCAGACTCCTTGATGACCTGTGCCCAGTTGCTCCCAGGGATTCAAACTGCTGCTGGTGCCTTTGGCAGCAGGAGAATCTCTTTAGAAGGCTCTTAATCAACACAATATGCAGATTTTTTGGTGAAACTGGAGCAGGCCACTGAATAATCATCCAAACCCTTAAGGGCAGAAGACTAAAGTTCAGTCTTGCTAAATCTAGTTTTGCTGGCCATTTAATATCTGTACCTAAGACATTAAGTTAATGTTCCCTGACATGTTTTCCTCTTGAGCCCTTCCAAAAGGGATTTGGCTTATGCTGCAGCACAGAAGCGGCTGACATGAGGTGGGAATGGCTTTTCTGGTGGGGAACTCCAGCAATGCTGTTGATTTTCTCATCAAGCTGTCTGAGAGCTGAGCTAGGTGCCTCAGAGCCCTGTACCAAGTGCTGTGGAGCTTGAAGCTCAGCCTCTGGTCAGTGCTGGTCTCTGGGATTTGTCTGCAGGGAGAACTGGCACGGTGGGATGAAAGCCAAACTTGTACACCCACAGCCAGCAGAAGTCCTCAGAAGAACTGCAGGTGACTGGGGCTTCATGCCAGAAATAACTCCTTATGCATTGGAGTGGCTTCCTGGAGGGAGCTGCTTCATCTCCCCCTCAGGCAGAGCTTTCTGCTCCCAGATGGCATTAGCAGAGTGTAGGAATGCTCCCCAGCCGGTTCCATGGCACTGCAGTCAGTGGGGCAAGCAAGGGGTGGAGAGGTTCTAATTCCAGGGGTGATCTTTCCATGGCAGCAGCACAGTGAGGTACTGGGGAAGAGATGGTTCACTGGCCTGTGCTGGTTCTGAGCCACTAATCACAGAATGGAACGGGTTGAAGAGACCTTAAAGATCATCTAATTCCTACCCCACAGATGTGAGCAGGGAAACCTTCCACTACCCCAGGAAAAAGGGCTTTGGGAGATTCCCCAGGCCAAATTCCTGCTTGTAGGGAGAAAACTGCCTTTGGAGTATGCTGTTCATGGCTGTGTTGGATTAAATTATATATATCCCCTGGGATGGGAACTCCTCCACATCCCTGGTCCCGAAAGAAACATACTTATCTTCATGGACTTTGCCACAGGGACTTGGAGGAAAATTGGGAAAATGTTTTGTGTATTTCTGAGTTGCAACTTCCCTTCAAGTCTAGGGCAGAGTGACAAGGACCTGCTAATCCCTCTGCAGCTGCTGGAGATGCCAGAGGGCCCATCAGTGAGGAAGTTCCAGCTGCTGACCTCCCCTTTTGTGGGACAGGTGGTGACCAAGGTGGGGGGAAGCAGCCGAAAGCTCAACGTGAATGACCTGAATGCCCTGAGGCTCCAAGACTCGCAGGTGAGCTATGCTAAAGTTGAATTTACAGATCTGTGACAAGTCTGGGGAAAGCCACCATTGTCCCACACCTGGGTGACAGAAGGTGCAGAGCCTGTGAATGTTTCCCTGAGGGTTTCACCTGGCTAGGTTGAGGTGTCTGTGCTGTGGGCACTTGTCAGAAGTCACACCAGGTCAGTCCTGTGGGGGTGTCAGGCCATCTTCACTGGCCTGACACCCCCCAAGATGATGATTTGGACCTGACTGGCTAAACCCTGGTGCAGTCTCACCTCTGATTAAAGGTGGGGAGCAAAATGAAAAGCATGAAATGCACTCAGCACAAAGTGTGAAGGTGAATCAGAAGCAATGATGACAAATTTCAAAGCCCTCCGTGTTTGTCCTGGTGGGCTTGATGGGAGCCCCTGGGAGGGATGCAGAGCTCTGTGGAATCTGAACACCTTGTGCTTCAGGCAGGCAAAGAAAGGAATCTTTGGGGATGACTCCAGCTCTGATGGGAATGGCTTGGACACTGATGAACCCTGTGTTCAGGGTGGGGTGATGTGCCCTCTAATAGAGGCTGTAGAAAATAGTCACTTATATGGGAACAGCCAGAGGTTTTATCCCTGGGAGTGTCCAGAGTCAGGCTGCATGAGGCCTGAGCAACCTGGTCTAGTGGAGGTCATCTCTGCCCATGGGTGGGAGCCTGGAATGGGATCACCCTTAAGATCCCATCCAGGGTTTTCTAGAATTCTATGATCCTTTATGGATCATCAGCACATCCCACCTCTTTTCTCAGGCTCATGGGAAGAACTTGTACCTGGCATTTGTGGCAGCTGAAGTTCCCTTTGGACCAACCACAGAAGAGACAGCGCTGCAAAGAGAGGCTGCTTGTGAGGCACATTCTCCTGCCCAGGGACAGGAGATTCGTGCTCCACATCCCCATTCCAAGGATGAGGTGCTGCAGGAACCCCAGCACTTGAGAACTGGGACCCCAGAGGCAGCAGAGGGTCCGGGCAATTGGCTGCGCATCCACTTTGGAATGTTCGGCAGCGTCCGGGCAAATGAGTTCTCAAGGGCAAACAGAGCCAATAAAAAGGGGGACTGGAAGGACCCTGTGCCCAGGTATTTCTTCTTCTCCTTTCTCCCAAACCAAATTTGTGTGGGGATGATCTTAGCTTTGATTTTTTTTTTTTTCTGGTAATTTTTAAGGCATGAGTGAATGTGGGGTGTGTTCAACCATAGAATCCACAGTGGAATTGTAGGATGCAATTGCCTGGGGATTATAATTCCAGCTCTGATAAGATTTTTATCTTAAAGACTGAAGTTTTAAGATGCCAGGCTGAATCGTGCCCTAAAAATGCCAGTTTCTCCCAAGTATGTGATTTTAAAAAGCCCTGGGTAAATAGCAAATGTCTCAGCTGGAATTACAGGCTGGAGTGATGCTGTTGAACGCAGCAGTGAATTGAAAACCATGGCTATGCTTTGTGTCCTATATCCCACTGGAATTTTACAGAGAACAGGTTTCCACAGCTTTGTGGCTGCCCAGTCTTTGGAAGTTTCAAAGGCCAGGTTGGACAGGGCTTGGAGCAACCTGGGGTAGTGGAAGGTGTCCCTGCCCATGGCAGGGGGTGGCCCAACTGATCTTCTGGTTCTCTTATAAGCCAAACTATTCCGTGATTCTGTGATTTTGAAGGATGACTTTATTTCTACACAAGTGTTTTTGTGTGCCACTTTTAGCATCCATTTCCGTGATTTGTGGACCCTCCTGCTGGAGCCTTGGTTGTCCAGGAGCAGAAGGAAAAACTCTCCACCGGTTGTGTGGGTTCCCCACCACTTTTCACAGCTGAAATCATTAAAGAGGCCACCTTGCCTTGAGACAGTGGCCAACTGCAGAGTATAACAAGTGGTTCAGAGCTGCTTCTGATGAGAGATTCTAACTTCCCTGCTTCTCCCAGGCTGGTTCTGCACTTTGAGAGCGGAGGCTTCCTCGCTTTCTACAACTGCCAGATGCTCTGGTGCTCCTCTCCGGGGGCTGATCCTGCTTCTGACATCCTGTCTGTGGAGTTCCACCGTGGCCAGGCACTGTGTGCTCTCCGTGCACCCCATCCCGTCTGCTACACACTCCTAGACCAAAGATACTTTTCAGGGCTAGGTGAGTACCAGGGAACAGTGGCAGAAGGAGAAGTGGAAGAAGGTGGGTGGGATGTCTACAGATCCAGAAGTGCATGTCTTTAGTTGAAGAGCTTCTGTTTGATCCATCTGTTTGGTTGTCGTCATAGTCTATAATAAGGGCAGAGGGAAGAAAACCTTTTCCAGCCCAATCCCATCTCTAAGTCTACTCTTTGGATGCCACCTCTGATACAGGGAATGGCATTTCTGGTTGCCATCCTTGAGGCAGAAATCACAGGCTGGAGCCAGCAGCCTGCATTACCTTGAACAGAAATATCCTTATTGTCTCCTTGTTTCTGACCCCTTCCAGGGAACATCATTAAGAACGAGATCTTGTACCTGGCCAGGATCCACCCATTAACGCTGGGCTCCCTCTTGGCTCTCTCAGATCTGGAGCGCCTGCTGGACTGTGCTGTTCAGTTCAGCTCCGAGTGGCTGCACAACAAACTGCGGGGCCAAGGGCTGCACCCCCAGGTGTACCAGAAGGAGCAGTGTCCCCTGGGGCATCCCCTGATGAAGGACACTTTTGGACCCTCGGGTGGCTTCAAGAGAGTCACGTGGTGGTGCCCTCAGTGCCAGCCTGCAGTGCTGCCAGGGGATGGGGACCCTCCCCCAGTCACTGAGTGACCTGTCCTGGAGGGTGCTGGGTGGTCTCTGATCCCTGCTCTTTGTGGTTCTAGAAGGTCTCTGTGGGTTTTTTTTTTTTGAGGTTGTTGAGTTGGTCCTTAGGGAGCTGGCAGAGTTAAGCGCTCAGTGAAGGTCCCAGATCCCCTGAGTGGCTGCAGAAAGGAGAAAGTTGCTGTCCATGTTTGTTTTGTCACAGTGGCACAACAGTGTAAAGAGTCTGACAGTTCTGAAGTGTTTTGGTCGCCCTGTTCGGGTGGCAGTGGATGGGAACTGTACAGGGTCGAGCAGGGGATTGCTGTGGTCTGAAGTGACCCTGTCCCATGACCCTGGAGTAGTCAGCAAAACAGAGGATCTCCCTCTGCCTAAACAGCTTGATCAATTAGGAATTAAATAATTCTGCCTCTGTCCATGTGCTGGGCTGTGACTGGGTGTGGTTAAACATGAGGGGCTGTTCCTGTGTCAGATCTGGCAGGAACAGCTCCCTCTTTCCACATCAATATATACAATATACAAAATACACGTCAGCAGCTTTGTGGAAAACTGCTAATTCAACATCTCGCTGTAAAAAATAATAAAGAAATTAAAAATACAGTGTGTGTGACGGGGATTGCATAAAACTGAGGATCTCCAAGGAAACCTGAAAGCAGAAAGGTTTGGAAATAGAGCTGTGTCTCTACACTAGGTAAGAGTTGCTGCTGTCCTCTCTCCCTGGATTTAAGAATAAGTTGTTGAGCAAAAAAAATTAAAGCTGGAATTAGAACTGATGATGTTCATCTTAAGTGTGTCCTTTCTGGCAGTTTCTTAGTTAAAAGGTGAGGTGTACATGAAAATTCCAGCTGCCTGGAATTGGCTGACAGCTACCTCTTTGGCACTGCCTGTAGAAGATGATACTGGTGACTTTCCTTAGCTGTGTGAGGGTTCTCTTTAATGGGGACTGGATTTAAATATGGATTGCAAATCAGCTGGGAATGCTGGAGGTAAACACCTCCATTCTAGGCAGCTGCTTCCCAGGCAAGGCTTGCACAGCCTCTTCCCTGTGAACTGCAACGCCCTTGAGTGGTTGCAGGTTATGAGATTGCTAAATAAACCAGTTAATGGGGTTACAAGTCCAAAGAAGGTGATTAATGTCCCTTCTGTGGTGTTGACAAAGCACCTTTCCAAAACAGAGAATCATAGATTATCCTGAGTTGGAAGGGACCCACAATGCTGATAAAAGTCCAACTCCTGGAATAAAAACCACTCACAAGAAAGAGCCCCAAAAGCTGACTCTTGCACTTTGAAGGGTGAGGATGGAGCTGGGTATCTGTTGGGTTCTTAGCAAAGGAAGGACATGGATTGTTGAAGCAAGTCCAGAGGAGGCCATGGAGATGCTCTAAGGGCTGGAGCCCCTCTGCTCTGGAGCCCAGCTCAGAGCTGGCTGTGTCCATCTGGGGAAGGATCCAGGGAGAGCTCAGAGCCCCTTCCAGAGCCTAAGGGGCTCCAGGGGAGCTGCAGAGGGACTGGGGACAAGGGATAGAGGGACAAGATGAGGAGGAATGGTTTTGCACTGCCAGAGGACAGAGTTAGATGGGATATGGGAAAGGAGTCCTTCCCTGTGAGGATGGTGAGGGGCTGGGACTGAACTCCCAGAGCAGCTGTGGCTGCCCCTGGATCCCTGGAAGCGTCCAAGGTCAGGCTGGACGGGGCTGGGAGCAGCCTGGGATGGAGGGAGGTGTCCTGGCCAATGGCAGGGGGTTGGAACTGGAAGGTCCTCAAGCCCCGTTCCCCGCCCGGCCTCCATGGCGGCGCCGCTCCCCTCACGCTCACACGCGGGGGTTCGGGGCCGCCGGCGCCTTCCCGCTCCCACAGCGCCGCGCGGAGAACAGACCCAGCCCCTCACCATCCTC
>JAHLSL010000038.1:15276265-15299163 GCA_025920805.1 Petroica traversi | reverse complement strand
TGCCCGCAGGACTCGCTGGGATGTGGCCTCCGCACCTGCTACCGCTACCTCAACCAGACCAGCCGGAGCTTCGCCGCCGTCATCCAGGCTCTGGACGGAGAGCTGCGGTGAGCGGGGGGACAGCGGGGGCCCGGGGAGGGGGTGTGGTGAGTCCCTGGCAGCAGGGGATGCCCGGGAGGTGGCCGGTGGGACGCCAGCCCAGCACTGGGGATCCTCGGGAGAGGCTGGGTGCGACATCTCTCCTGATACCGGGAATCCCGTGGAAGTGGTGGGGGTTAATTCTCCTCCCTGGGAGGTGGTGGGTGCGATGCCACCCCAACACTGGGGATCTCTGGGAACTTAGTGGGTGAAGTGGCACCCCAATATCAGAGCTCTCGAAGAGTTGGTGGGTGTGATGCCCTGCAATACCAGAGCTGGCCCATGTGCCCCCAAACTCCATTTTTCTCTAGTGGAGCTGTTGGGACATGCTCCCTTTCCCATCAGGAGCTGCCTGGGCTCACTCAGCTCAGCCCCACCCTGTGCAGCGGGACGTGGGGATTTTCACGTCCCAGCTGGCTGTGCCACATCCCCCCCCAAACTGGGTCTCTGGGCTGAGCCTCCTGGCCAGCAGACTGTTAAACACAGGGCCTGGCCATGTGCCGAGTGTGACACCCTGGGAATGTGTCCTGGCAGTGCCAAGGCTGGCGCTGGACAAAAGGCTGGAGGGAGGAGGTGAGGAAAAACCTGGGGCTGGCTGAGGGTTTGGACCTTGCCTAGGAGGTTCTTTTTGGAAGCAACTGCCTCAAAACCTGCGCAGTTGTCCCAAGGGGTTTCTTGCACACTCATTTTTTGCTGTGCAGATTTTGCTGCCCTGTGCAGAAGAGCTTCAGATGGGGATAGCCACAGGATGTAAAGCTCAGCTTGGCCCATGGGCCTCGTGCCACGTAATTATTCTTCATATAATTCCTTATATTCATTTGGTAATTACTGATTTCCGTTTGTAAATCTCCAGTTAGTCCTAAGATGGGTTGATGATCAAATTTAGGGGTCCTGGAAGTCGTTCCAGACGCATCTAGTGGCTCTGCTGAGCAGTTGCAAGCACCACCCCAAACACTGGGTGATCTGTGGGGTTTTTGAGCCCTGGTTTGGCATTTTGGATGGTGCCTCATAGCTGTGTCCAGTGTTTATGAAACTCAGCCTTGTTGACAGGAAAGGCAGAGAAAACCAGTGGTTTGGCTGGAATTGCGTGGAAAAGTACGAGTGGGGCCAAGAATTAAGTTTTTTTTTTTCCATGCTTTTTCTGTGCAGCAATTAAAAAAAAAGGAAAAAAGAAAACACTATGAAACCTGTTAGCAATGTGCCTGCCCTGTGTTTGCCTCGAGCTTCCTGCAGCTTTCTTTGTCTATCTTTTTTGTCCTTTAATCCTCACCGTGCAGCCTGCTGGGATCAGGATCACCCTTCAGGGCACAGAAACTTCTGCCTGGCATCCTAAAAATGTTCCTGCCGGATCTTTGCAACCCACAGTTGGGCAGGAGTGGTGGTTGGATTACAGCTGGCTCAGCAGTGGATCAGGAGAGACTCATTTTCAAAGCCCAGGAGCTCCACCAGAGAATTTAGGGACAAACAAGGGAAATGCAAAATAGGGAGGATATAGAAATAGACAGAGCAGCAACAGAAGGGAAGGAATTAATTTTCCTGGATCAAAAAAATGCTTGCATTGATGCTAACCCCGTCAGGGAGTTCAGCTGAGCCCCTGTGGTTAAAGACAGGCATCCCAGAAGGGCTGCTGGAAAATGGGGAAGTTTTGGAGGAGTGCTTGGAGCGGGGCTTCCCTGGCCAGACAGAGTGTGTAATTGAACTGAAATATCTGGTTCCTCCTTTCTTGTATTTTTTGGCCCCATAAACCACCTGTTTTGCTGGCCAGAACCCTGTCCAGCTTGTTGCTCCATGGTTTGGGCATTTTCTGGGAAGGTGGGAAGCTCAAAACTGCAGTTTCATCCACGGCTGAGCCAACAGCATAACTGCTGCTGGCGGAAAAGTTATGATCCAAGCTCATCGCTCCTCTCCTGGTATTGGAGAGGAGAAGAGGGATGCTCCAGCATTTCTCTGCTGCTAGTTCCATGGTCCTGCTTGTCCCAGGAATCCTTCAGGATCCATTCCTGAGGGTTCACCAGAGGCTGCATGTCCTGGCAAGGAGAAAGGAGACCTCCTTAGCTGGGCAGGAGGGAGCTGCACCCAGCACAGGGCTGGAGCTTGAGCTCTGGAAGATCCAGACTTCTTCTTTGGAAGTGCTTCCATTTGTGCTCTGTCCAGCCTGACCTGGAATGTTTCCAGGGATGGGGCTTCCACCACCTCTCTAGACAAGCTGTGCCAGTGCCTCCCCACCCTCACAGCAAAGAACTTCTTCCTTTGATTTGCCAAAATTGCCACGGATCTAAATTCAATATGTGTTAGAAGTCAGGGAGGCAGGTAAGGCCTGGATGCAGAATTGGGGTTAAATAAGTATTTTAATTATGCTGTGCTCTGGAATTTCTGCTGGCTCTTGCCTGGGCATGATGCCCCTGTGAGAGGTGCCTCTGGAATGGCATTCCAGGTTCTGCTCTGCCTTCCTTGGTGGCTCTTGGAAGCGGGTTGGAGCCTTGGGCACTTGCATCCTGTTGGATGAACATTTGCAGCCCGGCTGGAATGGAAAATCTCAGTCATGCAAAGGAACAGGAGCACGAGAGAGCTGCTCATGTGGTTTGACAGAGGTGTTAAATACCCTTCTAATCAAGGAAAAAAAAATCCAAATTTAACAGTATTGCCTCTAACAGCAAGTCAGTTTTCCCTGGATGCTTAATCACTGCTTGCACGTTGTCATTCCAGGAATACAGCATTGTCACCTGGTAATTAGCATTTAAACAGACCAAGCTACTTCCCATTTGTTGAACAATTAATAAATGCCTTGTCTTCTTGGCATGTATCCCTGTGCTAATGGAGATTTATTTTCTACAAATCCTGGAGTTGCAAACAGCATTTCTTGCCATCAGAACTTCTTTTGGGGGGGATTTTTGCTTCAGAAATGTGGAGGCAGGTATGGGGAAGGAAGCAGGGCTAGGGAAGGCAGGGGTCTTGGGAGCAGGAGGGGAGGTGGCTCTTTTCCTGCTGGGGTGCTGGGACACAGGGGCTGCCTCCAGTTTCTTGTTCCTGGAGATACAAAATACAGGGTGGTTTTGGCTCTTTCTGCCAGTCCTGATGTTCCTGTTGCACACTGAGACCCCTTTATTCCCCTGCATAAAAGGTGTGTAGAGAAGGGGGAGTGATGGGTAAAACACACCTGGGTTTTTTTTCCCCTTCCCTGTTTTACGTTTGCTTTTCCCACTAAGCTGACCTGGGGTTCTCCTCTGGGTCCAGGTGAGTGCTGGCCTTGCCTGCAGGGTTGGATCTTCCCTGCTCAGGGAGCTCACAAGCCTTGATTCTTCCCTAATCCAAACCTTAGAAATCCCAGAGTCATGCTGAAGAACTCCTGGGTTTCCTGGCTTGGTGTCTTCCAAAGGCACCAAGGACCTGGCAGTGCCAGTTGAGCTCAGAGTGCCTCTGCCAAAGGCTCTGGGGTTAATCCCAGCCGTGTCTCCTGCCTCTCAGGCACTCCCAAGTTAAGGCATTACTGTTTTCCCTCCCCTCCCAGGCATGCAGTCTGTATATTCTACCTGGTTCTCCGTGCCCTGGACACTGTAGAGGATGACATGAGCATCCCCTTGGACGTCAAGGTCCCGATGCTGCACGAGTTCCACTCCCACCTCTACCAGCCAGACTGGAAGTACATGGAGAGCAAGGAGAAGGACCGCCAGGTGCTGGAAGACTTCCCAACGGTGAGCAGCCTCCTCCTGGCTCCCTGTGGCACCTCTGGGTGCCTGGTTGTCTCCAGGTGGTGCCTGCAGAGCTTGGTCAGTCCCACAGCTCTTCCCAAGGGCTCCCTCACCTGCCTGCAGGGCTGGGTGCCAAGCTGGGGTGAGAAACCCAAATATTGTGTAATGCTGTGAGCCAGAGGGGATCTGCCTGTGGAAAAGTGCCAGTCCTGGAAAAAAAGTGGCATTTTGCCTCCTCTGCTGCAAGGGCAGGTGACAGTTACCTTGTGGAGAGAGATTTGGGGTTCTTAGCCAGCACTGCATTGCCTGTGTGCATAGGGGGAGGTGTCCCTGCCCATGGCAGGGGTGGGATGAGATGAGCTTTAAGGTCCCTTCCAACCCAAACAATTCCATGATATAAAACAAAAAGCACCCTCACCGTTATTAGTAACAATATTGCATTGATTTTTTTTTTTAATTGAATTATTTTTTTCTGTTTTTTTCCCTAAGCTCTGCTTAAGAAAAACCATAATAGTTCTAGTGAGGAGCATCTCGTTTTCCAAGAATGTTCTGTTTTGTTCAAGTTTTTACCATTTTTAATTTACCCTACCCTTTTCAGGCTTCCCCTGGCAGTGGGAATGGGGTAATTGTTTGGAGAACTGAGGTGTGTTGTGAGTTTTGATGCTCAGCCTTGGGGTGACAGTGGCTGTGCCCTGTCTGGAGGGCAGAGTGTTTCAGGGGATGTCTGTGTTGGGATACAGTAGGGCACGTCAGGGGCTTGGCTTTAGAGGAGCTTTTGAGAAGGTGTGTGTGACACTTTGCTGTTCTCACTTCAAGTTACTTATTTGAGGCAATCATGCTCAGGTATGATTTTAATAATGACAGAATTGTAGAATCATTGAGTTGTTGGGTTGGAAGGGACTGTAAAGCTCATCCCATTCCATCCCTGCCATGGGCAGGGACATATTCCTGTGTCCCAGGTTGCTCCAAGCCCTGTCCAGCCTGACCCTGAATTTTTTGGGGACATTCACAGCTTCTCTGCCAGTGCTTCTCCACCCTGATAGTAAAAACCTTCTAATAATATTTGCTAGAGGTGCACTGGCAGGCTGTGCTCCTCTGAGTTGGGAACTGAAATCACAGAGACAGAAGCATTTTATTTTACAGATACTTTTATTTTGCAGACAAACCCTTATTGCACACAAACCCTGGGCTGGCTGCAGTCACCAGATGATGGAGAACAAAGTTTAGCACAGTAAAACATGATGCTCACGCTTTTGGGAAAGGAAGGATGCACTTTTTAGTTTTTTTTTTCAGTGTGAGAGTGACTGAGACACTGCAGGTGTCCCTGCTCATGGCAGGGGGGTTGGAACTAGAAGATCTTCCAGATCCTTTCCAACTCAACCCATTTTGTGATTCCATGAATGCGTTATTGGACATGCAGTAGAAGGATTTCACACTTCCTTCACTGCTTGGTGCCTTTCCAGTTGTGCCCTGTGAAGCCAGAGCTGGAGAGGCCTCAGGAGAACAGAGCACCAGGAAACTCCCATCTTCTCTTGTGTCTGGTGTGATGGAATGCTCTCAAATTACAGAGGAAAACAGCTTTGTGTACCAAGTGCAGTCAGTTTTGTCCTGCAGCTCCCAGATGATACCAGTCCAAGGCCACAGAGCCTTCCCAAAGATTTTGCTGTGTCTGATCTCTTGCCAGAGACCATCCCGTTTAGACTGGGAACAGGCTGAGCCTGAGCTCCAAGGGCCTTGAAACAGCTCAGGTTGGGGGAGTTGTCCCAGATCTCCAGCCAGGGCAGGATTAGAGCCTGGTAAACAGTATTTTTCTGATTTCTTAATAAATATTGAGCTCTGCTGCTTTTTTTTTTTTTTTTTTCCTGAATATTCTCATTCTGTATTTACTGTGCTACAGATCTCCAAGGAGTTCAGGAACCTGTCCAAGGTCTACCAGGATGTGATTTCAGATATTTGCCACAAGATGGGTGTTGGGATGGCAGAGTTCTTGGAGAAGAAGGTGGATTCGCAACACGAGTGGGATAAGGTGAGTCAGCGAGACTGAGGAATGGACTGAGCATGAGTAGGGTCACGGAGTTAAGGTTGGAAAAGCCCTCAAAGATCAAATCCAACCATTCCCCCAGCACTGCCAAGGCCACCACAGAACCATGTCCCCAAGTACCACTTCTACTTTTTGAACACTTCCAAGTAGAGTCCACCTTGTCTCTATGGAAAGAGGAGACAGAGCATCCCTTTTGGGAAAAGGTGTTTGTTTTCATGGGAGGGCTGAGACATCCCAGAGAGGACCATAAAAACTTGTCTAAAATGAACTGTCAATTGCTTTTTGTAAAACTCACTGTGACAAACAGGCAGCTCTTTGTAACTGCTCCTTTTATTTTGTTTTTTCCCCCCAACCCTTTCCCAACTTGTCACCTCCTTGGCAGTATTGTCACTACGTTGCTGGGCTGGTGGGGATTGGCCTTTCCCGTCTCTTCTCTGCATCAGAGCTGGAAGATTCCATCGTGGGGCAGGACACAGATCTGGCCAACTCCATGGGCCTCTTCCTACAGAAAACCAACATCATCCGTGACTATCTGGAGGACCAGCTGGAGGGGAGAGAGTTCTGGCCCAGAGAGGTGAGGGGAAACCTCATAAAATTGCTACATTTGGCTGTACATCTTCCTGGTAATAACAGTTCTTCTGATGACAGCTGGCTGCAGATGTGGGGACAAGGTGATGTCACCACACACTGCTAAGAGCTACGTAGGCAGCTTTATTTCATTCTCTGTTAGGTTGTTTTTTTTAAGAAATGAGGGAGGATAAGACTGGCTGAGATCCCAGGAGGGTACCTGGTGTGCTCCCAAAAGCAGGATCAGCTCTGCCTGTGCCTGACATGACGCCCAAGAATTTTTCTCCCCTTTTCCATATGGGTCAGCTGCCTCACAGGGCATTTCTTGCCGTGTGACTCACCTTTTCCTAGGAAAGATGTGGAGATGAATTGCACCCTCCTTTTCTATCTCTTTGTGGTCACCAAGGCCACTGTCACATCTCCACAGCCTGCCCTTCCTGCTTTTCTTTATCCCAGCGATGCTCCAAGGCTGTTGTGTGGGGGTTTTGGTGGTTCTTGTTGCTCTCCCAGAGCTGGTGTCTCTCTGATGACATCAATGCACCCTCCAGCTCATGAGCCCTTATCTTGGTGTTTAGGTTTGGAGCAGATATGCCAAGAAGCTCTCAGACCTTGCCAAGCCAGAGAACATCGACGTGGCCGTGCAGTGCCTCAATGAGCTCATCACCAACGCCCTCCACCACGTCCCTGACGTCCTCACCTACCTGTCCCGCCTCAAAAACCAAAGTGTCTTCAACTTCTGCGCCATCCCCCAGGTGAGTTCAGCTTTCAGGTGGCTCCCATCCTCTGCAGCCCAGCTGGTGAGGAGTTGGTTGTTCTGTACCATTGGTTTTCTTCCTTATTTCTTGTTTCCTGCCATTTCTGCTGTTGTTGAGATGGTGGCTCTACTCCGTGGATGTCACCATGGAGGAGGTGATCCCTTGGCAAGTTCCTTGCAGTGCAGTGAAGGCTGTTCCTGTGTCCCCTCAGGTGATGGCCATTGCCACGCTGGCTGCCTGCTACAACAACAAGCAGGTGTTCAGGGGGGTGGTGAAGATCCGCAAGGGACAGGCCGTCACCCTCATGATGGATGCCACCAACATACAAGCTGTCAAAGCCATCATGTACCAGTACGTGGAAGAGGTAGGCCCAGGAGTTTGCTCTGAGTCATTTCTGGCTGTCCCTGTCCCCGTTCTTGGAGTGGGATTGGGAATGAATGGGGATCTGTTCGTTCTGCCCTTGGCTCAGTGGTGGTGGGGAGTGGTGGCCCTGGTGTGGGTTTGGCCTGGACCAGACTGTGCTGGATGTGTTCCCTTGCTCAGCTGAGAATACTGAGGCCAGTGGTGTCCTGGCCTGGACCAGTAACAGTGTGTCCAGCAGTGCCCATCCCCTGACCCAGTCCTGGGGTCAGTTCTGGGCCATTCACAACAAGAAAAACATTGGGAGTGTGTCCAGGGAAGGGAGCAGAGCTGGCAGAGTCTGGAGCACCAGGAGCAGCTGGCGTGGGGCTCAGCCTGGACTAAAGGAGTCTCAGGGGGGACCTTTGACTTCCTCCTGACTTCAAGGGTCTGTGGAGGTTAAAAGTTCGCATAGAGAGTCAATTGGTGGGTGGTTTCATGGGGAAAAAAAAATACCCCCTTCCCCAAACCCCAATTCCAGTGAGGGCTTTTAAATAAAAGAAACTTCACTTCTGCACCAGGGAGACCCCCAAACCTTTGGTTGCTGGAGCTGCCCTTGTGAATTGGCCGATCCCATGGCAAGGGACAGTGACACTGCAGGGTCTTCGCCCAGGAGAGGGTCTCTGCTTGTCCCTACCTTGCTCAGACTCAGAGGCCATGAGAAGAAAATCCCAAATATCAGAGGATCAGGTGATTCAGTGTGATGTGGAAACGTGGCTGTTTCCAGGCAGGAACGCTCCCACTGTTTGAGGTGGGCAATACAGCAGTGAGTGGGGATTGCAGGGTGAGAGCCACTGGTCCCAGTAGCACCACCAGGAGCTGAGGGATGGTCCCAAGGCCATGAGGTCCGTGTCCCATCACGGGGTGCCCTCAAGAGGCAGCTTGGCTTAGTGCACTTCCCAAGGGAGATGGGCCCTGCACCAATCCCTTTCTTCGTGGCCCTCCACCACTGAGGTTTCTCCTGAGGATACAAGTGGCCCTTAAAGCTTGAATCTGATCCCGTTCTCCTCCTAAACTCCCCATGGGAGCCATAACTCCTCCTCCCTTCTCCCCTAGATCTACCAGAAGATCCCCAGCACGGACCCCTCATCCAACAAGACGCAGCAGGTCATCGCCTCCATCCGCGCCATGAGCCTGCCCAGCAGCCCCATGGCCTCCCGCCACCACTACTCCCCCATCTACCTGTCCTGTGCCATGCTCCTGGCAGCCCTGAGCTGGCAGTACCTCAGCACCCTCTCCAAGGCCACCGAGGAGTACGTGCAGGCAGGAGAGAACTGAAGGGCAATGGCCGGGTGGGGGGACAAGGTGGTGGCAGGTGGTGTCGGGGGCAGGAGGCTCCTGGTCCCCTGCCCTGGGGGTGGCCCAGCCCTGGGATGGTGACAAGGATGGGACACCGAGGAGCTGCAGCCCTGGGGTGACAGTGTGGCACTGCTGGACTCCATCCTCACCGCCCTTGCTGTCTGCTTGGATGCTGCAAATGCTGATTTGGAGTCTTAGTGTTTGGGGTTGAGTGGTTTCTCCTCCCCACCCCTTATTTTTCCTGTTACATGAATATTTTGGGGGTTTTGGGTTTTGATTTTTTTTTCCGTTAGGATGGTTTGAAATAGAAACTCCAGTTGTTTCTTTCCTTCCTTGAGATTTGAGGTATCTTTCCAGCTCAGAGCTGAGCATAACCCTGAGGGTTTTGCCTCCCTTTTTTAGGCAGTCTCTTCTCCCTCACCTCTGGTGTTGCTCTGTGCTGGAAGGGTGCTGCTTGTGCTGGGAGAGGAACGTGCTTCCTGACCCAGGGAAAAAGCTCTGACCACCTTCTGGCCTTCAATGATTAACATCCAGAGGCCACAGTCACGTTTCTGTTGTGCTGAAGGATGCTGAAATGAGCCCTTTTCATGTTAAATATTTGGGAGGTGGAATGCTCTGCCCACCTGGCTGTGCCCCCAGCTGAAAGGCAGCTGTGCCCTGGGACAGGTGGCCCCTGCAGTGACACAGCTTTTGTTTCAGCAGTGGGGAGAGGGTTGAAATGAGGAGGGAGCTGCCAGCACAGCCCTGACTCTGCTGCAGGCTCTGGGCTCTGCACTAACTCAGCCCCAGGGCTGGCTGGTCCTGGCAGAGCAAGGCAGGGGAGGGAGTTTGCACCCTGCTGTCACGAATTTTTAGGGGGGCATTTGCCACCCTGAAAGACAGGGAGAATCCCTGCCATGAGCTGGGAAGGCTGGAGCCACCGAGGGAGTGACCAGGGCAGGTTTCCCTGGCACACTTGGCTCTGGCATTGGGTCAGACTGATGTGTGAGCTGAAGAGGCTCCCAATGCTGTCTTCAAACGCTTAGAAGAGGAAACAACTCTAAAGGCAAGTCCTGTTCTCCTGGGGTGGATTGTTGTTTTCAAGGTCCCTACCCACCCCCTCAAATGCTGCTTTGCTGTCGAGAAGGGGAAGGAGAGCCCCTGTCCTGGTCCAGGACAGAGCTATGAAGTGCAGGGTGGTGGCCTTTAAAAGGCTGTGCCCCTGTGGCCAGGCTGTTACTCAGAAGGAGAACCCCTGCTCCACAGTTCCTGGTGTAGATAGTTTTAAGCTGTTGTTCTGAAGAAATACACGGTAGCTCTCTTTGTGCAGCTTCCCGTCTTGTTGAAATTAAAAGTTTTCTTTGGGAAAAAAACAAAGTGTTGGCTTTTTTTTTTTTCTTTTTTACAGCTGTCATTTCTTTTACACCAGTAATTCCCCCACAGGTTACGACCCCTCAGCTCATGAAATTCCAGTGCTGCCTTGCTGCCAACTCTGGGTATCACAATACAGCCCTGTGTGCCAGACATGGAGGAGGAATTTTAAACAGGGGTACAGCTGACGGTCCATAAATTCACCTGAAGGGAGTGGTGGCACAGTCCTGGGCTGCAGGCACATGCTCCAGGGCCCTGGTGCATCCTCAGGGGAGCTGGGGACAAGTCCTGCCTGCTCTCTGCTCTGGGTGGAAGAACCTTCTCCACCACCAGCATGAACCCCCAGGGGTGGCTGTCACCAGCAGGGCCACAGGACAGGGCTGGCAGAGACCCCTGCACAAGGGAGGGGATTCTGCCCCTCTGCCCTGCTCAGGTGAGAACCCACCTGCAGAGCTGCCTCCAGCCCTGGGCTCCAACATCAGAGGGATGTGGAGCTCCTGAAGCCAGTCCAGAGGAGATCGTCATGGAGCTGCTCCAGGGCTGGAGCCCCTCTGGAGCCAGGCTGGGAGAGCTGGGGGTGCTCACCTGGAGAAGAGAAGGAGCCAGGGAGAGCTCAGAGCCCCTTGCAGGGCCTGAAGGGGCTCCAGGAGAGCTGGAGAGGGACTGGGGACAGGGATGGAGGGACAGGACACAGGGAATGGCTTCCCACTGCCAGAGGGCAGGGATGGATGGGATATTGGGAAGGAATTGTTGGCTGTGAGGGTGGGGAGGCCCTGGCACAGGGTGCCCAGAGAAGCTGTGGCTGCCCCTGGATCCCTGGAAGCGTCCAAGGCCAGGTTGGACAGGGCTTGGAGCAACCTGGGATAGTGGTAGGTGTCCCTGTCCATGGGGTGGCACTGGATATTCTTTAAGATCCCCCCCAACCCACTCCATTCTCTGAAAACAGAAGGATCTCACTTGGCTTCCACACCAGACCTGAGGTGGTGGAAGCCAAGCAGAAGCAACCAGGACCAGGAGCTGAGACATTGGAGAAATCATTTATTGGCACAGGTGTTCCAGCCAAATACAGCACAGCTCTGCCTCACTGGAGTCTGAGCAAGCAGAGGTAAGGGGCTATTTTACAGTGCAGGGAGAGCCTGCTTCACACATTTCAGACCCATGGCCTCATCTCAGTAATGTATGTTGTGCTTTAAAATTAAGAAAAAAAATAAAAAAAAGCTCTTTGCTATATTAGTGTTGGCAAATCACACGATTCCTCCTTTACACAACCTATTACACCTCCCCCCAGTAACAAAAATAAGGTTTTTACCTTCTTCAATGCCTGTGGCTCAAGAAACAAAAAGCTTTAGTTGTGTCCACGTCAGCGAGACACCACCAAGCATCAGCTTGAGCTCCCTGCAGCATTGGGAACCATCCCTCAGCTCAGCATTCAGCACCTGCAGCCCCAAAGGACCCCAAATTTGGGTGCTGCCCCCTTGCCCAGGCATGACCTGCACACATCAAGCTGCTCAGCTGCAGTGCAGAGGGTTTTGCCCTTTCCAGCACCCTCCCAGATGCTTGCAGGATATTTGATCAAAGGCTCATGAAGCTCCAGCCAGGCCCTTCCCCAGCATCCATAACCCCGAACTACAGCAGATAAAGCCAGTGAACAGTTGAGGAAGAAGTGGTTTAAAAAGCCAGAGGGATAGAGCAGAGCAGGCGATGCTCGAGGGACTTGGTGCAGGCAGCTCTGGCCAGGGCCACTCCCACGTCAAGTTCATCAATATTTCGTCATTAAAAGGTCTAAATTTAGCCAATTCAAGGCACACACTCACAGGAAATTCTTCCCTGCTCGTTTCAGGTGCTAACAGTCAGACCAACCCATCTGGGGGTGTACAAATCCCTCCTGGCCATGGCTTTCCAGCAACATCCACCTCTGCTGCCCCAGCAAGTCCCTAATCCCAGCACAAAGCTGCTGCTTCCTGCCCTCCCAGCAGCAAACTGGGAGCTGGGAGGGCTCCAGGCCAACCAAATTCCAAGAGGCCAGAGAGCTCTCCAGCAGTCCTCTGAGCAGGGAATGCCCCAATGTCCTGCCGTGACCAACCAGGAGCAGGAGGTTGGCAGAGAACAGTTCCACCTCCAGCTCCACCGTATGATTTAAAAAACAAATCCAAAAATTAAAAAAAAAACAAAACACAAAAAATGAAAAAAAAAAGAAAAAAGAAAAGATAAAAAGCTTTAATAAAGTAACCTGAACTAGAGTCTCTTTTAGAAGGGGGATGGGGTCTCTGCACCCGACCCGCTATCAGTTAAAATTATCAGAGAGTCAGGATTATTTGTGGTTTGATCAGAGTTACATCTTCTTCCAGTACTGCTCCGTCCTGGGGATGCCAGCCACAACCTCAGACTCGATGCCACAGTGGTCATCTCCTCGCAGGATTTTGAAGAAGCCTGGGAGAACACCAAGATTAAAAATAAAAATGAAAATCACCCTCTCCTCCATCATCCTGCTCAGGGGAAGGGGGCGGGGAAATGGGGCGGGGAGTCCCTGGGTTCTCACCGTTCTCCCCCCAGTCGGTGTTCCAGGAGTTGGCCACCAGCCAGTAGGGAGTGTCGTTCTCCACGCCCCAGCCCAGGATGCGGATGGCGTGGCCTCCCACCTGCTCCCCAGACACGTGCTGGTAGACCCCTGCAAGGGAAAAACATCCCAAAATGTCAACAGGCACCACCTGCCCACACCACAGAGCACTCAGAGCCCCAGGGCTAGCTGGTATCACAAACCCCAGAGTGGCTGAGGAGGGGTTTTGGGTTAAATGCGAACCCAAAACTTAGTGCAGATTTGGAGGAAGGAGTTCTGCATGGGGAGATAGTGAGAGGACTTAAGGGAAAGGTTTTAAACTGATAGATGGGAGATTTAGGTTGGGTTTTAGGAGGAAATCCTTCCCTGTGAGGGTGGGGAGGCCCTGGCACAGGGTGCCCAGAGAAGCTGTGGCTGCCCCTGGATCCCTGGAAGTGTCCAAAGCCAGGCTGGACTGGGATAGTGGAAGAGCAACCTGGGATAGTGGAAGGGGTCCCTGCCCATGGCAGGAGGTGGAATGGATGATTTTTTAATCATTATCTTCCCACCCAAACTGTTCTGTGATTCTGTGTCTGATGCTCAGCACCAGCTCAGCACACAGGACCCCCAGAGCCATTCCCCAAGGGGCTCAAAGGCCATTCAGAACATGAAATTTGAGGTCCTAAACTCTGAGCTGTTGTCAGCTGGAATTTGGGGTGGTTCCCATCAGGGCTCCCCCCCGATCCAATCCCAAGCACCTTTCCCCTGCTATAAACCCATGGATACAGGAGATGGAACCTGCCCATGTCCTTTCCACACTAGAAATTCCTGTGTGAGCTTGAGATCTCCTCCCAGACTGCAGCAGGGCCACAAAAGAGGGACCCCAGAGATGAAGCAGGGAACCCCACAGCCCCAGTGCTGCTGCTCACCAGATTTGTACATCAGGAAATCCTCATAGACAATGAAAGCTCCTTCCACTGGGCCGTTCTTGTAGATCTCAGCCATGATCTCCTTCTCACTGCGAGGGACTCCGTAGGATGTGATGCCTTAAAGGAAAAAAATTCCCACCATTAGAATGGCATTGTCAGGCTCCATCAAGCCTGCTCAGTGTGTCCCTGCAAGGAGCCTCCTACACTTAAATTCAGGTGAAATTCAAACCCAGCTGCTTCAGAGGGACTGACACAGCCAGGCAGGAAAAGTGGGACTTATTTTAATCTGAGTCGTTCCAGAGAGAGTTATTTAATCTGAGTCCTATTCTGTACCCAATTCCAGACAGCTTCAGTGGGAAGGGACATTTTCTCCTTGTACATCCCTCCTTTACAAAACCCAAAGGCAAAGACAAATCTCCAAGAAACAGCTGGATTGTACAGGGCTGGCTGCTGCCAAGGAGACTCGGAGGTGGCTTGGACACCAGATGGGGCTCAGCACCACCCTCTTCAAGCCAGCCAAGCCTCAAACCAGTTCCACCAGTTCCCCCTTTCCCAGCTGAGTCTCAGCAGCCACAAAAACTGCGCAGGTTTGCTCCAGGACCACCAGACCGGAGCCTCCAGGGATAGAAAACCACCAGAAATGAGTCCAACCCTGCCAAGCCCAGCCAGGCACCACCAGGAGCAGCTCCCTTACCATAGTGCTTGTCCTCCTTGTACGAGGGTGAGTAGCCAGGCTCGCAGTGCCGGCTGCATCTGGGGGTGCCCCCTCCTTCCCCAGTGCAGGGGGGCCGGGTGCCATTCACGTGGTGCTCACAGGGGGGGATGGAGTAGGGCCGGCAGCCTGTCCAGGACAGAGGTGACATCAGCTGGCTGTCCCCAAAGGTCCCAGCAGCCACGCTGGAGAAGGTACCAGAACCCCCCAAGAAAGGGCGTTTCTGCCCCGGAAACCCCACAAATCAGTGGGGTGCAAGTGAAGGTTTTCCCCTGCCAGATGGGCAATCCCTCCACGAGCAATGGGGTGGTTTCCCTCCAGACCTGATTCCCACCACCTCCCTCTCCAAAAGGAAAAGGTGGAAACATGAACCAACTGATGGTCCTGACTTTCCAGGGTGCCAACCTGTAAGTTATTTTTTGAAGGGGAAAGCTGTCAGGAAAATTCCTGATCTCATCCAAAGTGCAGTGAACTGGTTCAAAACCAGCAACAACACAAAAATCACAGCCCGATTCATTCCTGCTATGAAAACAGGAGCCCTGGGAGGTTAAGGGCTCCTGGCTCCCTTCCCAGATGGGCCTCCTGCCTCTGGGTGCTGCTCAGGGACCTTTGTCCCAAAGGAGAGACCAGGAGCCATGGGGGAAGGAGCAGGAAGGTGGGACTGTAGAGCTGCTCGAGCTGCAGGAGGGAGCAGCCACAAGGAGAGAAGCATCCCAAAAAACATGAGCCTGAACCAAGCAGGGATGCTCCTCCTTGCTTTCCCAAGGGTACCTGCCAGGACTTACCCACGTGGGAATCGTAGAGACCCCCGGACACGAGGCCCCTCTCTGTCCAGTACCTCCAAGCTCCAGAGGGGTAACCACCATTGCACCTGGGGGGAGAGGCACCAGCTCCAGCCCCAGCCATCCCATTCTGGGAGAGGCAGGGGAATGGGAATGGAGCCAGCCTGGCACGGGTCTAGGGAAGGTTTGGGCACGTTAAACCTGTTTTTAGTGTTCCCCAGGAACTGCTGAGACACCAAGGCCTCAGGAGATAAGAGCACCTGTGCCTCCAAATCCCGAAGCTCCTCCTAACCAGGTCCCTGATCAGCTTCTGCTGCCAGGAGCAACAGGACTTGGGAGGCTCAACTCCCTACCCCAGCTACAGGCAAAAAGCTTCTGCCTGAAAACCAAGGACTGGGACTTTGAAAAGATCCTTCCCTTGGTTTTGGCAGCTGCCAGCTCTGTCTGGGAGAGCATCACCGTGCGCTTGCAGCCATCACCATCCACTATGCTGGGGTAGGAGATGTCCCAGAGGGGCTTTCAGTCCCTGGAATCACCTTTATGCTCCCACCTAAATCCCTCATCCACTGCACAAGCCTCTGGAGCTTTGTGCTCATTAAGGAGGTAATGAAGCAATCAGCACCTCCAGGGTCTGTCCCTGCTCCTCCCCACCACCTCCCAGGTGCACAGGGACCAGGAGCAGCTCACCCCATGCCACACTCGAAGCCACAGCACGACAGCAGGTCCTCAGCTGAGACCTCCACGCTGACCTTGGCATTGGTGTGGACACAGATCCGGTCTGAGATCGCTTCCACAGCGCCAAAAGCCTGGGGGCAGCCCCAAAACACCCATTAGAGCTGGTCAGGGGAGAGAAACCAGGAAAGCTCCTGGAAATGAGTGCAGCAGGCATGGCCTGGCTGGGAGAAGCCAGCCAGCAGCTCAGTATTGCAGGATCCCATGGTGTTCCCCCAAAAAGGGAAACAAGGATGCTCCAAGGGCTGGAGCCAGGCTGAGGGTGCTCACCAGGAGAAATGAAAATTCCAGGGAGAGCTCAGAGCCCCTAAAGGGGCTCCAGGAGAGCTGGAGAGGGACTGGGGACAAGGGATGGAGGGACAGGATCCAGGGAATGGCTTCCCACTGCCAGAGGGCAGGGATGGGTGGGAGATTGGGAAGGAATTCCTGGCTGTGAGGGTGGGGAGGCCCTGGCACAGGGTGCCCAGAGAAGCTGTGGCTGTCCTGGATCCCTGAAGTGTCCAAAGACAAGTTGGATGGGACTTGGAACAACCTGGTCCGTGCATGTTGCTCCTGCCCATGGCAGGGGGTTCAACAGCAAATTCAAAGACATGGTTTTTGCCCAGTAAATTAATGAGCAAAACATTAAACTGCCCCTGTCCTTACCCAGCAGGAGCCACAGGAGCCCTGGTCCCTTATCTCGCTGATGGTGGGACAGTTGGGCCACTGTGTCCGTGAGTCGAAGTTATCAGGCAGCTCCATGTCTGCAGCAAAATCCACCCTGTGAGGAGAGGGAAATCCTGTCACAGGAACACCAGGAACCAGCTCTGGCTGCACTGCACTCCCCAGCCTCCTCTGAGGGTGACCTGCAGGACGAGGGCTGTTGTTTGCTTATGAAGGAGCACAAACACTTGAGATACCCTCAGAGCAGGTCAGCAGCTCCTCTGGAGTGCTCATTTTCGAGGATAACAAATTGCACAACTGCTCAGGACGTGGGATGGATTTTCCCCTCACGTGTGCCCTGTGCCTAATTCCACCCTGCTG
This sequence comes from Petroica traversi, assembly GCA_025920805.1. NCBI lineage: Eukaryota > Metazoa > Chordata > Aves > Passeriformes > Petroicidae > Petroica > Petroica traversi. The sequence continues at coordinate 15,282,211 of JAHLSL010000038.1, read as the reverse complement.
CCCACAGCCTGCCAGGAGAGCCCCTCACCCACTCCACACGCTCATGGAGGATCCACACAAGCTTTCCCTGGAGCTTCACCTTCTCCTCCCTGCACTCACCTCTCGGGGAGCTTGGGCCCACCCAGGAAGGTGCCACAGAGCTTCTTCACGTAGCTCATGTCAGCATTGTGGAAGTTGTGCCCTGCCTGGGGAGAGACACACAGGATTGGGATACGACTCTCCAGAGCCACCGAGAGCATCTCTGGGACCCCAGCCCGGTGCTCCAGAGCTCCCTGAATCCCAACCACAGTCTGACCCCTGCTGCAAAGCTCAAGGTCAGATCAGGATCAGCCCATCAGGACCAGTAAGGTCCAGCTCGAGGCTCTGGACACAGCAAACTGGCCAAGGAGGGACAGGTCACCAATAACTGGACACTCGCTGCTTTTCTCCAGCCTCCTGCAGGGTTTCCTCCTCCTGTTCCACAAATCCATCCCGCTCTGCTCCAAAGAGGAGCTCCACAGTTCCTGTCACTGCAGGAACCCCTGACAGCATCACCCCACTGGAAAATTCAGCTGGGACCAAGGCTGAATCGATGTCACCACCACAGTGACATCCCCAAAGCTCAGCCACCAAATCCAACAAGTGAAGTGTCAGCAATGCATTCCATAAAAACCCCTGAATCAGCCCACTACTCACCTTCCAGGTGGTGTTGAGCTTGTTTATGTGGTTGACCAGGTCATCGGAGAGAGGAGGGAAGTAGGGAATGCTGCGAGCGTTGGCGAAGGCCACCAGGACACACAGCAGGGACACAAATGGCCACATCTTGGCTACTGAATGGGACACTCCACCTGCAGCCACATTGGAGCATCATTGGAAACATTCCCAAACTGCAGCAACGCGTGGGAGGATAAAATGTGTGGCTGCACCAGATCCCTCCAGCCCCCCAGCTCCCCCGAGGGTCAGGAGAGACACAGGAACAGAGTGACAACCCCCCTGCTGCAGCTCAGGAGAAATCAGGCAAGGAAACCTTGTTTGTTGACCACTGCACGATTAGCAGTAGCAGGAAAATACCTTTTGAAGCAGATCCCAGGGATTTGGAGGGCATTAAACCTGTGTTTACTTTCACAACAATGAAAAACAAGGACCAGGAGAAGGAATAAGTGACATCCCTCCTCCACAGCAAACTTCAGGCAGGCCCTGGCCCTGCTCTTCCCTTTAAAGATACTACTCCGAATTTGTGGACTTCACAGCCTCATTTTGGCCAGCCCGTTGCCCTGGGGACCCAGATTGGTGTCACAGCCCCAGGTGTGACCCCCTGCCCATGCACAGAGGGATCAGCCTGCACAGGAGCTGCCTGTGCCTGCTGTCCCCTGCTCCCCTCCCACTGGAACTTTCCCCCAGGGAGTTGCAGGGCATGAGAAAAGCCCCAATTTGGGGATTAGAGATGCAGAGGAAATCCAGGAGCAGGAAAGAACGGCCCACAGCCTCTTGTGCAGGAACACAAACATCACCCAGCCCAAAGACACTCCAGAGCTCTGTGGTTACCCTGCTCCCCTTTAACCTAATTCACACCGAATTGCCCAACTCCCAATTAACCCCCACTGCCAGCAGCCACTTGTTCCACGTCCCCACGCCTGACTCAGACACATCACGAGCTCCTTTATCTCTGCAAACACACCAGGGCACCCTCCTCCTCCTCCTCCAAACCCTCCCAGCTCCCTCTCACCAGCCGCAAGCCCGGTGAGCACCCCAAGACCTCAGATCCCCCACAGCAGAGCTATTCAGGTTTTAATTCCTGCTCATCTCAGCCAGCTGAACGTGTAATCACCTTTGCAAGCCCGGGCTTAAACTGGACACGCTGCTCCTGCCAGCAGCTCCCACCCAGAGCAGCAGAGCTGGATGAGCAGGGGATGGGGATGGAGACACTCTCACCTCCCTGCTGGCTGCTTCCACCCACTCACGGCCAAGTTTGACTTTTCCAGAGAAGGAAACCCAGCAGGAGTGTCCTACTTTCTGCTGCAGCTCACTGCATAAAGGGGCTTTTTTTTTCTCCTTTCCCACTCCTCCTTCCACCATTTATTTGTTTGTTCCCCCTTTCTTTGTGCTTTCAGCAGGACGCTCAGCCCAAAAAAACCCAGCTGAGTTTCAGCAGCACTTGGGTCCTCCCACGCCTAAATCTCACCTCCTTGAAGGGGTTTTATGCATATTTGCAGGGGTTTCATGAATATTTTCTTGCTTAGGGGTTTCTGCAGGCAAGGGACTCATTGGCAGTGCTCCCCTGCTTACACAGCAAGGAGGAAGTTACAGCACGAAAATAAATATACCCCTTTAATACCACTGTGCTCTTTGCCTACAACATGAAGCCTGCAGGTAACCAGCCTGAGCCAAAGCAACTTTTTAATGCAAAATCCTTAATTTTTTTTTTTTTAATGCACACACACAAATATCAAACCCCAAAACCCTCTGTACTTCCTGCAGTCAACTCTGTATTTTCCCAGAGCATTGGCAGGAGGCGTTTTTGAGGCCTGAAGTCATATGACTACTTCTTTTTTATTTTTTTTTCCAGGAGGATGTTTGTAAATCTGCTGACAGGCTGGAAACCACCCTGCCAGGCATTCAAGAGTAGCTCCCACCCAGCTTTTGAGGGACAGGCACGAGACATCTCCTGGCCTCGAGTTACCAGACCACACTCTCCAGGCAACCCGAAACCAAACTGAAAATAGATCCCAGCAGTTTCCCCTCCAACAGGCAGAGTTTCAGCTCTGCTGCTTTGCATCTGCACCACGGACATGGCCCAGGGCCAGTAAACCCAGTAGAGCAAATAGCTGGGAGGCAGACTGCTCTGTAGGCAAAAAAAAAAACAACAATCCCTTTTGCCAAGTCTTCTGTGGGAATGGAGCCTCCCTATGGGTCATGAGAGAGCTGGGGGTGTCCAGCATGGAAAAGAGAAGGATCCAGGGAGAGCTCAGAGCCCCCTGCAGGGCCTAAAGGGGCTCCAGGAGAGCTGGAGAGGGACTGGGGACAGGGATGGAGGGACAGGACACAGGGAATGGTTTCCACTGCCAGAGGGCAGGGATGGATGGGATATTAGGGAGAAATTCTTCCCTATGAGGGTGGTGAGGCACTAGAGCAGGTCGCCCCAAGAGATGGGGGATGCCCCATCTCAAAAAACATTCAAGGTCAGGTTGGACAGGGCTCTGAGCAACCTAATATATAGTTAAAATATATAAAAATGTCCCTGCTTAGGGCAGAGGGGTTGGAATTAAATGCCCTTTAAACACCCTTTCTAACCCAAACCTTTATATTACTCTATGGGGTCTCCTATGGCCGTGAAGTTTAGCTGGCAGGGAGCTGACACTCTCAGCTGGCACCAGGTATGCCAAGATCTGTCTGGAAAAGGAAAGGGAAATCCTCAGTCCCACGGGATTTCTTCCTCCCCGCCCCCCCCTTCTCCCTGGCTTTATCCTGTGTACAGCAGGTCTATAAATAGGACACACAGGCACGGGACTGGCAGGACGGATTCCCACTGGCCCTGGGTCACATGCAGCCCAACCACAACAACCCCAGGGTGAGAAAAAGCTGCTGGTTTCCCCCCTCAGCCCCCCGTCCCAGCTGATCTGAGCAGCAGGGGTTTCCCCTGGCAGTGTTATCACACTGATGTTTTCCCCAGCACCGCTATCTCCCCCTCACATCCCTAAAACCTCACGGCCGTTTAAACCCCACAGCAGCAGCCCCAAAGCCAAAATTGCATCACAGCTGCTGCACCCCCCTTTGTGCACAGCAAACAGGGCAGAGGAGTTTATCAAGGAACCCCAGCAGATCCTTTATCTTTGCACCCCTCGATGTCTCCAGAGGGGCCTCAGCTCCGGATAACCCCGGCTAAGGCTGATCCACAGCTCCCATCCCACCTCAGCCCATCAGCCCGGGAACAGAAAGGCTCTCGGGCTTCTCAAAACACAGCAGCTTCAACCCACAGAACCCCCCAGGTGGTAGGAGGATGTTTGGGGCTTGCAAAGACCCCCTCACGTTCCGAGAGCAGAGAATTCTTTGGGATCCAAAGCTAATGCCATTTTCTGGAGGGAGAGAAAGAAACAAACTCCCCCCAGCACACCTGAGCCCGGGCAGGACAGGACACTCAGGATTCGGGCAGCTGCTTGCTCAGAAAGGGGAAATTCGGGCCAGCTGAGTGCAGCCCCGCTGGCAGGCAGCGAGGAGGAGGCAGCGAGGCCGAAGGCTCTGCAGGAGGAGCCTGCGAGGGAGGAGAGCACCCGAAGGGCTGTGGCTGTGCTGGTGCTGCAGCATCCACCCACAGCCCTCGGTGCTGTCGCAGAGGAGGAGGAGGGAAGGAGGAGACGCCACCCAAGTGCCGAATCCATCCCTCCCCACCAGATCTGGGAGCCAGGGGCAGCTCCCCGCCTGTTTCCTCACGGACAGAGCTCCTGATGGGTGAACCCCGATATTCCAGACCTCAGCAGGACCCCACATCGCCCTCCCAGCACCAAGGCGGTGCCCACACGCAGCGAATCCTTTCACCTTCGCACCACGAAGGTCTCCTTCCCCAAAGCCAAAGCCCGCAAGTTAAGTCCCATTTAACTTAATATTTAAGGAAAAGCAACAACCCAGCCCCCAAACCGGCTGTTCCGAGCCCAGCTCACATGACCACAGATAAGTCACAGCCCTGCAGCATCTCCCAGCTCCTGCCCTGTCTGGGCCAAGCCCCTGCAGGCACAGACAGACGCATCCACAGCTTCTCCGAGGCTCTGAGGAGGGGAAAAGCTGTCCCACCCTCCCTCCCAAACACCCCCAAGGCCTCCAGGGCCCGGACCCAAGTCATGTGTCCTGCTCAGCACCAGCCCTAGGCCTGGGCCGAGCTTTGTCCTTTGTTCTCTTTGCCAGAGCTTGTGACTCCAAGCCACAACAAAGCGAACCCCATGAAGGTTCAGCGCCAGCTCCCGACCCAGCTCCGCCTGCTGCGTCACCAGGTGAGCTCGGCGGCACCAAACCCGCGGTCTGGTGACTTCATTACAGCTCTCGCTGCATTGCCGAAGCCTGAGTTATCTTTTCTTCAAGGAAAAAACCAACATGAGGCGCTTCTCCCCACACTCATCCTCTTCCAGCAAAGCCAGATCACTGGCACAAGTCAGATAACAGAATCCTAAAGAGGTTGGAAGGGATCCTAAAGATCATCTAATTCCAGTCCTACTAGACCCGGCTGCTCTGTATCTGACAAAATAATTCCCTCCTGAGACAAGCTGCAGCACTCACCTCTGCAGCTCCCACGCGCTGAAAGCACAAAATTCCTCCCAAATGAAGCTACACTGATTTTTTTTTTTCCTTTTCATACAGACCAATCCTTAAACCACAGTCTTGCACAAGCCCCCACACACCCCGTGCTACGGAAATCCCTTCCCTTCATCTGCAACCCCGAGGGAAATGCCAGAAGGAAGCGATCTTTGCTGTATCGCGCCCGCAGAGCATCCCTGAGAGTGGGATGCGGGGATGAGAGATTCATCACAGGCCAGTGGGATGCACGGCAGCTTCTCCAGGGCCATTCCCAGGCCATGGTCCTGGTCCAAACCCAGGCTGGGCTGTGCATCACGGGATGTTCCCAGGGTGCCAAACCAACCGCGGCGTCAGCTGACGAGCAGGGCTGCGGTGTTTTTCCTGTCTCTACCATAAAAACAAGGTTTCCTCTCTCCTCCCGTGACCCTTCCTGCGGGTTTGATGCGTTCTGAGGGTTCATTTTCCCTGCAACAATCCTCGCCCCCGCGGCGCAGCCCATCCCCTTCCCTCACCCCGCTTTTCGCATCCTCCTCCCGCACAAACCACGGACAAAAACCCCCCAAACGCCGCTGGAAAAACCGGGAGACGCTGCTGTTGTTGCCCCCGCGGGTGTTCCGTGGGCCTCACGGCGCCGTGCAAGGGGGAGCCCCACTCCCCCCGGCCCACGCGTGTCCCCTGCCCCGC